>OZ004707.1:174508062-174960562 GCA_963924515.1 Vespertilio murinus | reverse complement strand
CAGACCCGGAGAATCCTCTCTCCGCTGCCACATGGCCAGGCCAAAGCATCAGACACTACCACCATGCGGATTTTAAAACTACAGGGGAAATTGAGCCACAGGAGCTACCATCGCTGCCGCCCCCACCGCCGCCCCCAAGAATGGGAATCCACCGAAATCAGAGCTCACTACGCCCCAGGCTCATAGAGAGTGTGGCTTCAGAAATTAGCCTCTGCATCCACAGCAGCTCCACGTCCGCAGCAAAGAGGACACCATTGAGGGCGGACTCTCCCCATGAAGCCATTACAGCCCGCCCACAATCTTCCCAGCACACCCACCATGCTGGGAGGGAGATGGAGCGCGCTGGTGAGGAAATGGCACAGCGCCTTCCATTACCCACCCAGGCGAGCCCATCCTCCGATGTCACATGGCCAAGCCGAAGCTCTCGCCACCACCGCCATGTGAACTTTAAAACTACAGTGGTAACTGAACCACAGGAGCGACCGTCACTGCTGCACCTGGCACCGCCACCCGCCACTGCCACCTTAAATAAAGGAAATCCACCAAGAACAGAGCTCACCAAGCCTTGGGCTCAGGGAGTGGGCGACCTCAGAACTTAGCCTCCATGTCTGCAGCTGCTCCGCTCCCACACCGAACGAGACACCTTTGAAGGTGGTCCCCCCACCTGCAACCATCTCAGCCCAACTGCAGCTGTCCCAGCCTGCCCGCCATGCTAGCAAGGAGCTAGCGCAGCGCCTCCAATATGCGACCCCAACACCCTAGAGGGGCCCGGTGCCCCGGGTGAGCCGAGTGTCCCAGGGGGCCGTGTGCCCCGGGTGAGCCGAGTGTCCCAGGGGGCCGAGTGACCCGGGTGAGCCATGTGTCCCATGGGGCTGTACCCCGGGTGAACCGAGTGTCCCAGGGGGCTGTGTGCCCCAGGTGAGCCGTACCCCCCCAAAGGGGAAGGGTGCCCGGGTGAGCCGTGTGTCCCAGGGGGCCGAGTGCCCCGGGTGAGCTGAGTGTCCCAGGGGGCCGAGTGCCCCGGGTGAGCCGAGTGTCCCAGGGTGCAGTGTGCCCTGGGCGAGCCGTGTGTCCCAGGGGAAGCAGTGGGACCCAGGGGAAGGGGCGGTGAAAACCAGAGGAGGAGCGGACTCTATTCATATGGTCCTGAGATAGTCACCATAAAACAAGCAGACTGCCAAATGAGAAGCAGATTCTATTCATGGGGTCCTGAGATGGTCACCATAAAACTGACAGCGGGGAGGGGAAGGAGACCTGGGGGGAGATAGGAGAACAACCGAGGGACTGGTATGCATGAACATAAGTACAACCAATGAACACAGAACTCTGGGGAGGGAGGGCATAAATGGGAAGGGGGGGGGGGCAATGGTAAGCTATGTACACAGATAATACCTTAATAAAATAAAATTAAAAAAATAAATAAAAAAAAGGAAGAAAAAAAAAAAAGATGAGCTTATGTGAGAGTAAGTGGACACCTAATCCAATACCACTGATATCCTTATAAAAAGGGGAACTTTGGGCAGAGATACAGGGAGAACACCATATGAAGATGAAGATAGACTTGGGTGCTTTTTAGAAGCTAAGGAGCACTAAACATTGCCATCAAAACACCAGAAGCTTGGAGACCTGGAACAAATTCTTTCTCAGAGCTCTTAGACTGAACCAACACCTTGACCTTAAACATATAGTCTTTAGAGCTGTGATAAAGAAATGTTTGTTGTTTAAGACACTCAGTTGGTAGTACATTGTTGGATCAACCCTTGCAAATTAATACAGTGATAAAATTTACTTACCAGATTTAAAATTTTTAATTAATTTTAATTTTAATTTTTTTTTTGCCATTGCCCACCATTTGTTCACCATCCAGAACTCGAATATCATTGCTGTCATGTCACAGGGGACAGTGATTGAGAAGGGGATCCATAAAGAACTGTTAGTCCATGCCAGAACCGGTTTGGCTCAGTGGATAGAGCGTCGGTCTGCGGACTGAAGGGTCCCAGGTTCGATTCCGGTCAAGGGCATGTACCTTGGTTTCGGGCACATCCCCAGTGGGGGTTGTGCAGGAGGCAGCTGGTCGATGTTTCTCTCTCATTGATGTTTCGGACTTTCTATCCCTCTCCCTTCCTCTCTGTAAAAAAACAATAAAATATTTTTAAAAAGAAAAAGAAAATAACTAATAGCCCAGACAGTAGCTACTACAAAACAGTTCCTTAGATGCCTGGCAGCAATTTAAAAGGCACATGGAAGAACTCAATACTTTTCATTGGATCTCCCTACATTTGCCTCTTCGCATAACCACTATTTTCTGTCTCATTCTTGTTCTTATGTTTATTTCTAGTCTGCAGATGCAGAATGAAGAATCTTAAAAGGACTCAAGCCGGACAGATGGCATACACTTATTAAGAAAACAAAAAGGGGGAGATGTGGAGAGCCACCCGCTTGCCAATACTATCATGAGAGTGCATCAAGGAACACAGAAGGCCAATGGGCCTTGGATGTCGGCAGGGTTGACGCTAACCACCCAGTTGTTGAGATAGTGGTGGCTCAAGGCAGTTCTCTAACCTGATAATCCTTTTACTCTTTACCAAACTTTACCTTTGATACGCCTGTATCCATTGCTAAAGGGAAAATGTGTATTCAAGCAGATAAAAGATGGACCAGGCCAGAGGTCAAAGTGTCTCTTCAAGAAAGAGGCTCCCCATGGAACCCCAAAGTCTTCTAAATTCATATTTCTTGTATAGTATTTATTTTATTTTATTGTTTAAAGTATTAAAAATAGTACTACAAATGTCTCCTTTTTCCCCCCATTGACCTTCCCTGGCCTCCCCTACCCCCCAGCACATGCCCTCACCCCACCCCACGCCCAGTTTTTAAATTTTTTATTTATTTTATTTTTTAAAATATAATCTACAATTTAAGTTTCAACCTATGCACCTAATTTTCTATTGTTTCTTTTATCTTATAAGGCATTTAAAAAGTTATCAGCTTAATCAACGTGTTACCTTTTGCCCTGTCAGATTCAGAGAAGAAAAAAAAATTAACACATGAAACAACATATGAAAGATAAAAATAATTTTTATTTTTATCAAATTTATTGATCAGAATATTTATAAACATTTTATCTTCTGCACACAAAGTCCATGACTACTCTAGGCTGGTCAACCACTTCAAGATATTTTTGCCACAACATAAATGATGTGCTTTTGATGGAATTTCCCAAATAGATATCTTATAGATGACTTATGTATAATCTGAATATTATCTTCCTAGTTTATAGAGATGATCTGTATTGAATCAATATCTTCTCGGATAGTTTTGACATTTTAACATCTAAAAACATAATATTTTGATTGAAGATCTCATCTTACCAGGGTATCCTGACAATCAGTACACGACGCAGTCCTAGTTTGCTAAGAGCAAAGTCTTTTGTGTAGGAATATCCTTTAATAAGCAACAAATAGTTCTACGTAGGCTTCTTGTTTAGCCATTCTTATTTTAAAAAAAACTTTTCATATAAATTGTCCTTCTCTCACACTTAGTATCTTTTTTTCCATTGGTCTATGATCCTTAAAATAATTTTTGTACCCACTGTGCCAATATTTATTTTAATCATAATCTATGCTTTATTTGTGATTATAATCGGGATTAATTTCTGCTACATTCATAGAATCGCATAGCATTTTATTAAGGACTGTAACCTTGCTGAGTCTTTTGTAAAGGTGGAGCGTATTTGGAAGATCTGAGAAGAAGAATCTAGTCAGGACCAGGAGGATGAGCCAGCTGCTTTTCATAGGAATGCAAAAGAGCAAGATGCTATTACAGTTGTTCTGAATTAGCCATACGATCTGCATCTGGACAAATGACTTAGAACTATGCAAATACTCTCTCCCCTCACAGTTTGTTGTAAAACATGTTTCAAAAAACTCTGCTGGGAAGGAGCGAGAGAAAAGAGACAAAGAGGCACAGAGGCAGAGATAAAGAGGCAAAATAAGCTATACATAGATGTTCTAAGCTATACATATACTACATTCATTTTAAGGTAATCAACCATATGAAATCAACCTTAATGTAAGAACTGAAGATAATTAATAAACATCTTGCCTTCCTTTGTCCGAGAAAACGTTAGCGTGTCTTCAGATCTGTTTATGCTATTAGGATTTTCTTCTCTTTAGTGTATGAGCTACTTCACATAGCACCCTTAGAGACGCTTGTCTTAACTTCTTGTTCCCCAGAATTAATATGAACGAATGGCTTGAAGGATAGATTAGCGCTATCAGTTCACCGATGAGCACCGCTAATTCGGTCTCTGGCAAGAAGTAGCTGGAGGTGGCTATGAGAAAGGACAAATAGTAGGCCACGAAAAGCAGGAGGAAGGAGATGAGCGCTTTCATGGCTCCCATGTGGGCATCCGTGCTGGGGTCTCGGCATCCTGCGGCGTTGAGCTTCATCCGCCTGTTGTGTCTCCATAGGGAGAGGATCAAGAGGAGGAATGCAACAAGGGACACGGAAAAGGGGAGCAGCGTGAACAGGTTGAGATACACCTTGCTGGAAGCATACTGAGCTTTATTTACCCTGCACCTCAAGGTTAAGTTTCTTCTCCACTTCGCCTTGACACAAAGCCTGAAGTCATCATTCAAATTCTCAGCAGCAGGAAGGCTAACGAACACAGAGAAGGCCAAGGACGCCAGCAGGATCCCAGGAATTGCCCTCTCGACTCTCCATTTCATCCAGAGGAAAAGAGGGTGGAAGAAATTAGCGATCTTGAGGAAATAGAAAATGCTGAGGCAGGTGGCAAACCAGATGCTTAAGTTGTTGGTTAGCGTCCAGAAGAAGTCAATGATTCTCATTTGTTTACCAGTGGCATAGACGTCTGGATTCAGCACCAACATAAAACAGTCTAACATTATTATACACATTAGACAAATCCTGGATATGGCCAGACTTGTGAGGATTAAATCAATGGAAGCAATCTTCTTACTCTTCATCCAGTCCATGAAGTTTACCAACACAATGAATGCATTTCCTAAGATCCCCACTGAAAACTCCCCAACGGATAGAATCATTAAGGTGTTGATTACTTCACCTGACATGTTAAGACAGAGAAATATCCAACTTGTTCCTATTTGAACTGATGTAGTATGATCTCTGCACCTACTTCTTCGATTTCGCTCTTATTTTCTTTACCTCTTTTACTGTAGTCAGTCTTATGGTGGAGCCTGGAATGGCAAATGAAGACCGTAGCTATCGTCACTAAATCCTAATTAGTCTTGGCAAACAATGTGGTTGGCGATCCCTGGCCTGGTTGCTGTATGTCCATTTACCTTCCCAGCAAGTTTTACTTTTCCACGTAGAGTTTAATGTAGACTGAGCTACAGTTTGCCAAGATGCAAATTCAGCCGATTCCTGTTCATGGCCCCACACTGTGTTTCTCATGTTACATTTTGCAAATTTTGGATAGATTATTCTGTGATGCATACCAGTAACCTCAACAGGCGTGCCAGAGTTAGCAAATAAAAATGCGGAACACCCAACTAAATTTGAATGTCAAATATATAATGAATTTTTTTTTTTTAGTGTATGTCTCAAATGCATGAGATAACTACTTCCAGAAGGTACTGAAATTCAAATTAATTGAGTGTCTTGTATTTCATCTGGCAAACCTAAACCTCAAGCACTTTTGTTCATTGGAAAATGGTAAAAAAAAAAAAAAAAAAAAAGAAATTTGTAGAGGAATCTTCATTTTGTTGAATGATAATATTAATTACTGCTGAAAATCCAAAGTTTGGTTGAACATGGAGTGCTATATATTTACAGGGAATTTAAAATGTTAACACTATGTACGATTTGGTTTTAAAAAATATTCCCACTCTTTTTATCTAGATTTTTTATTTTTTTTACTCTTTCCAGAGTTTTATCAATTTAGGGTAAGTTCTTAGATTATGGCTGAATTATTTCTTCATAGAAATTATTGCTTCACTAATTTAAAAAACTTTATAGTGAATTTTGGCCACAATTTCCATCTGCTCCATGTCATTATTTCCATATTTATCTTGATTTAGATGGTGTGACAATGTTACTAATAATTGAATGAGTTGCATTTTCTTGGAGTAGCTATTTGCATGTTTTCCTATCATTTTTTTTTTCATGATCCAAAAGCTGACTTTTTTTTCTGTTTCCTCAGAGAAAGACTGGCTCCTACCAATAGAGTAGATTTAAATGATGTTTTGTATATTTCACTTTCTCTATTACTCTTAACCAAACTAGGTTAGAAGAGTTTTTATCAGTAGTTTTACTTATACCAATTCCTGCAGCCAGTGTTGTAAATAAGGCATTTAGTTTTTGCATTTCAGCATGCATCCCTCAGACTCAGGAAATATATTCTGAAAACTGATGTCTGAGTTTTGTAACCTTCTTCCTCCCTCCTCCTCCTCCTCCCCATCTTCTGCTTCTTTCTTGCACTTCTTACACAACGTTTGTCCACATGGAACTGCTTTTGGCAGTTCTTATGGGTATTTTGAAATCTACATATACTATAGGCCTCCTGATTTCACCAAAATCTTTTTCCTCTTTGGTTTTCGCTGGTTAGGGTTGGGATCAGTTTGAAGATGGTATTCTGTCTGTATTCAAATGGGAATGAAGACATGCTATGGCATATGAGCAGTTGACTAAGGGCCTATGCTTACTAAAATGCCATCCTTGTTTATTTTTTATTCTTATTATTTGCTAGTGACAAAATGCAAACAGCCTCATGTTACTTGTCCTCATTGAATAATTTCTTTAGGTTAATTGTTGTTTGGATTTCAGACAACTCATATTTAAATAGTCACAGGTTTCATAGGAAATCATCAGCAAAATCCTTATATTCTAATTTATTTTTTTGGATAGTTCACTTTTACCTTTTTGGTTTGAACTCAGAGTCTTAAACTTTTTTGTACAGTGGGATACTTTGGCAGTTTGGTGAAGACCGAGTTCATCAGAATAATGTTTTTAAATGGATAAAATAAAAATACATGGAATTTCAAAGGAACCCACATAGATTAAAATATATATTTGATATTAATACAAGATAGAAAAGGAGTGGAAAAACTAGAAGAAAGCATGAAAAATAGAAAAAGAGAAATGTGAAGACAGAAAATGAATTGAGATTTCAATAGTATAAAAATGTTCACTCAATGATCATAAAATATCAAAAACCAGAGATTGATTTTCTACCGAAGGCACTAAAGAAAGATATAAAAATGTGGAAAATACACAGATGGAGAACACATAGTAATTAAAGATGAAGCAAAGGAATATAGTCAGTGATTTTTACAATGTGTAAAATAAAATTTAAAGCAAAATCCTGCATGAGTGACAAAGAGGGTTTTTAACATCAGTAAAAAAATAATAATAATAATAAAGGCAATAACCACCAAATCACATACAGTTATCAATATTGCTTCAAGCTAAATGCAGCTACAAATGAAAATATTCTGAGTAGAAACAAATAATTGTGAATGTATGACTATTAATTATCAATTTCAAATTGTCATATAATAAATATGGATAGGGAGAGAAAATATTATTAATATGGTTCATCTAATGTATACAAATTTGACTTTAGCATCATTAAATTTATTTCAAGAAAATATGGACTTCCCTGGCTAGTATGAGAAAGATTGCTGGTTCAATACTTGGTCAGGGCATCTACCCAGGTTGTGGGTTCGATCCCGGTCCGGGCATGTACAGGAGACAATTGATCAATGTTTCTCTCTCACACTGATGTTTCTCTCTCTCTTCCTCTCCCTCTTTCTCACTCTCCCTTTCTTTTCTTCTCTCTCTCTCTCTCTCTCTCTCTCTCTCTCTCTCTCTCAAATCAATACCAAAATATTTTTTAAAAAGAAAATGTAGACCATTCACAAAAATATATTATATTTTAGGCCAAATAAATTTTATTTAGTCTAACCATCATGCAAATATATTGTCTGATCCAGCTTCAATAAAATAAAATTTCAATATAAAAATTGCCATTACATATATCATATAACTAGAAAATTATTCTGTTTAATAACCCTTGAATTAAAAGAAAATTACAAAGGATATTTAAAAATGCTTTGATCTGGATGACAATATAAGAACTATGTGTCAACATTGTAGAATGTATTTAAAGCAATATTTAGGCAGAAATATACAGTTTTAGATACATATAATAAAAAAAAGAAACACTGAAAACAAACTAGAAAAAACAATTAACTTTTGCTTTTTTAAAAAAAAACTTTTATTTTATTAAGGTATTATCTGTGTACATAGCTTACCATTGCCCCCCCACACATACACCTCCCATTTATGCCCTCCCTCCCCAGAGTTCTGTGTTCATTGGTTGTACTTATGTTCATGCATACCAGTCCCTCGGTTGATCTCCTATCTCCCCCCAGGTCTCCTTCCCCTCCCCGCTGTCATTTGACAATCTGCTTGTTTTATGGTGACCATCTCAGGACCCCATGAATAGAATCTGCTCCTCATTTGGCAGTCTGCTAGTTTTATGGTGACTATCTCAGGACCATATGAATAGAGTCCGCTCCTCCTCTGGTTTTCACCGCCCCTTCCCCTGGGTCCCACTGCTTCCCCTGGGACACACGGCTCACCTGGGGCACACGGCCCCCTGGGACACTCGGCTCACCCGGGGCACTCGGCCCCCTGGGACACTCGGCTCACCCGGGGCACTCGGCCCCCTGGGACACTCGGCTCATCCTTGCTAGCATGGCGGGCAGGCTGGGACAGCTGCAGTTGGGCTGAGATGGTTGCAGGTGGGGGGACCACCTTCAAAGGTGTCTCGTTCGGTGTGGGAGCGGAGCAGCTGCAGACATGGAGGCTAAGTTCTGAGGTCGCCCACTCCCTGAGCCCAAGGCATGGTGAGCTCTGTTCTCGGTGGATTTCCTTTATTCTCGGTGGCAGTGGCGGGTGGCGGTGCCAGGTGCAACATTGATGGTCGCTCCCGTGGTTCAATTACCACTGTAGTTTTAAAGTTCACATGGCGGTGGTGGCGAGAGCTTCGGCTTGGCCATGTGGCATCGGAGGATGGGCTCGCCTGGGTGGGTAATGGAAGGCACCGTGCGATTTCCTCACCAGCGCGCTCCATCTCCCTCCCAGCATGGTGGGTGTGCTGGGAAGATTGTGGGCGGGCTGTGATGGCTGCATGGGGAGAGTCCGCCCTCAATGGTGTCCTCTTTGTTGCGGATGTGGAGCTGCTGTGGATGCAGAGGCTAATTTCTGAAGCCACACTCTCTATGAGCCCAGTGCGTAGTGAGCTCTGATTTCGGTGGATTCCCATTCTTGGGGGCGGCGGTGGGTGCGGCAGCGATGGTAGCTCCTGTGGCTCAATTTCCCCTGTAGTTTTAAAATCCACATGATGGTAGTGTCTGATGCTTTGGCCTGGCCATGTGGCAGCGGAGAGAGGATTCTCCGGGTCTGCCAATGGAAGGCGCAGCGCCAGCACAGCGCTCGGGAAGGCCTGGCAGAGCAGGCGGCGGGCGGTGTCGGAGAGTCCCGCTGGCGCACGCTAAGGCAGGGCCGAGCTGGTCGTGGGCGGTGGCGGAGAGTCCCCGCGATGTCTTAGTCTTTCAGACTTAGTGGAATGCTTCCCCTGAGCCAGGACAAGCAGCACCACCACAAATATTGGCCAGCTCAGTGCTGCCCCTCTACAGGTGACAGTAGGGGCATCCTCACCTCGGTAGGCCTTTGCTCTTGGAGGTCTTAACCAGTGGAAGGCAGCATGGTACAGAACTGCCCCACCTTCTCAGTCCTCCGCCTAACTTTTGCTTTTAAGAAAATGGCAAATCAGATATCTGAAGAAATATCTCCAGTGCAAAGTTCATAAAAATATGTACAAACAAATCTTTAAGATCACTGCCCCAGAAAAGTTTGAGGGTTTGTTTGCTTGTTTATCCTCAGGTGCCAAAAATGGGGGGGAAAGTGCAAATTTTGAGAGAGAGAAAATGCTGAAAATAGAACCTTGGGGCATTTTCAATCTTCTATTAATCTAGAGCTTAGTTTTAAAGGACCATGTGCTTGTAGAATAAGATACCTTGGTTGTGCCTCTTCAAGACTGGAAATGAAATGGGATTCTATCACTAAAAGAGGAACCCTGAAAGGCAGTTATTTACAGAGCAACAAGACAATAATATGTGCCCAGCAAAAGGCTAAATTTTTAGGGGGAGTACCTCTCAACCATGACATGAATTGAAGGAAGGAAGGAAAAGAGATGTGTTGCTCTGAGAATTTCTAACAATTACCTTGTACATATGTATGTTTGGGACCAGAATTTGTACTACCTATGTAGCCTTTATTACCTTTGTAGTAAAATTGCAAGCTGAAAATTTAATTTAAAGAAGTCCAAGATTGGGGGATTCCCCAGTCAGCATCATAAGTAATGTTAAAAGCTTTCTAGAAAAGTACAATATAAACTTGACCTCAAAGAACTTTCACAGAGACAGTTTAAAGAAACTGAGTTTCCAATAGAATCACAATATACATGATGATCAGAAATCATAATCAAGAGTCAGCACAAATAATAAACTAAATAAATTTAGACATTAGACCAGGAGACATCAGAGTTAGTAATTACAGAGTTTATGAAAATGCTGAGGAATTCTCTTTTCCTCCTTTATCAAGGAAAGTTAACCAGTTTTATTTATGTAACTTGTCTTCTATTTTATTACATTTCCCTGGCTACTTTATTTATGCATAAATTATAGTACTTTTAGAAATTCATAAAATACTAAAAGAAGAAAATAAAAATCTGAAATTCTACTGTTCATAGTTAAGAGAGATAGCCATTAAGTTTATATATAAATGCATTCAAAACAGCTTTTTAATCAACATTCCTTCCTATCTCTATCATGACATTTGTTTTGAAATCAATGTAGAAACATGTTAACAATTAGATGAGTGTTACAAATATACATAACTTCTCCTTCAGGGCTTTATGTGTGGGTTTCTTTTAAAATTTAGGTGCAATAAACCATATTATTTTATCAGGAAAAAAATAATTTTATTGATGATAAAAGGAACATGTACTAAGCCAAAATTTGCAAAAATAGCAGTACAAGAAACCATAAAGAGTGGAAACCGGTTTGGTTCAGTGGATAGAGGGTCAGTCTGCAGACTGAAAACTCCCAAGTTCGATTCCAGTCAAGGGAATGTAGCTTGGTTGCAGGCACATCCCCGGTGAGGGGTGTGCAGGAGGCAGCTGGTTGATGTGGCTCTCTCATCAATGTTTTCAGCTCTCTATCCCTCTCCCTTCCTCTCTGTGAAAAAATAATAAAATATATATTTTTTAAAAGAAACCATAAAGGGAAACATATAGGTTTGAGTACATATAAATTATCACCTTATTTTCCAAAACACCATGAATTTATTTACAAAATAGTAAATAAAGCTAAAGATCAGAACACATATGTGGCATGATATTAATATGTAAAGTCACATAATTGATGGGAACAATAGACATGAAAAAATGAAAGTAAGACAAGTAATTTCTAAAAATGTATGAAGTTTGCTAATAATTCTGTAAAATGCTTGACCTTACTAGTAATCAAACATATGAAAATTAAAAAGATGTTTTTGTGATCAAAGTAATGACATCCTATATAATAAAACCTAGCAACCAAATAGCAGAATGGCCAGACAACTGATTGACCAGTCGCTATGATGTGCACTGACCACCAGAGGGCAGACACACTGTGGTCAGTGTGCTCCCACAGTGGGAGCGCCTTCAGCTGAGCAACCACTCAGAGGACAGGTCCTCAGCCACTGGGCTGACCAGGACGAGCAGTGCTCCCACAGAGGGCTGATCCTTGCAAGCCACACCCCCACCAGGGCCTCTAGTTAAATATAATAACCTCGGATGATTTTGAACTTGAAAGAGGACGGATATTTTTTCATTACTAAATTATTAGTTTACCTATTGATGCAGAGCACTTTATCAATCTGGGAGGAATTTATGAAGTTTGGAATTTCCCTTAAAATAATTTAAGATACTTTACCCTCTCTATGGTGGTCACACCTGACTTCTCCATTCCTGGAATGCTACACACTCCTTCTAGCCTACACAAATGCTGCTTCCCCACCCCAAACCTCTTCTGCTCTGCCCACCTTATCCTTATGCAATTGTCAGATCTTAAACCAAACTATCTCAACCTCAAAGGCAACATCTCTCCTCCCAGGAACAAGTCAGGTTATTTGCAAAGCATACTTTTATTTTTCTCTCCTCCCAAAAACAAATATAATTAAGTTATTGTTTTCTACTTATTTGTTTTTCTACTAGAATATCTTACCCATTATACTGGGATCTTGTTTAGTATTATATTCCTAGCACATGAGTTAGTGTTCAAAATTATTTATTAAATGAATTAAACCTTTATATTTAAAAATCTTCCAAGCATCAGGTCATACGTATAAGGCAATGAACTTTTGCAAGTTGACAAAATAAGTCCACTTGGTTCACATCCTGAGTTGGATATAAATATTCATTTTAATAACCAATATTTGAAATATGTGCTTGAGTGCAAGTTTGTGCTTATGCATATATGTGTGTGTTAAAAAAAAATCCTAAAGCAGAACAGTTCATGCTTCACACTTATTCTACCCTGACTCAGTTGGTGTTCTTGGTATAGCTCCGTGACTATGTGGAGTCCTTTAATGCGCCCTGCTTGAAGCTTCTTCCCTTAACTCTAATTGATTCATAATTTTACTTCATGTCAAATCAGTAGATTTGAAGAATATAAAACCTGATTTTTTAGTGCTTGGATCTCTTTCCCCCATGTAGACTCAGCTTCCTGAGCTATTTGTAACAGAACCCTACCTGATGATATAACTACTGCAACTACATCAAACACACACAAGTAAAAACAAACAAACAAACAAACAAAAACACATTAGGATAAAGATTTACACAGTCAAAATAAAATTAACCTTTTAAAGAATTAAAATTGTAAACTCAAAGAAACACCCTTTTCTCTGTGTGTCACGTCCATGTTTTCAATGTCAAGGTTGATCATCACTTTCTTTACTTGTATTTCTTTTTGTTTGGGTCTCTTGGTGTCAGGGTGCCAGTGCTTCAGGGAAGTCGGGCAAAGCACAGTGAAGAGTCTGGTTTCAGGTGCTTATTCCACCACCATCAGCTTTGCAGTGAAGAGTCTCCATGCCGTTTTTCTCCTCTGGGAGATGTGCGGGAAGAAATTGCAGGGTGAGGAAGCAGACTGAATCACAGAATTTATATGTCAGGTTACAATCTCCTTGAAGAATGAAATTTCCTGAGATGTCATCGAAATCATGGTGGAAGATTGTAGTGATGGTTTATAACACAGTTAAAGCCAATGCAAGAATGTGATGCAAGTGAAATATCTTCAGGCGTTTTTTCACTGGATTATTCTCACTGAGCATCCATTTCTCCCAGGCCTGACTATGGAGCTCTGAGAGGCTTCTTCTTTCCCTGGCTGAAATATCAGTTTAGCTACTTGAAGGCCACAGCACCTTCAGAAAAGCCTGCTTTAGCTTGCTGTTTCCTAGAATTAGGAGAAATGAGTGACCGCAGGGATAGGTGATTGTGGCGGCCATACCAAAAATAAACAGCAATTTGCTTTCTGGCACAGAAAAGCACCATATTTCTATGCTAATGCCTATAACATGCAAGATCAAGAGGATGAGGAAAGATATCAACACTTTCATTGCTTTCACATGTGCCTCTGTGCTGGGGTCTCTGACACCTAGGACACTCGATCGCATTTGCCTGTTGTGTCTCCAAAGAGAAATGATTAACAAGAGGCATGAAATCAGGCACAGTGTAAAGAGGAACATGATTCCCACACTGAGCAAAATATGATTAGTAACATATTCAATTTTAGTTATGGTGAGAGGCCAGGTTTTGTTTTTATGACCTATTTTATAATCATTAATAATCTTAACAAGTAGTGGGAAAGTAAATAACCATGAAATAAACAGCAATCCCATCAGAAGAAGAAGTACTCTATTGATTCTATGCTTCAACCAGAGAAAAATGTGGTGGGAAAAATTAGCTATCTTCAGGAAATAGAAGATGCTGAGACTGGAAGCAAAAAAGATACTTAAATGATTTATAGTTATCCATGCATAAATCATAAATTCAATTAGAATTCCAGGGGAGTACAAATGTGGAGAGAATAACTTTATAAATCCATCTATAATTATTATCCATATCAGAAAAATTCTCGAAGTAGCTAAGCCAATGAGAATCAAGCCAATTATAGAAAAGTTCTTCTTCTTGACACAGTCAATGCAGTTTACAAGTCCAATAAATCCATTTCCTAAAACCCCCAATACTGATTCAATAGCTACTATAAAAATCAGGAGACCTTCTGCTATACTAAGCATAGCTGCCAAGCCCTAATATTGTTTCTGTTACATATATGTTAGATTACCTGATGCAGGATGAGGTATGTATTGGCTGGTTGTTGGAAGAATGATTTTCTCTTCTTTCATTACATAAATATTTAAAAAGTGTCCCAGCAAATGCTTTGGCTGGTATCTGAAATATCTTCATGGAGACCCTTCCACTTTTATGTGTAAAACTCAGCTCTCTAGAGAATGTGTTCCTGTCTGAATGCGCACCTACAATTTGTTGACATGCAAATGTAAGTTTGTTTAATGGGTTTTACTTGTCTGAGACTATTTTGCATTTGTTAACCTGACTTGTGGCCCAGGAGAACCAAACACATATCTCTAAGAAACAAAGCACAACAGAAACAAAATTGGATTTCTTTGTATTATCACCAATAACATCATTATTTATCTTGTGTTAATTCGGGCAGGGAACACTTCTAGTTATAATATAAAGAGGACAATAGATTGTGAGTCAATTTCCTAGACACTCGCTGGTTTTGGGGGTGGGAGTGGGCCGAGAGAAATCAAGGGGGAAAAATGGAGACATAATACTTTCAAGAACAAAAAATTTAAAACTAAATTTTTTAGGCACTGATCTATTTTTAAAAAATACACTTTTATTGATATTAGAGAGGAAGGGAGAGGGAGAGAGAGAGATGCAAACATTAATGATGATAGAGAATCACTGATCAGCTGCCTCCTGCATGCCCCTACTGAGGATGGAGCCCAAAACTCAGGCATGTACCCTAGACCAGAATTGAACCTAAAACTTCTCAGTCTGCAGGCTGACCCTCTATCCACTGAGCCAAACTGGCTAGAGCTAGATACTGAAGTATTGGCACTTTGTGTTAAGATAGGTACAAGAAACCATTTTGCCATATTATTCAACACTATAGGCCCAGTGCACAAATTCGTGCACAGATGGGGTCTGGCTGGCCTGGCCTCCATTGGCTGATCAGGGTGTGCCTGTCAAGAAGAGAAGATTGTGAGAGGTTGTCTGCCCAGTCCACCCTGATCGGGGCCTGATCAGAGCTGGGCTCTCTGAGTGAGGGGCCCCAGGTGATTGGCCAGTGGGCCCTGCCCCTGAATGGGGTAGAGGAGGCTAATCAGGGTTCAGCATCTGGAGGTGGGCCCATGGGAGGTTGGCTGGCCAGCATCACCCCTGATTGGGTTGGGCGGAATGATTGGTGTTGGATCTGCTGGAGGGGTGGGCTTTTGGTCAATCAGGGTGGTGGGGGCTGATCAGGGGTGGAGCCAGCTGTTAAGGCGGGCTGTGGGTGGTGAGCCAGCTGGCCCTGCCCCTGAATGGGGTGGGGTGCCAATTGGGGGTGGAACTGACTTGGCGGAGGGGCCACAGGCTGACTGAGGTGGTGGGGACCCATTGCAGGTGGGGTTGGCTGGTGGTTGGCCATCTGGCCCTGCCCCTGATTGGGGTAAGGGTGCCAATCTGGAGTGGGGCTAGGTCAGGGGAGGGGCTTCAGATTGTTGGCCAGATGATCTCACCCTCTATTGGGGTAGTGATGTGTGATCAGGGCCAGGTCCAGCTTTGGGGAGTGGCTGCAGGAAGTTGGCCAACTGGCCCTTCCCCCTTTGGGAATGGGGGACAATTGGGGTAGGGCTAGAGAGCGCTACACCTCCCCCCCCACCAATTGTTCCCGTTGGTTGGCTGCAGTGGGCGTCACAAAAACAGGTCATTCTGGTTGTTATGGCGTTCTGGTCACTGGCTTTTTCTATATGTAGATATTTTATGTTTTTTTAAAATCCCCACTCAAGGATATTTTCCATTGACTTTTTAAAAAGTGGAAGATGTGGACACCAAAGAAAGGGTGTCACTACTACCACTACTAGCCCCTCGGAGATGACCAGAAAATGTAACTAAGACCTGGTCCATTGAAAAAGAAATGGAAAGCCAGTATGAAATGGAATTGCCATTGCTTAGAACAAAAAATATCCTCACATGATATTATTCTACAATGTCATTAAATTTTTTCCAGATTTGTGTTACCCCAAGTACTTATAATAGTACATTGAACCCTTGGGGATCAATAAAAAAAATCATCTTTTTCGTGCTTGGACACAAAGTTAACATGTCTCTTAATATTCTAAAATTACAAAAGCATAATATACAATTATCCCAAGCAAACTTACAAACCAATTCTTTGAATGTCTGTTAGCAATTTAAAAACAACATGAAAGGATTCAATCCCTTCCATTGTGTAGAGAGCCTTCTGGGAAGGCACCTGAGCATTCTATATTGGCTCCTCTTGCTCTTTTGGCCAAGAAGGACCCTCTTCTTACAATCTAATTGCCCACAGCTGCTGCCTGAGCTTTCTCTTCATGTCGAGGTTGAAGCCTTGTACCATGAATCTATCTCACACCCATTGGGGCCAGCTGGGCCCTCTTTGGAGAAGACACTTAGGTTCCTCAAGATATGTGATCAGTGCTGGGGAATCGCCAACAGACATGGGAATCCGAAGGCAGGAGCTGGATGTGGAGGCTACGGGGACATAGGATACCAAGGAGACAGAACTGAACCTCACATCACCCTGTTTGGCACCAGAGGATGGCTGGTTAGCCAGTGACAGGTAAGAATCATCAGAGAAGGAACAACCTAAGACAGGCACAGTCAAAGAGGGTCCATCAGGGAAGAAATTGGGGGTCAACTTAGGTGGGGCACAGACCTATTTCTGCACCTTGGTATCTGTCTCTCTCTTTCTCTCTCTCTCTCTCTCTCTCTCTCTCTCTCTCTCTCTCTCTCTCTCTCTGTCTCTTTTCTTTAATTTCTTAATCCCCAGCTCCTTCACTCAGGAACCTGTCATTTTCCGTGGAGGTCGTAGAAAACAGAGAAACAGCCCCCCACAAATGACTACATAACAACTGTGTGTCAACATTATGGAATATATTTTAAGTAATATATAGGCAGAAATATACAGTTTTGGATACATATAATTAAAAAAAAAAAAGAAAGACTGAAAACAAACTAGAAAAACAACTAAATTTTGCTTTTAGGAAAATTGCAAACCAGATGTCTGAAGAAATATCTCCAGTGCAAAATACATAAAAATATGTAGAAAAAAATCTTTAAGTTCATGGCCCCAGAAAAGTTTTATTTTGTTTTTTTTTTGTTTGTTTGTTTGTTTATCCTCAGGTGGCA
The DNA here is from genome assembly GCA_963924515.1 of Vespertilio murinus. Taxonomy (NCBI): domain Eukaryota; kingdom Metazoa; phylum Chordata; class Mammalia; order Chiroptera; family Vespertilionidae; genus Vespertilio; species Vespertilio murinus. The sequence goes on along the minus strand of OZ004707.1, from coordinate 174,943,011 downwards.
AAAATGGGGGGAATGTGCAAATTTTGAGAGAGATAAAATGCTGAAAATAGAACCTTGGGGCATTTTCAATCTTCTATTAATCTAGAGCTTAGATTTAAAGGACCATGTGCTTGTAGAATAAGATACCTAGGTTGGGCCTCTTCAAGACTGGAAATGAAATTGGATTCTATCACCAAATGAGGAACCCTGAAAGGCAATTACTTACAGAGCAGCAAGACAATAATATATGCCCAGCAAAAGGCTAAATTTTTAGGGGGAGTAACTCTGAACCATGACATGAATTGAAGGAAGGAAGGAAGGAAAAGAGATGCATTGCTCTGAGAATTTCTAATAATTACCTTGTACATATGTATGTTTGGGACCAGAAATTGTACTACCTACGTAGCCTTTATTACCTTTGTAGTAAAATTGCAAGCTGAAAATTTAATTTAAAGAAGTCCAAGATTGTGGGATTCCCCAGTCAGCATCATAAGTAATGTTAAATCCTTTCTAGCAAAGTACACTATAAATTTGACTTCAAAGAACTTCCACAGAGAAATTTTAAAGAAATTGAGTTTCCAATAGAATTATAATATACATGATGATCAGAAGTGATAATCAAGAGTCAGCACAAAAAATAAACTAAATAAATTTAGACATTAGACCAGCAGACATCAGAGTTAGTAATTATAGACTTTATGAAAATGGTGAGGAATTATCTTTTCCTTCTTTCTAAAAGAAATTTAACAAGTTTTATATGTAACTTGTCTTCTATTTTATTACATTTCCCTGACTACATAATAATTTTTGCATAAATTATAGTACTTTTAGAAATTCATAGAATACTAAAAGAAGAAAATAAAAATCTGAAATCCTACTGTCCATAGTTAAGAGACATATCTATTAAGTTTATATATAAATGTAATCAAAACAGCTTTGTAATCAACATCTCCCTAAATCTATCATGAAATTTACTTTGAAAACAATAGAAACATGTTAACAATGAGTTGAGTGTTACAAATATATATAACTTCTCCTTCAGGCCATTATATGTGTGTGTGTGTGTGTGTGTGTTTTATTTTATGTGCAATAAGCTATATTATTTTATCAGGAAAAAATGAGTTTTATTGATAAAAGGAATATGTACTGAGCCAAAATTTGCAAAAATAGCAGTATAAGAAACCATAAAGGGAAACATATAAGTTTGAGTACATATAAATTATCACCTTATTTTCCCAAACACCATGAACTTATTTACAAAACAGTAAATAAAGCTAAAGATCTGAACACATATGTAGCATGATATTATGTAAAGTGTCACATAATTGATGAGAACAATAGACATGAAAAAATAAAAGTAAAACAAATAATTGTTAAAAATTTATGCCATTTGCTAATAATTCTGTAAAATGCTTGATCTCTATAGTAATCAAATATATTTAAAAAGATGTTTTTGTGATCAAAGTAAAGACATCCTATATAATAAAAACCCAGCCACCAAATAGCAGGATGACCAGAACAACTGATTGACCAGTCGCTATAATGTGCACTGACCACCAGAGGGCAGACACACTGTGGTCAGTGTGCTCCCACAGTGGGAGCACCTTCAGCTGAGCAGCCGCTCAGAGGGCAGGTCCTCAGGCTCTGGGCTGACCAGGATGAGCAGTACTCCCACGGAGGGCTGATAAGTGCAAGCCACACCCCCACCAGGGCCTCTACTTTAATATAATAACCTCAGATGATTTTGAGATTGGAAGAGGATGACTATTTTTTTTCACTACTAAATTATTAGTTTCACTGTTGATGCAGAGCACTTTATCAATCTGGGAGGAATTTATGAAGTTTGGAATTTCCCTTAATAATTTAAAATATTTCACCCTCTCTATGGTAGTCACATGGACTTCCCCATTCCTGGAATGCTATACACTCCTTCTAGCCTACACAAATGCTGCTTCCCCACCCCAAACCTTTTCTGCTCTGCCCACCTTATTCTTATGCAATTGGCAGATCTTAAACCAAACTATCTCAACCTCAAAGGCTACATCTCTCCTCACAGGAACAAGTCAGGTTATTTGCAAAGCATACTTTTGTTTTTCTCTCCCAAAAACAAATATAATTAAGTTATTGTTTTCTACTTATTTGTTTTTCTACTAGAATATCTTACCCATTATACTGGGATCTTGTTTAGTATTATCTTTCCAGCACATGAGTTAGTGTTCAAAATTATTTATTAAATGAATTAAACCTTTATATTTAAAAATCTTCCAAGCATCAGGTCATACGTATAAGGCAATGAACTTTTGCAAGTTGCTAAAATAAGTCCACTTAATTCACATCCTGACTTGGATATAAATATTCACTGTAATAACTAACATTTGAAATATGTCCTTAAGTGCAGGTTTGTGCTTATGAATATGTGTGTGTGTTAAAAAAAAAATCCTAAAGCAGAACAGTTCATGCTTCACACTTATTCTACCCTGACTCAGTTGGTGTTCTTGGTATAGCTCCGTGACTATGTGGAGTCCTTTGATGCGCCCTGCTTGAAGCTTCTTTCCTTAACTCTAATTGATTCATAATTTTGCTTCATGTCAAATCAGTAGATTTGAAGAACACAAAACCTGATTTTATTAGTGCTTGGATCCCTTTCCCCCATGTAGACTCAGCTTCCTGAGCTATTTGTAACAGAACCATACCTGATGATATGGCTACTGCTACTACATCAAACACACACAAGTAAAACCAAACAAACAAAAACATATTAGGATAAAGATTTAAACAGTCTAAATAAAATTAACCTTTTAAAGAAGTAAAATTGTAAACTCAAAGAAACACCCTTTTCTCTGTGTGTCACGTCCATGTTTTCAATGTCGAGGTTGATCATCACTTTCTTTACTTGTATTTCTTTTTGTTTGGGTCTCTTGGTGACAGGGTGCCAGTGCTTCAGGGAAGTCTGCAAAGCACAGTGAAGAGTCTGGTTTCAGGTGCTTATTCCACCACCATCAGCTTTGCAGTGAAGAGTCTCCATGCCATTTTTCTCCTCTGGGAGATGTGTGGGAAGAAATTGCAGGGTGAGGAAGCAGACTGAATCACAGAATTTATATGTCAGGTTACAATCTCCTTGAAGAATGAAATTTCCTAAGATGTCATCCAATCATGGTGGCAGATTGTAGTGATGTTTTGTAACGGAGCTAAAGCCAAGGCAAGAATGTGATGCCAGTGAAATATCTTCAGGCGTTCCTTCACTGGATTATTCTCACTGAGCATCCATTTCTCCCAGGCCTGACTATGGAGCTCTGAGAGGCTTCTCCTTTCCCTGGCTGAAATATCAGTTTAGCTACTTGAAGGCCACAGCACCTTCAAGAAAAGCCTGCTTTAGCTTGCTGTTTCCTAGAATTAGGAGAAATGAGTGACCGCAGGGATAGGTGATTGTGGCGGCCATACCAAAAATAAACAGCAATTTGCTTTCTGGCACAGAAGAGCACGATATTTCTATGGTAATGCCTACAACATGCAAGATCAAGAGGATGAGAAAACATATCAACACTTTCATTGCTTTCACATGTGCCTCTGTGCTGGGGTCTCTGACACCTAGGACACTGGATTGCATTTGCCTGTTGTGTCTCCAAAGAGAAATGATTAACAAGAGGCATGAAATCAGGCACAGTGTAAAGAGGAACATGACTCCCAGATTGAGCAAAATGTGATTAGTAACATATTCAACTTTAGTTATGGTGAGAGGCCAGGTTGTGCTTCTATTACCTATTTTATAATTATTAATAATCTTAACAATTAGTGGGAAAGTAAATAACCATAAAATAAACATCAATCCCATGAGAAGAAGAAGTACTCTGTTGATTCTATGCTTCAACCAGAGAAAAATGTGGTGGGAAAAATTAGCTATCTTTAAGAAATAGAAAACGCTGAGACTGGAAGCAAACAAGATACTTAAGTGACTTATAATTATCCATGTGTAAGTAATAGGTTCACTTAGGATTCCAGAAGAGTACAAATGTGGAAAGAATAACTTTATAAATCCATCTGTAATTATTATCCATATCAGAAAAATTCTCGAAGTAGCTAAGCCAATGAGAATCAAGCCAATTATAGAAAAGTTCTTCTTCTTGACACAGTCAATGCAGTTTACAAGTCCAATAAATCCATTTCCTAAAACCCCCAATACTGATTCAATAGCTACTATAAAAATCAGGAGACCTTCTGCTATACTAAGCATAGCTGCCAAGCCCTAATATTGTTTCTGTTACATATATGTTAGATTACCTGATGCAGGATGAGGTATGTATTGGCTGGTTGTTGGAAGAATGATTTTCTCTTCTTTCATTACATAAATATTTAAAAAGTGTCCAGTTAATGCTTTGGATGGAATCTGAAATATCTTCATAGAGACCCTTCCACTTTTATGTGTAAAACTCAGCTCTCTAGAGAATGTGTTCCTGTCTGAATGCACACCTACAATTTGTTAACATGCAAATTTAAGTTTGTTTAATGGGTTTTACTTGTCTGAGACTATTTTGCATTGTTAACCTGATTTGTGTCCCAGGAGAACCAAACACATATCTCTAAGAAACAAAGCACAACAGAAACAAAATTTGATTTCTTTGTATTTTTCTAATATCACCATTAACATCATTATTTATCTTGTGTTAATTCGGGCAGGGGACACTTCTAGTTATAATATTAAGAGGACAATAGATTGTGAGTCAATTACTTAGACACTGGCTGGTGTTTGGTGTGGAAGTAGGCCTAGATAAGTTAAGGGGAAAAAGGGAGACATAAGTACCGGTAATACTTTCAAGAATAAATAATTTAAATTTAAAAATATTTACCTAGGCGTTGAACTATTTTTTTAAATACAGTTTTATTTATTTCAGAGAGGAAGGGAGAGAGAGAGATAGAAACATTAATGGTGATAGAGAATCACTGATCAGCTGCCTCCTGCATGCCCCTACTGAGGATGGAGCCCAAAACTCAGGCATGTCTTCTAGACCAGAATTGAACCTGGAACTTTTCAGTCTGCAGGCTGACACTCTATTCACTGAGCCAATTTGGCTAAAGCTAGATACTGAACTATTGGCACTTTGTGTTAAGATAGGTACAAGAAACCATTTTGCCATATTATTCAACACTACAAGCCCAGTGCACAGATTCGTGAACATGTAGGGTGTGCCTGTCAAGAGGAGAAGATGATGGGAGGTTGCCTGCCCAGCCCACCCTGATCAGAGCTGTGCTGTCTCAGGGGATTGGCCCCAGGTGATTGGCCAGTGGGCCCTGCCCCTGAATGGGGTAGAGGAGGCTAATCAGGGTTCAGCATCTGGGGGTGGGCCCATGGGAGGTTGGCTGGCCAGCACCACCAATGATTAGGTTGGGGGGAATGATTGGGGATAGAGTTGGTTGGGGGTGGGGGGCTTGGGCCAATTGGGGTGTTGGGGGTAATCAAGGGTGGAGCCAGCTGTGTAGAGGGGCTGTGGTGTGTGAACCAGCTGGCCATGCCCCTGAATGTGGTGGGGTGCAAATTGGAGGTGGAGCTGACTTGGGGGAGGGGCCACAGGCTGACTGGGGTGGTGGGGTCCCATTGCAGGTGGGGTTGGCCATCTGGCCCTGCCCCTGATTGGAGTAGTGGTGCCAATCTGACGTGGGGCTAGGTCTGGGGAGGCTCTTCAGGAGGTTGGCCAGATGTCTCACCCTCTATTGGGGTAAGGGTGTGTGATCAGGGCCAGGTCCTGCTTTGGAGAGGTGCTACAGGAGGTTGGCCACCTGGCTCTTCCCCCTTCTTGAATGGGGAACAATTGGAGCAGCACTGGATGGCCCCACCCCCTCTCCCATTGTGCCAGTTGCTGGCTGCAGTGGATGTCACAACAACTGGTCACTCTGGTTGTTATGTCATTCTGGTCACTGTTTTTTTTCTATATATAGATATTTTGTGTTTTTTGAAAATCCCCCCCACTCAAGGATATTTTTCCATTGACTTAAAAAAAATTGGAAGATGTGGATACCAAAGAAAGGATGTCACTACTACCACTACTAGCCCCTCAGAGATGTCCAGAAAATGTAACTAAGACCTGGTCCATTGAAAAAGGAATGGAAAGCCAGTATGAAATGGAATTGCCATTGCTTAGAACAACGAATATCCTCACATGATATTATTCTACAATGTTATTAAATTTTTCCCAGATTTGTGGTACCCCAATTACTTATAATAGTACCTTGAACCCTTGGGGATCAATAAAAAAAATCATTTTTTTTGGTGCTTGGAGACAAAGTTAGCACATCTCTTAATATTCTAAATTACAAAAGCATAATATATAATTATCCCAAGCAAACTTACAAACCAATTCTTTGAATGTCTGTTAGCAATTTAAAAACAACATGAAAGGAATCAATCCCTTCCATTGTTTAGAGAGCCTTCTGGGAAGGCACCTGAGCATTCTATATTGGCTCCTCTTGCTCTTTTGGCCAAGAAGGACCCTCTTCTTACAATCTAATTGCCCACAGCTGCTGCCTGAGCTTTCTGTTCATGTCGAGGTTGAAGCCTTGTACCATGAATCTATCTCACACCCATTGAGGCAAGCTGGGCCCTCCTTGGAGAAGAAACTTAGGTACCTCAAGATATGTGATCAGTGCTGGGGCATCGCCAACAGGCATGGGAATCCGAAGGCAGGAGCTGGATGTGGAGGCTCCGGGGGCATAGGATACCAAGGAGACAGAACTGAACCTCACATCACCCTGTTTGGCTCCAGAGGATGGCTGGTCAGTCAGTGACAGGTAAGATTCCTCAGAGAAGGAGCAACCTAAGACAGGCACAGTCAAAGAGGGTCCATCAGGGAAGAACTTGGGGGTCAACTTAGGTGGGGCACAGACCTTCACCCCCAAAACTTTGCAGAGGCCTTACCCCTGCTGAGGGAGTCTCTTGCCCCCATGGTTGCTTAACTTCCCATGCCAGCTGAAATCAGGACCCAAGTAAAAGACAGTGTCTTGGCTGACAGAAGCTGCCCTCGCATTACAGCAAGACTTGTTTGACAGAGAAACCAAGATGGTGGCATAGGTAAATGCCTAACTGCAGCCTCACACAACAATTTCAAAAAAATAAAACAAAAATACAAAATGGACATTATCCAGAACTACAGGAAAGTTGACTGACTGGAAATTCTACAACTAGAAGGAAAGAGAAAACCAGAAGGAAAATCAGAGGACCTGTAAAAACCTAAAATACAAAGACAGGATTCGTGTGCCTGGGGAGAGGGTGGAGCCGGAGAGAAGGGACGGCTGAGTGCCTGGCTGGCGTTCCCTAGCGGGAAATATAAAAAAGCCCTGGACTGTGCTGAATCCCAGTTCCGACTGCAGTGAACCCCAGTTCTGGGCGTGACCCTGGGGACCAAGGCTCATACAGAGGGACTCTAGGCTATAAGGTGGAAATGCAGAGGAACGGTGAAAGGCAGAGTCCCAGAGGAGCACACGTTATGAGCAGAGGAGGGACTGTTTACTGTGCTGCTGGATTGCCTTAGTGGGAAAGAGAAAAAAGCTCCAGACTGCACTGAACCCCAGTTCCGGGCTCATTGGGGGAGAGACTAGACTTTCTGGTAGTGGGCAAAACGCTAGGGCACATTTCTCTCAGAGGTACTTGCAGCGAGTACCAAAGCAGCAAGTACCAAAGGACACTGAGGAACACTAAGACTCAGGAATCTCATAGAGCGGGGCTTACAGAAAGCCAAGGCTGTAGGCTCCACTCTGGAATTCTGCCCCATCCAAACTGAACACAGAGGCTTTTGCAATTTTCCAAGTCTAGCCAAATAAGGCTGTCTCCTGACATAGACAAAGCTGATCCTCACAGCGTATTGGCCTGGAGGTCAGTTCCTCCCAGCTATACCAAAAACAATCAAGACTTAACTACAATAAGGCTGTATACACAGTCCACAAAGGGGTGCATCAAGAGTGTCCACCTCAGATAACTGGGAGGCTGACCCACTGAACCATATAGAATACCTTAACACACAAAGCCACCCTACCAACTCAGGGAAGCTGCGAAAATGCCGAGACAAGGAAACAGATCAGAAACAAAAGAAATGGAGGACAAAAAGCGACTGGATATAGAGTTCAAAACCACGGTTATAAGGATTTTCAAGAATTTCCTAGAAAAGGCTGATAAAAAAAAAAAATGGGACCTATGAGGATATGAAAAGGGATCAACTAGAAATAGAGAATACATTGTCTGAAATAAAAAATATTATACAGAGTCCTAAAAACAGAATTGAAGATCGCAAGAACCAAGTCAAAGATTTGGAACATAAAGAGCCAGAAGACACTCCTCCACAGAAGCAAGAAGACAAGAGAATCCAGAAAGTTCTTCAATGTAAGAAACCTCTGGGACAACTTCAAGTGAACCAACATCAGAATTATGGGCGTCCCAGAAGATGACAGAGAGCAAGATACCGAAAACATATTGAAAGAAATAATGACAGAAAACTTCCCGCACCTGGGAAAACAAATAGACTTACAAGTCCAGGAAGCCCACAGAACCCCAAACAAAAGCAATCCAAAGAGGACCACACCAAGACACATCATAATTAAAATTCCAAGAGCAAAAGGCAGAGAGAGAATATTAAAAGCAGCAAGTCAAAAGCAGGTACTTACCTATAAAGGAACACCCATAAGATTGTCAGCTGATTTCTCAACAGAAACCATGCAGGTTAGATAGGAATGGCAAGCAATATTCAAGGTGATGAATAGCAAGAACCTACAGCCAAAAATACTCTAAGCTATCACTCAGAATGGAAGGCCAGATAAAGAGCTTCACAAAAAAAAAAAAAAAAAAAAAGCTAAATTAGTTCATCACCTCCAAGCCAGAATTATATGAATTGCTAAAGTGGGTTCTTTAGGAAGAGGAAGAAAATAAAGATAAATATTATGAACAACAAGTACGTAACTATCAACAAGTGAATCTAAAAACCAAGGGAATTAAAAAATCTGATGAACAATATTAACTGGTGAATATAATAGAATAAGAGGTACGGAAGGGGAGTGAACTGATGATTTTCAGGGAAAAATGGATTGAGGGTTGCGGGAAGAGACTGAACATATACTGTGCACTTGTGGATGAGGACAATGGGGCGTGGGGAAAGGGCAGAGGGTGGGGTGGTAACCTGGTGGAAGGGGGCAATGGAGGGGAAAAATAGTGAGGAACATTTGTAATAATATGAACAATAAAGATTTATTTCAAATAAAAAAAACAGACTTGTTTGAGTTGTCTTGTAAACATGGTGCGGGCAAGTGGTTTTGGATATCTAAATGCAGCCTAGCCCCAGGAATGCTCAGGGCCTACTCAAGAAGGCAAATAATCCTCTCCCTTAATATTTACATGGCAAAATAATATTGTTTTAGAGTAAGAAATTTGACAGTAAAATAGTAGACAAGTTTTCAGGCTAATTTAAATTGGCCATTTGAAATAAATGAATATCCTAGAAAAACTAATTGCACTAGACAAAAAAGCTGTTCCTAAAGTGTTAACTAAAATTTTTATTGGTAGTTCATCTCAGGATAAAATCTCACAACAGGAAATGAATCTAAATCAGTCATATTATAGTGCAAAAAAAGAAGAAAATTTAAAAGCTATCACGACTACAGTATAAAATTTTCAAAAGCTTCCTAATATTTAAATCAAAAAAGGGGTAAAGTAGAATAATATCATGTAAGGAAAATATCCTGAAAGTAAATTACATCTAGAAAATCTGTACTTTAGAAAATTAATTGTAATGCTATCAGTGAGACACCCATGAAAAACACACATGTTGTCAAAACAAGCCAGAGGAAAATCATTTGGGCAAAAAATGAAAAAGGATCCCAAGTAAAATTTATAGAAAATATTCCTTTATTAACTTTTGGTAGAGAATATGTTTGTATATTTTTAGAAAACAACTCTGAGACCATGTGGATTTGTAAGGTCCCAAGACCCCCGGTGAGTCCAACGGAGGGGGCGACGACCCCAAGTCAAACGCCGAGACCGAAACTTGATGCAAAAAGCAAGAGGTTTTAATACAAGCGCAGCGCAGGGGCTTCTCAGGCAGACAGCATCAGTGCTGGCTGACTGGGAGCCCCGAGTAACTGCAGAACATGAGTTTATAAAGGCAAAGACCACACGCAGGTGGGGTTACACATGGAGGGGGAAGAAGGGAACAAGGAAATTCCAAGAAGGGGACTGGGCTCGTTAATTACATGTTTTATGACAGGGTCTATGCTTAGTCAACAGTCCCATCTGGCCCCTTTGTCTCTCCCATTCCCATTCCTCTGGGTAAGTCCTCAGGGTAGGGAGTTTCTGGGGACTGATTTCATTCTTGTCTAATCTTCAACCGTAAAGAACTGACCTCATCCCTGTCTAATCTTTAACCGTAAAGGTCACATCCTGGAACAGGCAGTGGGGGAGGCCAATTTCTCAATCTTGGGGCCCTACAGATTCTGGCAACAGAGAGGAATTGACAGGACTACTCTGGCTGTGAAGACAGAAGAGAAGCAGTCCAGAGATGGAAGTCGCTGATGACACCTTACCATGATAGCAGTCAGCAGCTGTGTATCACTGCAGGCTGACCAGGACCAAACCAGAGAGGATTGGCCCTGCATTACCACCATTGGCCCACCATCCAGAACTAAAATATCATTGCTGGCATGTACACATAAGGAATTGTTTGACATTGAAATTGGATCTCAAAAGAAATGGTGGCCCAGAAAGAAACTCTCTACAGACTGATTCATATGCCTTTCAGCATAACGATTATTGCTTGTCTCATTTTTGATTCTTATTAGTATATTTCCAGTAGTACATGATCTCATTCATCTAGGGGAAATGGTGAACAACATACACTGATGAATAAGAACAGACCCAGAGATAAGGAGCCATGGGTCAGACTGTTGGACCTCAAAGGGAGGGTGGGGATAAAAGGGAGAGATCAACCAAAGGACGTATGTGCACACATATGAGCCTAACTAGTTGTCAAGGACAATAGAGTGAGGGGGGAATGAGTGAGGGATGGGGGATTGGAGTGGAGGATTGAGGACAAATATGTGATACCTTACTCAATAAAGAAGTTAATTTTTTTAATTGCCATTACATATATCATGTAACTAGAAAATTATTCTGTTTAATAACCCTTGCATTAAAAGAAAATTACTAAGGATATTTTAAAATGCTTTGAGCTGAATGACTATAGAGGGCCCCTTGGGAATGCACATAAATGACCTTTAGTTATCATCAGCTGAACTCAAGGTGTAGGCAGAGCCACGCCCTGGGAACACGTTTCCCCTAAATGTGGAAGACTGTTATCAGTACTGATTTCTTATCTTTATCCATGTGCTTGGAATGAGGAATGAACAGGACCTTGACTTACCCAGGTCTTGATATGCTAAATCCCAGGAATGAGGGAATGAATAGGACGGGACACACCCAAAACATTTTTGTCCTAAAACCCCTTTGGAAATCAATAAATGCACTGTTGTCTGTGGTGGGTATTGACTGTTCCTCCATCAGAGTGACTGCCCCACACCTGGATCCCATCATGAATCTATTTCTGCATCTTGGTATCTCTCTCTCTCTCTCTCTCTCTCTCTCTGTCTCTCTCTCTCTCACTTTTTCATTCTTTAATTTCTTAAACCCCAGCTCCTTCACTCAGGAACCTGTCATTTTCCGTGCAGGTTGCAGAAAACAGAGAAACAGCCCCCACAAATGACAATATAAGAACTGTGTATCAACATTGTGGAATATATTTGAAGCAATATTTAGGCAGAAATATACAGATTTGGATACATATAATAAAAACAAAAGAAAGACTGAAAACAAACTAGAAGAAACAACTAACTTTTGCTTTTAAAAAAATTGCAAACAAGATGCCTGAAGAACTATCTCCAGTGCAAAATGCATAAAAATATGTACAAACAAATCTTTAAGTTCATGGCCCCAGAAAAGTTTGTGGGTTTGTTTGTTTGTTTATCCTCAGGTGCCAAAAATGGGGGGAAAGTACAAATTTTGAGAGAGAGAAAATGCTGAAAATAGAACCTTGGGGCATTTTCAATCTTCTATTAATCTAGAGCTTAGTTTAAAAGGACCATGTGTTTGTAGAATAAGATACCTTGGTTGTGCCTCTTCAAGACTGGAAATGAAATTGGATTCTATCACTAAAAGAGGAACCCTGAAAGGTAATTATTTACAGAGCAACAAGACAATAATATATGTCCAGCAAAAGGCTAAATTTCTTGGGGGAGTACCTCTCAACCATGACATGAATTGAAGGAAGGAAGGAAAAGAGATGTGTTGCTCTGAAAATTTCTAATAATTATCTTGTACATATGTATGTTTGGGACCAGAATTTGTACTACCTATGTAGCCTTTATTACCTTTGTAGTAAAATTGCAAGCTGAAATTTTAATTTAAAGAAGTCCAAGATTGGGGGATTCCCCAGTCAGCATCATAACTAACGTTAAATCCTTTCTAGAAAAGTACACTATAAATTTGACCTCAAAGAAATTCCACAGAGAAAGTTTAAAGCAACTCAATTTCCAATAGAATCACAATATACATGATGATCAGGAGTCATAATCAAGAGTCAGCAAATATAACAAACTAAATAAATTTAGACATAAGACCAGCAGACATCAGAGTTCGTAATTATGCAGTTTATGAAAATGCTGAGAAATTCTCTTTCCCTCCTTTCTCAAAGAGAGTTACAGTTTTATTTATGTAGCTTGTCTTCTATTTTATTACATTTCCCTGACTACATTATTTATTGCACAAATTATAGTACTTTTAGAAATTCATAGAATACTAAAGAAGAAAATAAAAATCTGAAATACTATTGTTCTTACTTAGACATATTCATTAAGTTTATATATAAATGTAATCACAACAGTATTGTAATCAACATCTCCCTAAATCTATCATGAAATTTACTTTGAAAATAATAGAAGCATGTTAACAATTAGTTGAGTGTTACAAATATATATATCTTCTCCTTCAGGCTTTAATGTGTGTGTTTTTTAATTTATGTGCAATAAACTATATTATTTTATCAGGAAAAAATGAGTTTTATCAATAAAAGGAACATGTACTAAGCCAAAATTTGTAAAAATAGCAGTATAAGAAACCATAAAGGGAAACATATAAGTTTGAGTACATATAAATTATCACCTTATTTTCCCAAACACCATGAACTTATTTACAAAACAGTAAAAAAGCTAAAGATCAGAACACATATGTAACATGATATTATGTAAAGTGTCACATAATTGATGATATTATGTAAAGTGTCATGAAAAAATAAAAGTAAAACAAATAATTTCTAAAAATTTATGCCATTTGCTAATATTTCTATAAAATGCTTGATCTCTATAGTAATCAAATATATTTAAAAAGATGATTTTGTGATCAAAGTAAAGACATCCTATATAATAAAAACCCAGCCACCAAATAGCAGGATGACCAGACAACTGATTGACCAGTCGCTATAATGTGCACTGACCACCAGAGGGCAGACCCACTGTGGTCAGTGTGCTCCCACAGTGGGAGCGCCTTCAGCTGAGCAGCCGCTCAGAGGGCAGGTCCTCAGGTGCTGGGCTGACCAGGATGAGCAGTACTCCCACAGAGGGCTGATCCTTGCAAGCCTCACCCCCCACCAGGGCCTCTAGTTAAATATAATAAGCTCAGATGATTTTGAGATTGGAAGAGGATGGATATTTTTTTTCACTACTAAATCATTAGTTTAACTATTTCTGCGGAGCACTTTATCAATCTGGGAGGAATTTATGAAGTTTGGAATTTCCCTTAATAATTTAAAATATTTCACCCTCTCTATGGTAGTCACATGGACTTCCCCATTCCTGGAATGCTATACACTCCTTCTAGCCTACACAAATGCTGCTTCCCCACCCCAAACCTCTTCTGCTCTGCCCACCTTATCCTTATGCAATTGTCAGATCTTAAACCAAACTATCTCAACCTCAAAGGCATCATCTCTACTCCCAGGACCAAGTCAGGTTATTTGCATTGCATACTTTTGTTTTTCTCTCCCAAAAACAAATATAATTAAGTAATTGTTTTCGACTTATTTGTTTTTCTACTAGAATATCTTACCCATTATACTGGGATCTTGTTTAGTATTATATTTCAAGCACATGAGTTAGTGTTCATTTAATTATTTATTAAATGAATTAAACCTTTATATTTAAAAATCTTCCAAGCATCAGGTCATACGTATAAGGCAATGAACTTTTGCAAGTTGCCAAAATAAGTCCACTTGGCTCACATCCCGACTTGGATATAAATATTCATTTTAATAACCAACATTTGAAATATGTCCTTGACTGCAAGTTTGTGCTTATGCATATATGTGTGTGTTAAAAAAAATCCTAAAGTAAAACAGTTCATACTTTACACTTATTCTACCCTCAGTTTGTGTTTTTGGCATAGCTCTGTGACTATGTGGAGTCCTTTGAATGCATTCTTCTAGTAGCTTTTTCCCTTAACTCTAATTGGTTCATGATTTTGCTTCATGTCAAATCAGTATATTTGAACCTAAAACCTGATTTTATTTTTTAAAAAATATATTTTATTGATATTTTACAGAGAGGAAGGGAGAGAGGTAGAGAGCTAGAAACGTCGATGAGAGAGAAACATCGACCAGCCGCCTCTTGCACACCCCCTACCGGGGATGTGCCCACAACCAATGTACATGCCCTTGACCAGAATCGAACCCGGGACCTTTCAGTCCGTAGACCGATGCTCTACCACTGAGCCAAACCAGTTTTGGCTAAAACCTGATTTTAATAGTGCTTGGATCCCTTTCCCCCAAGTAGACTCAGCTTCCTGGCCTATTTGTAACAGAACCCTACCAGATGATATGACCACTGCTACTACATCAAACACACACAAGTTAAAAAACACACACACACACACACACATTAGGATTAAGACTTAAACAGTCAAAATAAAATTAACCTTTTAAAGAATTAAAATTGTAAACTCAAAGGAACACCAATGTCTCTGTCTCTCTGGTCCATGTTTTCAATGTCGAGGTTGATCATCACTTTCTTTACTTGAATTTCTTTTTGTTTGGGTCTCTTGGTGACAGGGAGCCAGTGCTTCAGGGAAGTCTGCAAAGCACAGTGAAGAGTCTGGTTTCAGGTGCTTATTCCACCACCATCAACGTTGCAGTGAAGAGTCTCCATGCTGTTTTTCTCCTCTGGGAGATGTGTGGGAAGAAATTGCAGGGCGAGGAAGCAGACTGAGCCAAGGAATTTGCAAGTCAGGTTACAATCTCCTTGAAGAATGAAATTTCCTAAGATGTCACCAAATCATGGTGGAAGATTGTAGTGATGTTTTGTAACAGAGTTAAAGCCAAGGCAAGAATGTGATGCCAGTGAAATATCTTCAGGCGTTCCTTCACTGGATTATTCTCACTGAGCATCCATTTCTCCCAGGCCTGACTATGGAGCTCTGAGAGGCTTCTCCTTTCCCTGGCTGAAATATCAGTTTAGCTACTTGAAGGCCACAGCACCTTCAGAAAAGCCTGCTTTAGCTTGCTGTTTCCTAGAATTAGGAGAAATGAGTGACCGCAGGGATAGGTGATTGTGGCGGCCATACCAAAAATAAACAGCAATTTGCTTTCTGGCACAGAAAAGCATGATATTTCTATGCTAATGCCTATAACATGCAAGATCAAGAGGATGAGAAAAGATATCAACACTTTCATTGCTTTCACATGTGCCTCTGTGCTGGGGTCTCTGACACCTAGGACACTGGATTGCATTTGCCTGTTGTGTCTCCAAAGAGAAATGATTAACAAGAGGCATGAAATCAGGCACAGTGTAAAGAGGAACATGACTCCCAGATTGAGCATAATTTGGTAAGCAGCGTATTCAATTTTACTTACGGTGAGAGGCCAGGTTTTGTTTCTATGACCTGTTTTATAATTATTAATAATCTTAACTATTAGTGGGAAAGTAAATAACCAAGAAATAAACATCAATCCCATCAGAAGAGGAATTACTCTATTGATTCTATGCTTCAACCAGAGAAAAATGTGGTGGGAAAAATTAGCTATCTTCAGGAAATAGAAGATGCTGAGACTGGAGGCAGAAAAGATACTTAAGTGATTTATAGTTATCCATGCATAAGTAATACATTCAATTAGAATTCCAGAGGAGTACAAATGTGGAGAGAATAACTTTATAAATCCATCTGTAATTATTATCCATATCAGAAAAATTCTCGAAGTAGCTAAGCCAATAAGAATCAAGCCAATTAGAGAAAAGTTCTTCTTCTTGACACAGTCAATGCAGTTTACAAGTCCAATAAATCCATTTCCTAAAACCCCCAGTACTGATTCACCAACTACTATAAAAATCAGGAGACCTTCTGCTATACTAAGCATAGCTGCCAAGCCCTAATATTGTTTCTGTTACATGTATGTTGGATTACCTGATGCAGGATGAGGTATGTATTGGCTGGTTGTTGGAAGAATGATTTTCTCTTCTTTCATTACATAAATATTTAAAAGTGTCCCCGTTAATGCTTTGGATGGAATCTGAAATATCTTCATAGAGACCCTTCCACTTTTATGTGTAAAATTCAGCTCTCTAGAGAATGTGTTCCTGTCTGAATGCTCACCTACAATTTGTTAACATGCAAATTTAAGTTTGTTTAATGGGTTTTACTTGTCTGAGACTATTTTGCATTGTTAACCTGATTTGTGTCCCAGGAGTACCAAACACATATCTCTAAGAAACAAAGCACAACAGAAACAAAATTGGATTTCTTTGTATTTTTCTAATATCACCATTAACATCATTATTTATCTTGTGTTAATTTGGGCAGGGAATACTTCTAGTTATAATATAAAGAGGACAATAGATTGTGAGTCAATTATCTATACACTGGCTGGTTTTGGGGGTGGGAGTGGGCCAAGAGAAATCAAGGGGGAAAATGGAGACATAATACTTTCAAGAACAAATAATTTAAATTTAAAAATATTTGCCTTGCTGAAACTGGTTTGGCTCAGTGGTAGAGCATCAGTCTGCAGATTGAAAGGTCCCAGGTTCTATTCCGGTCAAGGGCATGTACATTGGTTGCGGGCATATCCCCGGTAGGGGGTGTGCAAGAGGCAGCTGGTTGATGTTTCTCTCTCATCTCTCTTCCTCTCTATAAAATATCAATAAACTATATTTTTTAAAAATAAAAAATAACAATAAAAATATTTTCCTAGGCACTCAACTATTTTTTTAAAATACAGTTTTATTGATATCACAGAGGAAGGGACAGGGAGAGATAGAAACATTAATGATGATAGAGAATCACTGATCAGCTGTCTCCTGCATGCCCCTACTGAGGATGGAGCCCAAAACTCAGGCATGTACCCTAGACCAGAATTGAACCTAAAACTTTTCAGTCTGTGGGCTGACCCTCTATCCACCGAGCCAAACTGGCTAGAGCTAGATACTGAAGTATTGGCACTTTGTGCTAAGATAGGTAAAAGAAACCATTTTGCCATATATTCAATACTAGAAGCCCAGTGCACAAATTCGTGCACAGGTGGGGTCTGGCTGGCCTGGCCCCCACTGGCTGTTCGGGGTGGGCCTGTCAGGAGGAGCAGATGGCAGGAGGTTGCTTCGCCAGCCTGCCCCAATCAGGGCCTGATCAGAGCTAGGCTTTCTGGAGGGAGGGCCCCCAGGTGATTGACCAGTGGGCCCTGCCCCTGAATGGGGCAGAGACAGCTGGGGGGAAGGGCTTTGGGCCAATCATGGTGGTGGGGGCTGATCAGGGGTGAAGCCAGCTGTGTAGAGGGGCTGTGGATGGTGAGCCAGCTGGCCCTGCCCCTGAATGGGGTGGGGTGCCAATTGGTGGTGGAGCTGACTTGGGGGAGGGGCCACAGGCTGACTGAGGTGGTGGTGGCCCATTGCAGGTGAGTTTGGCTGGCGGTTGGCCATCTGGCCCTGCCCCTGATTGGGGTAGCGGTGCCAATCTGTGGTGGGGCCAGGTGGGGGACGGGCTTCAGGAGTTTGGCTAGATGATCTCACCCTCTATTGTGGTAGGAATGTGTGATCAGGGCCAGGTCGGCTTCAGGGAGGGGCTGTAGGAGGTTGGCCAGCTGGACCTGCCCCCTATTGGGATGAGGGAGAATCAGGGCAGAGTTGACTGGCCCCACCCCCAGATTGTGCCAGTTGGCTGGCTGCAGTGGGTATCATAACAACTAGTCATTCTGGTTGTTGTGGCGTTCTGGTCACTGACTTTTTATATATATAGATATTTTATCTTTTTTTTAAAATTCCCACTCAAGGATATTTTTCCATTGATTTTTAAAGAAAGTGTAAGAGTGAGGGAGAGCCAGAGAGAAATATTGATGCGAGAGTAACACATCAATTGGTTGCCTCCTGCAAGCATCCCAACCAGATACCTGACCAGAACCTGCAACTGAGGTACATGCCCTTGACTGGAATCAAACACAGAACATTTGGTCCCCACCCATCTCTCTATCCACTGAACCACACTGGTAAGGGCAATATATTTTATCTTTTAATTTGTTGTTTTTTTTTAAATATATTTTTATTGATATTTTACAGAGAGGAAGGGAGGGAGAGAGAGAGAGAGAGAGAGAGAGAGAGAGAGAGAGAGAGAGCCAGAAACGTCAATGAGAGAAACATCGACCAGCTGCCTCTTGCACACCCCCTACCGGGGATGTGCCCGCAACCAATGTACATGCCCTTGGCCGGAATCGAACCTGGGACCTTTCAGTCCACAGACGATGCTCTACCACTGAGCCAAACCGACCTCGGCTATCTTTTAATTTGTAATTAAAATTCAGGTCAACTGGTATAGAAAAATTCACAAAATTTATCTCATAAAATTGTTGCTGTATTTTTAATAGTTATTCCATTCATAAATGTAGGTTATGTTGACATGAAAGACTCTTAGAAATAATCCCTTCACTTACTATATTTCATGTTGATGGCATCCATTCATCCATTCATTCCACAAGTATTTCACTGAGTGTCTAAATATACCAAGATATGTTATATCTTACGACACCCACCCATTCAATTTTGTTGACTTTGTTTAATTTTGACATCTCACTTCTGTAGATGTATATATTTATACTCACACATATATACATTTATACATATATATATATACATAAAAGTTCTAACAACTCAGAAAGATAATACTTCCTCTTCATACATTTTTCCTAGTTACTAGATTAGAGTTCTACCCAAGTTTCGAAGAACGACGCTCAGTGATACATTACACACGCAAATGGAAGACTCCAATGAAGCAAAGCAGATTCCACAAAGACGTCTTGCTGACTTCTCTCGCAGGCCTACCTATGTAGCCCAGAGTACCTTTCTTCTCAGGCCTCGCTTCAGGTGCCAAGGAATCCGCAAGAAGGCTTTCCTCATTTGGCTGTTTCCAAAAATCACAACATATGAGTGCCCTGAAGGATATAAAAGTCCTACCATATAACTAAGCATCACAACCAGCTTGTTCTGTGGCAAAAAATACCCCCCAAATGACATGAAATAGGCGAAGTGCTGCAATGCAAAGAGCACAAGAAAGAAAAACACAGATTTCATCGCTCTGGAGTGGGCCTCCGTACTGGCATCTCTGGACTTTCTAATGTTGAGCTCCACCTTTTTTGTGTGTCTCCGCAAAGAAAGCAGCAACAGAAAAAAGGAAATCAAGGAAACATAGAAAGGAGGGAGGAACCCAATCGTGAACATAACAATCTGATCTAGATTTTTACTTCTACTCACATTGAATAAGCCAGTCATATTTCCCTCATGTTTAGGGGGGAAATGATACCAGTAGATACCAAGACGATATGGCAAAGGAAGGCTCAGGACCAGGAAGGGCAAAGATAGCAGCAGAAGCATGAAAACTACCTTGTTAATTCTCCATTTCAGCCAAACAAAAAAAGGAGAGGAGAAATTGGCGATCTTCAGGAAATAAAAGACAGCCAGACAGGTAGCTAACCAAGTATTCAGGTGAGAGGTCAGTGTCCAGAAAATAGAATTAAAAAGGTTTCCTTTGAAAGTATCAGGGATCTCCTGATAGGACAGCACCGAAAACAAACTGGCAATTGATAGACACAAAAGAGTGATTCTGCTGAAGGCCAAACTGGTAAGAATGAAGTCAACCAAGCATAACTTCTGATTTCTGGCCCAGGCATTGCAGTTCATGAGTCCAATGAATCCATTCCCCAAAATTCCTGTTAAAAATTCCCCACTTGTTACAGTCACAGCAGCTATCTCCAACATACTCAACATGGCTTCAGAGAGGAAATTCTGATCTATAGTTTGTTGACCCACCAATGTCCAGGTGATTTGCTAGATAAGGACATAGACAATGTAGTTACGCAGTAGTATTCTTCTCCTTGTGTTTTACTGTGGCTTTTCTTTACAGCTGTGAAACCCAGCAATCAGCAGTTAAGACTGTGGAATCACTTTCTGTAACACTCACTGGACCTTTCAACCTGCTCTGCTAAGAATTTCCAGTCTTGGCCCAGATTGTCAGCTACAAACTGTACTATTCTACATGGGGAGAGATGACTGAAAGATCTAATTCTCATTTGCTAACATGTAAATAAAGGCATGGATTAATTTTCACTCTTTTGAATGAAAACTCTTTCTCCTCTCCTCTCTCAAATGAACTGCTTCATTTGATTTCCAAATCGGAATGGGGAAATAGGAACCTCAAACACCTGTTTTCTCAACAGTAAAATGCTTCAAGAAGATGTAAGTGAAAGGAGCAATCCCTGTATTGCTGATTAATTATGAAGCTTTTGTAGTGTAAATCACTACATTAGAGAGTAAGGTATAGAGTTGAAAATTTTCAGAAACTTGGTGTGCAATATATGCATCTAAATTCAGTACCATAATTCCCATGGAAACTTTTTTTTTCTTTAAACATGTAGGCCTTTCAGCTCATCAGTCATTAGCATTTTAAACATTATTTTTAATGCTAAACCTTTTATGAATCATAGGCACCCCAAACTATAAATCACAAAAATTGAATTTATCTTGTTTCCTCAAAAACTTTTTTTTGAAGTATATAAGAAAAAGTATAACTTAAAAAAAAATTCTGAGAAAGTAGGGAGAGTAGGAAGAAAGAAAAGCATTAGCTAAAGCATGGAAATTCCCCGCCCCCCAGGGAAGCCTTGTGCCCCGGGGGAGCCGTGGGACCTGGGGGGGCGGTGGGACCCAGGGAAGCCCCTATGTTCATAGCAGCACAATTGACAATAGCTAGGATTAGGAAACAGGCTAGGTGCCCATCAGCAGACGATTGGATCAGAAAATTATGGTACATCTACACAATGGAATACTATGCTGCCATAAAAAAGAAGGAATTCTTATCATTTGCAGCAACTTGGATGGAATTGGAGAACATCATGCTGAGTGAAATAAGCCAGTGAGTGAAAGAGAAACACCACATGACCTCACTCATTTATGGATAATAAAGAACATTATAAACTGATGAACAAAAAGATAGATACAGAGACAGTAAAGCAACAGACTGTCAAATTACAGCAGGAAGATAGGGAGTAATGAGGGAGATAAGAGATCAACCGAAGGACTTGTATGCATGCATATGAGCAAAACCAATGGATGTAAAACTCTGGGGAGGGAGAGCATGTATGGGGGGGGGGCGCCCAATGGAAAGATATGTACACATATAATACCTTAATAAAAAATAAATAAAAAATAAATAAAATAAAATAAAATTTAATGTGCTTTGGTTGGTATAATAACTAGAAGATATTTTAGATACATACAGGAGTGAGTATTGAAAATTAATTAAGAAATAAACTCAATTCGAAAAAGGGTAAATAAAATAACCCTGAGAAAAGAAATAAGAATTCATTTTAAAAATAAAAGTAATATTAAATGGATGAAAGAAAGTACTCATAAATTCAGGATTAACAATAACTTCTTAACGATACAATAAAATTGTCTTTAAAATTTTTTTAAATTATAAAAGGAAACAAGAATTGTACACTCAAAAAATTGAAATCCGGGTATGCAGATATAAAATACAAAATGACTTATGATGTACAAAATTACATTAAATATATTAAATATATGTAAAAGTACTCAAAATCTAAGTAAAAAATATCATAATTTAACAGAGCATTGAATCTTCCCAAAAGTTGCTGGGTATAACTGGTTGTTCAAATAACAGTCCTTTAATATAACAATTTATACAAAATGTTAAATAAAATAGAAATTTGCAGTTTCCTGATAATGTATAGATCTATATATCATGATTCATTAAATGTAAAGGTAATAAAGTGGAATAAGTGAAGGATATACAGGTAGTTTCTTGATTCTGAGAAACTAGTAACAAATATTTATAAATTTATTCTTACAATTGGAAAACTGATATGCATAATCACATTTTAGTCAATATATGTCTGTCATGTATATTTTATTATATTTTTATTAAAATGTTCCAAAGTGAGAACTGAAATACCATTAATATAATTTGTTGCTGGAAAAAGCTCTTTAACTAGATAATCCACTTAATTTTTTATTGTTTACTCTATTACAGATGTCCCCCATTTTCTCCCCCTTTGTTTCCCTTCACCCTTAGCAAGGGAGAGCAGTTAGGGGTGACCAGGCCATCAAGGGAGGGCAGTTAAGGGTCGTTGGGCTGGCAGGGGAGCAGTTAGGCATCAATCAGCCTGGTAAGGAGTGGTTAGGGAGTGATCAGGCTGGCAGGCAGAAACAGTAGGGTCAATCAGGCAGGCAGGCAGGCAGGTGAGCGGTGAGTAGCCAGCAGTCCTGGATTGTGAGAGGGATGTTTGATGGCCTGTTTAGACCCAATCCCAGTGGGCCTAAATGGGCAGTCAAACATCCCTGGAGGGATCCCAGATTGGAGGAGGGTGCAGGTGGGGCTGAGGGAAACCCCGCCCCCAATGCACAAATTTCATACACTGGGCCTCTAGTCCTATAGAATATAAGAGAAACATGCAAATTTACCATACCTCCACTATGCCCACCTGCCAATCAGAGCGAGTATGCAAAGTAACTCAATAAAAATGGCAGCAGCCACGGAGCCGAAGCTAGCAGGAGGCTTTGTTTCCCCCGGCAATGGAGAAAGCCAAGCTTCCTGCCTGCCCTGGCCAGCCCTGGCCTCTGCTCAAGGCTACCAAGTTTCAATTATAGAAGATAAATAAATCTCAGATGCCTGCTTCCAGCTGGTCCTGGCATCGGCTCAAGGAGACACTGAAAAAAAGAAAAAAGAAAAAAAGGGCTAGGAAGCTTGGGTCACCGGGGGCGTGGCCAGCCTGCAAATAGCCATCAATCAGCCCCTCACCCAGGCTGGCTAGGCATCCCAGCAGGACCCCCCACCCTGAAGGGGGTGTGGCCAACTTGGAAACACCCCTCAGGCCCTCATCCAGGCTGGCCACACCCAGCAGCGGGAACCCTCACCCCATGGAGGTGTGGCCAGCTTGCAAACTACCACAGGCCCCTCATCTAGGCTGCCCCATGCCCCAAGGAAATCCCTACCCTGATCTGGGACACCCTTCCGGGAGAACCAGCCAGCCCTACCCATGCACCAGGCCTCTATTTATACTAATAAAAGGGTAATGTGCTAATTAGACTGGGAGACCTTCCAGAAGACCTTCTGGACATTCTTCTGGACAAAGCCATGGTAATGGGGAAAGGTAGAATCAGTTAGAGGCCAAGAGGGGAGGGCAGTTGTGGGTGATCAGGCTGGTGAGGGGGGGCAGTTGTGGGTAAGCAGACCAGCAGAGGGGCAAGCAGGTAGTCAGTGAGGGTAAGTTGGAGGTGATCAAGATAGTGTGTGGGGGGGAGCTTGGATTGAGAAGGCCAGCAGGGGTGCAGTCAGCGACAAGCAGGCCAGTGGGGAGGAAGCTGGGGGCAAGCAGGCCAGCGGGGGTGGAGGGGCAGTTAGGGGTGATCAGGCTGGCAGGGGGCATTTAAGGGCAAGTAGGCTGCTGGCAGGGGTGGTTGCGGGCCATTAGCCAGCAGGCAGAGTGGTTAGGGTCAACCAGGCAGGCAGGCAGGTGGGTGATTAAGAGCCAGTAGTCCTGGATTACGAGAGGGATGTCCAACTGCCGGTTTAGGCCTGATCCCTGTAAACTGGCAGTAGGACATGCTTTGAGGGGTCCCAATCGGAGAGTTTGCAGGCCGAGCTGAAGAACACCCCCCCACACACACCCATGTATAAATTTCATGCACCAGGCCTCTAGTTTCAAATAAACATTTAAAATATTTTATGTTACATATTACAGAAGAACCCCAAAGAAGGGTGAAATACCATACAAAAACTTACTAACTTATTTCCTTCCAGATTATATGTTCTGGTCTCCAGAGTAGTCTATGAATATCAGGGTTTCCCAACTTTCAACAGCACTTCAGCTGCCCCAGCAACAAAAGGGTAGCCTTGTTGAGCTCACCATTTCCCAGAATTAGGATAAATGAGTGGCAAGAAGGATCAAGATTTATAATAGCCTAGCCAAGCAAAAGGACCAATTTGTTCTGTATCACCTCAAAATGGAAAATTGTTATAAAAAGAGACGGGAAATAAACAGCCAATAGTAACAGGAAAGACATCACACTTTTCATGGCTCTTATATGGGCCTTTGGTGTCTAATTGGAACATGGAAAATTTCTTGACTTACCACATTGAAATAGTATGTATACTTGTTTTTTGGATGTGCAATTAATTTCTTTTTAAAAACTGCAGGCTCAATATTTAGTCAGAAAGCACTCAGGTAGGCTAATGGGTATGCACATAATTCTCCTTATAAAAATTATTTTCTCCCAGAGAGTTAGCTGCACTCTAATCCAGGTTCTCAACATAAAATGAAATTCTCATAGTTGATAGTAAACAAACAAACAAACACCTGAGCTCTTATTTGTTAACATGCAAATACATTCTTTTTCATTATTTTGCAAAGCTTGCCTTATTTAACCTCTACCCAATTTGTTAACCAATTTCAGTTGTTATCAATACCATTACAAAAATTCAATGCCTGGAATTCTAACATACAGCAAACACCTACGTTAGTAGATGGAATTTGGGGTATACCAAAATCAT
Organism: Vespertilio murinus; assembly: GCA_963924515.1. Lineage (NCBI taxonomy): Eukaryota > Metazoa > Chordata > Mammalia > Chiroptera > Vespertilionidae > Vespertilio > Vespertilio murinus. Next base: position 174,917,921 of record OZ004707.1, on the reverse strand, counting down.
CACTACTGAGGTGTAATTAAGGAAGACTGATGGGATATTTTCATAGTTTATGTAAGGCTTTTGCTATCCAAAGCATTCGAGTTTCCTGAGTGAACCCAGCAAAGTCACCACTGCTGAGTGCTAGATGCTGATAATTTATATCTACAAAATAAATGAGAAAGATGCAAATTAGCCGTACCTTTGCAACATCCACCAGCCAATCAGGAGTGATTATGTAAATTGACACAACAAAAAAATTGCAGCTTAATTTGCATATGCAGGTGCCCAGCAGCCGTAGGTGAGGCAGGACGCTTGCATCATCACTATGGTGACAATGCAGGTGTTCCGCATGACCCCAGCTGCTCAGGGCCTCTGGGCAGCATGGAAAGGTGGGGCCAGAGTGGAAAGAGGTGGCTCCAGGGCCAGAGCAGAAAGGTGGTGCTGGCAGCCAGGGAAAGGAAGGCCCATTCGTGCATGAATCTTCGTGCATCGGGCTTCTAGTTTATTTATAAATTCATCATTTGCACTTTCCCAAACACACATTGCTTACAGAATACCTCATGGGGTTGTTGTCCAGGAATGACTGTTCTTTTTGTCAATAAGAAAATGAGACTCAGAGAATCCAAAATCATATGGATTCAAAACCTCTTGTTTTTCTCTCTAATGATTCAGACTTTCATTCCTTCATTTATGTCAATTGAGCTTCTCTTGGTGTTATAAATCATACTCTACATCAAGATATTTTAAAAATATGATTACTCTTGATATTTTACACTGACCTGTAAGCATTTGGCCAACTTTGGAAACTACAGACAGGGCTTGTGAGAAATAATCGAACTCTATCTTTATCCAACAAAACAGTCTCTGAGATAAAGCCAGATATTGGCAATATTGAGAGGCTCATTGCAGAGCATGAATTCTCATTTATGCCTCACCCCCACTCAGTGGTACACATTACACTATAGTCAGCAAGGGCTCTTAGGTTTTATTCAGCTTGTTCTTACATCTTCCCAAAGTATTCTATCGTGTCTCTATGCCATGATTTATTTGTACATTTTATAACTAATGGGCATTTACATGACTCCCCAATTTAAGCTATTAATAACAGTAGTAACATGCACATTTTCGCATATACATTATGTTACATTTGTATGAAAAATCCTCTAGTATAAAAACCAGTACAATAAACAGGTCTTAGGATATGTGTCTTCACCTTAAATTCATAATGCCATACTCTTTTTTTCTCCATTTTTTTAAATTAAGGTATTATATGTGTATATACCTTACTATTGCTCCCCCAACCCCACTCCCATACATGTCTTCACTCCCAGTGTTCTGTGTCCATTGGTTATGCTCATATGCATGCATATAAGTCCTTCGATTGATCTCTTACCTCCCCCACCTCTCCCTAACCTTCCCGCTGTAATTTGACATTCTGTTTGATGCTTTACTGCTTCCGTATCTATCTCTGTGTTCATCAGTTTATAATGTTCTTTACTATCCACAAATGAGTGAGATCATGTGGAATTTTTCTTTCATTGACTGGCTTATTTCACTCAGCATGATGTTCTCCAGTTCCATCCAGGTTGCTGCAAGTGGTAAGAATTTCTTCTTCTTTTTTTATGACAGCATAGTATTCCGTTGTGTAGATGTGTACCATAATTTTTGGATCCAGTCACCTGCTGTCGGGCACCTAGGCTGTTTCCAAATGATGCCATACTCTTGTACAAAGTTGTTCTACCAATTATAATCCAAGAACTACAGCTGAAAATTCCTATTGTTTCAGATCCTTTCCAACATTAGAAGCATCACATTAAAATTTATATTCACATTAGTATTTATATAAATTATTATGACACTTAGCATTTACAATTACTTTTATATCCTAGTTTCAAACTTATCTTTACTTTGAAAATTTTATGTTTCTTTTCCCCTTTAGGTAATTGTAACTCTATATACACTTACTCATATTGCATCTTATATTATTTATACATTTATCAACATTTCATTATAGACTTTTATAACCACACTGCTTCAGGTCTCAAACACTCTACTGTTACCAGAAACTGTTAATACAGTGGAGACATGTAATTTAGTCAAATATTATGTCATATCAAAAAAAATCTTACACCTATGGATGAAGACAGTGGCAGGGGGTAAGGGGCAGGGGGTGGGGTGGGGAATCAGGTGGAGGGGAGCTATTGGGGGAGGAGAGGAACACCTGTAATAATCTGCACAATAAAGATGTATTATATATTAAAAAAAAGAAAGTGTAATTACTTAAAGGCATGTTGTAGGAAAATTTTAGTGCTGTTTAGCAAACCCTGATATAAAGAAATGCTGAACGTTTTCTAATAAGGTCCTTTCCCATAGAAAGCACAAGGTTATTTCAAATTCTGTTCATAAAGTTAAAGTTGTGCTTTTCTCAAATAATTTAAGGGCCAGAGTAGTCTCAAGGCGATCTGTCTTAGCTTGCTGTTTCCAAAGATTATTAAAAAAGAGTGGCCCGAGGGAAAGGTAGTAAAAATCATCATGATAAACATCTTGACCTGATATGTCTGTAATTCAGTGAAGATCCAAGATGATGTTAGAAGAGCAGTAATGTAAATGATGAAGAGGAGGAGGAAGATTGCCACCATCTTCATGGCCCTTCTATGGGCTTCTGTGCTTGAATCCCCCGAGCCGGTCAGGTTCAGCTGAAAATTCTTTGTGTGTCTCATCAAGGACAGAAATAATAGGAGCAAAGAGATCAGGGACAGGAAAAAGGGGATACTATAGGTGAAAGTAAGAAGAAGAAGAAGACTTTTAAGATAGAACATTTCATTTGCCTCTAACTGCAAAGTCATATTTGCTTCATGTGCCCTGTAGGAATTCAACCAAAATTCACTAATAGCAACATGCATGAAGATGCTAAGAGACTGTAGGGAGAAAGACCCCAGGAAAAGCAGAAGCAGCATCCTGTTGACTCTCCACTTCAGCCACGTGAAGAGGGAGTGGGAGAAATTGGCTATCTTAAGGAAGTAGAAAATGCTGAGGCAGGTGGCAAACCAGATAGTCAGTTGATTAGTTAGTGCCCAAAGGATAGTAATCACCTTTGCTAGTTTACCAGTAGCGTACAGATGTGGAGCGAGCCCCACTATAAATGAATCCAATAGCGTTAGAAACAGTTGAATGATTCTGGCCAGAGCCAAGCTGGTGAGGATGAAATCAGCTGAGGAAACTTTCCCAGTCCTGAACCACTCCATGCAGTTCACCAGTCCGATGAACCCATTTCCTAGCACTCCTATGGTGAGCATTCCTGTTGACACAACTAGAATGGAGACGTTTATTCCAATCGACATCTGTATGAGAATGGTTCTAATGAAAGCTTTACAGTGAAACAGTTGATGCACATCCATCTGCGATGCTTTCCATAAACATTTTCATCATAATTCCAGAAAGAACAACCAAAATTCTGCCTTGAGATATAGTTCCAGAGACCTTCACAAAAGAATAGTGTATTCTATTTGTATTGCAAGTCCAGTGCTAAACTGAACAGTTCTGTGAAGACACACACATTTCAGGCATACCTGTAGTATTCCTTAGAGTCAGCGACCATATAAAAACAAATGGTGTTCACTTGACACCAGCTGCAAATTTTCATTTGTGCCACTGACTAAATGGTGATGTAAAGTAAACATGCAAATCTGAGAGAGATTATTTTATACAAATGTGTATTTTTATCTCCTTGGAATATACATCTAAATGCAAATATTTTAAATTTTGAATAGTAATTGCTAGGGGGGGAAACCTTTATATAATTTTGTTGTTGCTTGTCAATAAGATTCTCAGACGTCAAGTATTTTTATGAATGCATTTAATTTATATATAAATTATTTACAATTATAAGAAATTATTACAATTATTTCTAGTTCAAAGACATACATCTTAATGCAAATTCTTTACATTTTGAATAGTAATTCAGTTATGATTTGCTATTTATCAATAAGATCCTTGTACATATTTAATATTTTTGTTGATGTAATTTAATTTACATAAATAACTTACTGCAATTATTTCTAGTTCAAAGACCACACCCAAGTCCTAGAACAAATATTCTAAAATAACCATGGAGAAATATTATAAAAGCTAAATCAAAACTTATCAGCAAGGTATACCTGGAATATACACAAGGCAGCTACAAACACTACAATGCAAAGTCAATTATAGTTTTGTGATGTCAGGAATATTTAGTGGGAGCTTGAGTTATTCAGGATTTATGAAGAAACACAGAAGCAAATTCAAGACTGATATAAAGGCATGTCAAATTATCAGTGACACGAACAAGTATGACGCCCTTCTAAACACAGGATATTTTTCTTTTACAATATCTTACAGGCTTTTCAATGGAAGGGTTACTCAGTGCCCTCTAATATCCGTGTCCTAAATGAAATGTCTTCATCTTTCTGACATAGATTGACTATGTTTTTCAGACTCCCTTACAGATGGTTTGGCAAAGTGAATGATGTGGATCAATTTTATGAGTGAAAACTACAGGCCCACCCCCAAAATATCCCTCACACATGCTCCCCTATATATCTACCTTCTCCCTGCTGTCTGGAATGGCCATGATTCCAAGGCAATCTTGGAAGCCACATGTTTAAGGTGGCATGCTTGTGATCAGCCTTCTTCCCTGGATAACAGCAGAGAGGAGGCTCCTCAGACATATTCAGGACTGTTTAAAAAGCAATAGGGAATGTAGATTATGTATGAGTCGCTTTATGTTTTGGAGCCTATTGGTGACCTCTGTTCATTCTCCCAGTCTGAGGCAGTAATTGGAACCAAGCACATACAGATTTGTTAGGAGGCACCGGAATGGTGAAGAAACAGAACCAGGAAAGCTATGCCACTTATGGATTTTGTGATGGATTTTGATTGCATTGGTTTTCCATATCTAATGTGCTTTATTCATGTAATTATTTAATATTTAGAATATCATTTTCTCCAATTATCCCATGGGCTGGGTATGTCCTAGGGACTTAGCAGGAAATAGGAAACACATAGTCCCAAATTATAGTACTTATATTCTACTGAGGCAGACAAGGGACAACGCAACAGATGAATAAATCAGATCTATGAAAAAATATATATTAAGGTATCAATAATATTGTGAAGATTTCATAATACTAAACTTATAGTTGTTAAACAAGGTTATACATTTCATTATTATAATAGAACCAAAGTTACGTCAACACACTTTCAGTTTCATCATTTTGCACAAGATTATAATTAAAACAGATCTTGAAGACATTTTTAATAATTATTACATAGACATCATAGATATCAATTATTATGTGTGCTTAAAGGTCATTGACTTATATACTACAATTATATGCTACACTTATTGTGAGCATGTACTTAAGATTGGAAAATTTTGACTCTTTTCCCCTGAAATTTAAAGGGAATGTTTACTAATAGGTAGCAAGGTGGAGAAGATGATTAGCAGTGCAGAGACCAGCCATGGTTTAGGGTAAACTAAATAAATGGACATTAGTTTTCTATTTTCTTATTTTTGTCATTGTTATTGTTAAATTTTGCTGAGGATATTTTTTATTGATTTTTAGAAAGTGTGCAAAGATGGAAAGGAGATAGAGAGCGAGAAACATCTATTTGAGAGGGACACATCAATTGATTGCCTCCTGCATGCTCCCGGACCCAAGCAAGGCCAGGGAATGAGCCTGCAATTGAGGTCCCAGAAATGAAATTTTGGTACATGCCCTTGGAGTCTGCAAGCAATAAATGGTGCTTGTGAATCAGGATTCACAAGTGCAGGAATGAAGGGGTGGAAATGTGTCAGCACTCACTATTGCCCCTCGTAACACAATAACAAAATGTGTTTCTTCTTCCTACGACCCTATGTTCTGAGGGCCTAGAAGTCATTGTAGAAGGGAAGGAACACTTCTACCAGGAGAAATAGGAATGCTTTTATCAAATGGGAATTTAAGACTGCCATCTTTTGTATGCCTTAGGCCTCTGAATCAACAGGAAAGAAGGGAGATACTGTGCTGGCTGGGGTAATTGATTTTGGCTCAAGGGGAAATTTAACACCACGCCCTAGGTGTCCTAGGATTCATATTGGAAACAATCTTTGGTTCATCTCCTATAAAACACCTTCTATGGAGAAACTAAATAAACACATAAGAACAAACACTTCAAGAAAGCATTTTCATTTTTTATTAGTGTTAAGAAAATGTATCTACACCCTTCTTTTCCCAAAATTTGGTCACAAAATAGATATATTTATGGACTAGTCACCCTCCAGTAATTTGAAAGAAACTGGTCATGGATGTCTCATGGTGAGATTTTCTTTGATGACAGCCTGTCTATTGCTGTGCCATTACCACAGGCTTTCATTATAGGAAAATTTAAGAAGCAGAATTTAATCTCAAAAAATATTCAAGAACACAACCGCTGCCAAGGAGGAGGGAGCCACAACCATGCTCACCTCTCTTCAACCCCCCCGCCCCCGCCCATACACACAGCTCATTTTCTCTTCTGCCCTCACTCTGTTGTCCACAGGGGATGAGGAGGGTCCACCACCTTTGCCAGAGGCAGGAGCTCCTGACTGCTCATGCTCCTGGCCCCTGAAGTGGAGTCAGAGTGCAACCTGGGCCTTTTGAGGGTTCCCTTCCAGGATCAGTTGGAAGAGGATGAGGAGCTGAAGAAAAGGAGGAGGAGGAGGAGATGAGCCACTTCTTGCTGAGGTTGGAAGGGTGTGGGACAGAATCAAAGGATGAGCAAGAGCACTTGATTAATCTCTGTGAGCTGAGCCCATCCATCTTGAGTTCCATTTGCAAAGGTTACTTAACAGATGCAACTACAATTACAGAATGTCTTTGTACATGTTGTAAAAGCTGCGTTGTAAGACATTTTTACTATAGCAGCCAATGTCCAAAATGCAACAGTAGTTCATGAGACACAAACCTCTTTATAACATAAGATTGGACCGACATTTACAAGACATAGTGTCCAAATTAATAATCCATCTAGAAGAAAGAGGGGAAAAGCAAATGCATGAGTTTATAAAGAAAGAGGTATAGAAGTACATGAACCTGCTTTCCTACAGCCAGTCCCTTGAAGCAAAAGATCTAAGAGAGCTTTAGAATCAGTGTTTCAGATGCCACCTGAACTTGATATGTCTTTATTTTACTAGAATTTATTGGTGTTAATGATGGCATGGGATATTTTAAGCAATTGGAAAAAAAGTTTGTCCAGGTTTCAGGAAAAGCATATAGTTAAATTTCTGAGAATGTTACAGAAAACCAAAGAACAAAGCAATACCAGAGAGATGGAGTTACATTTATTATGCGAGGGTCTAGAGGAAAATGTCTCTCAAATTCTGGGCCCCAACATGCAGGAATTCTCCCTATATATGATTTTACCTTCTTTGTCTCCCAAGTATGGAGTGTTTCCAGTCCCCTTTTGCAAGTTCTTAAAGAGCCCATGTGTACTGGGGCCTTGAGACCTCAACCAGAAGCCTGGCCTGGTGCTAGCACTGATAACCTTGGCTGGGGAAGGTTTAATTTACAGAAGCCAAACAGCAGGGTTAAAATTTCAAACAGCAGATTTCTTACAAGATGGATGCTTCAAGAAGAAAAATGAATCTTGGCCCAGCTTGTCGGTCATTTGTGGTGATCACTTATTGGAGCAAACTCTAAGGGAAGTTCCATGTGTGACAGCTGATGCAGCAATGCATGCTAATTGGACTAGAGCAGATCTGATGGTCCATGGGCCAAATATAGATGGTCTTTACTCATTTCATTCTGGTCTTGTGGTTTCTCCTCTGAAAATTACTTGAAGATTCTGAGAATATCAGGAGAAAGGAGAGAAACAAAATAAGGTGGCTTCTCAACATTATTTTGCATCTCACCAAAAATACTCAGCAAACGTAATTGCTGCCATTTTGTTCTAAGACATAATATCTATTTTCAGTACCAAGCATCATATTTATAAGTACAACCTGTTATGATAGAATGCATCTGTTTTACTAGTGACTATGTACAAAAAGCATAGATACCTCAGTTCTGGAAGTCGCCTATGGTCTTCAGTAGCAGAGAGGTGTGGACAAGGAATGTGGAAGGCTGGTCAACCTTGAGCTCTGAAAGGTCAGAGCTAAGCACCCACTGTTTAGTAGAGACAAAGGGAGCTGAAGCAACTTCCACCTTTTAGACTTATGTAAATCCTTGCTGATGGGCTATCATGGAGCTATTACTGGAATCGCCTGCCTAAGGGCTATGGGTGTATCCCAAAACATAAATAAAAGGGATCATAAGGCCAGAGCAAGGCAGAGTCCTTCCTCTTGAGCTGGGCTCCCAAATTTTCCAAATTAATATTTTCTAGTCTCTTTCATTTGCCTGAGGCCTATTTTTTACTGCATTATAAAATTAAGGCACTGTGAATCAAACAAAAAGAACTTTGTGGATATAGAATTGTCATATGGAATGAAAATAACCTCTAGAAAAAAATACAGTATATAAACTTTCTTTCATATTTTAATAGTATCATTAGCAAGCAAAATTCTCTGGTTTGCTTATTCCATACCAAGCTGCTATCATTAATGTGCTTAATTTTATTATAGAAAACAAAGTAGAACTGTATATGTACAAATATACCCAAACACTACACTAAATATGTATTTTTTTAAATATATTTTATTGATTTTCCACAGAGAGGAAGGGAGAGGGATAGAGAGCTAGAAATGTCGAAGAGAGAGAAACATCGACCAGCTGCCTCCTGCACACCCCCTACTGGGGATGTGCCCGCAACCTATGTACATGCCCTTGACCAGAATCGAACCTGGGACCTTTCAGTCCGCAGACCGACACTCTATCCACTGAGCCAAACCGGTTTTGTCTAAATATGCTTTTTTTTTTTTTTTTTTTTTTTACAAATTTGCCTTTCTATATCTCTGTCTTTTTTACTCCATGAAGTAACTAAGGAATTTATAGGTTGCATTTGTTCATTTTCATTTTTGTGCTGTATTCTATTTGTGTTGTATTCTATTTCCATGCTTTATTTGCCACTTTATAACTAATGGGCATTTTATGAGTCCTCAATTTGAGCACTTACAGGACTCCTCAATTTTAACTATTAAGAACAGTAGTAACACACACATTTTTGCATATTTATTCTGTTACACATGAATGAAAATTTCTCTAGTATAAAAAGGAGAAGTACAATTGAAGGACTTAGGATAAGCATCTTCACATTAAATGCATAATGTCATACTTTTGAAAAGAGTTGTTTTACCAGTGCATAATCCAAGAGATATAGTATGAAAATTCTTATTATTTCAGATCCTTTCCAACATTAAAAGCATCACACTAATATTAACACTTTTATGTTTATATAACATATTATTACACTTAACCTTTAAAATTCTTTTGCGATTCTACTTTCAAACTTATCTTTAGTTTGTAAGATTTGCGTTACTTTTTCCCTTTTGGTGATTATAATTCCATATACATTTACTCATATAGTATTGTATATTGTTTATACATTTATCAATATTTCATTATATACATTTATAACCATACTTCTGGTCTCAAGTACTCTACTGTTATTAAAAACTGAAGAAATGTCCTTTAGTCAAATATTATATCATATCACCTTAAGAAAATATAATTACCTAAAGGCATGTTGTAGAGAAATTTTATTACTGTTAAAGAAACCTTGATAAAAGAAATGCCGAGCATTTTATATTAAGGTATTTTCCCATAGAAAGCACAAGGTTATTTCAAATTCTGTCTATAAAGGTGAAGGTTTTGCTTTTCTCAGAGAATTTAGGTGCCACAGTGGCCTCAAGGCAATCTGTCTTAGCTTGCTGTTTCCAAAGATTATTAAAAAAGCATGGCCTGAAGGAAAGGCAGTTGAAATCAATATGACAAGCATCATGGCTTCATATGACTGTACTTTAGTGAAGATCCAACTTTCTGCTACAATAGAAATGATGTAAGTGATGAAGAGGAGGAGGAACATTGTCACCATCTTCATGGCCCTTCTATGGGCCTCTGTGCTTGAGTCCCCCGAGCCGGTGAGGTTCAGCTGAAAATTCTTGGTGTGTCTCACCAAGGACAGAAATAAAAGGAGCAAAGAGATCAGGGACAGGAAAAAGGGGATACTATAGGTCATACTGAGAAGAAGAAGACTTTTGAGATAGAGCATTTCATTTTCTTCAAACCGCAAAGTCATATTTGTTTCATGTGCCCTATAGGAATTCAACAATTCACTGAGAGCATCATGCATTAAGAGGTTAAGACACAGTAGGGAGAAAGACCCCAGGAAAAGCAGAAGCAGCACCCTGTTGACTCTCCACCTCAGCCACGTGAAAAGGGGGTGGGAGAAATTGGCTATCTTAAGGAAGTAGAAAATGCTGAGGCAGGTGGCAAACCACATAGTTAGGTGGTTAGTTAGTGTCCAAAGAATAGTAACCACCTTTGCTAGTCTACCAGTAGCGTACAGATGTGGAGCTAGCCCGATTATAAATGAATCCAAGAGTATTACCAACAGTTGAGTGATTCTGGCCAGAGCCAAGCTGGTGAGGATGAAATCAGCTGAGGAAACTTTCCCAGTCCTGAGCCATTCCATGCAGTTCACCAGTCCGATGAACCCATTTCCTAGCACTCCTATGGTGAGCATTCCTGTTGACATAACCAGAAAGGTGGCCTTCATTTCAAATGACATTGCTATCAGAGTGTTTCTAATGTTGAGCCTCAATGAAAGCTTTATAGTGAAACAGTTGCAGATGGACATCCATTTACGATGCTTTCCATAAACATTTTCATCATAATTCCAGAAAGAACAACCAAAGTTCTGCCTTGAGATATAGTTCCAGAGACCTTCATAAAAGAATAGTTCATTTTATTTGAATTGTAATTCCAGTGCTAAACTGAACAGTTCTATGAAGACACACACATTTCAGGCATACCTGTAGTATTTCTTAAGGTCAGCTACTATCCTATCTAATAAAGACGATTATGCTCATTGACCCTGACACCATCACAAAGATTGTGGCGCCCACAGCCAATAAGGAGGGAATATGCTAATTGACTATCCCTTTCTCAAAGATAACTATACCCGTAGCCACATGATGGCAGGGTCCAGACTCCTAAGCTTTGCTGCCCACCTTCTTTCAGAGTCCCCCAGTACCCTGAGCCCCCAGCTGCCCAGGGCCAGCCTGAGGCACAGGCAAGTCTCAGATGGCAGCTGCCCAGCCACCCAGGGCGGTCCCACTCTCAGGTAACCAGGGTTGCCTAAAGTTTGTGCTGCCTGCAGTGGCAGCAACAGAGATGTATGGGGCATCGCGTTCGCTTGATCACCAAGTCACTTGCAGCCCCTATTGGCTCCCAGACCGTGAGAGGGGAAGAAGGGCTGAGGACCCCCCCCCTCCAGTGCATGAATTTTCATGCACCTGGCACTTAGTATAAACACAAATGTTCTCTATTTATCTTGACACCAGCTGCAAAGTTTCCTTTGTGCCACTGAATATATGGAGAAAACAAAATATGTAAATATGCAAATCTGAGAGAGATTATTTTCCACCAATTTGTATTTCTATCTCCTTGAACATACATCTAAATGCAAATATTTTGAATTTTGAATAGCAATTGCTAGGGGGGAAACTTTTCTATAGTTCAGTTATGATTTGCTACTTATCAATAAGATCTTGTACATATCTAATATTTTGTTGATGTAATTTAATTTACATGAATAACTTACTGCAATTATTTCTAGTTCAAAGATCACACCCAAGTCCTAGAGCAAATAACTAAAAATAATCATGGGGAAATAGTATAGAAATTAAATCAGAACTTATAAGCAATGTATACCAGGGATATACTCAAGACAGCTACAAATGCTATAATGCAAAATCAATTATAGTTTTGAGAAGTCAGAAATATTTAGTGGGAACTTGAATTATTTATAATTTATGAAGAAATGCAGAAATAAATTCAACACTGATGTAAAGGCATGCCAAATTATCAGTGACATGAACAAATAGGACACCCTTCCAAGTGGAGGAACTTTCTTTGTTTTACACATCTAATTGACTTTTCAACTGAAAAGCTTCTAAAGTTTTTAAGTGCCCTCCAATATCCATGCCCTAAACAGAAAGTCTCCTTTCTGGGCAAGAGTGATTATGTTTTTCAGACTCCCTTACAGATGGTATTGCAATGTCAATGATGTGGATCCATGTTTTGTGAATGAAAATTAAGTGCACCATTTATAGGCCCACACCCAAAGTATCCCCCACACATGCTCCCCATACATTTTTCTTTGCCCTGCTGTCTGCAATGGCCACGATTGGAGGCAATCATGGAAGGGATATATCTGAGATGGCATACTTGTGATCAGCCTTTTTCCATGGATAATTGTATAGAGGAGACTCCTTGAACTCATCAGGACTGTGTAAAAAGCAATAGGGAATGTAGATTATGTATGAGTTGCTTTATGTTTTGGAGCCTATTGGTGACCTCTGTTCATTCTCCCAGTCTAAGGCAGGAAATCTATGCCACCTACTGATTTTGTGATGGGTTTTTATTTCATTGGTTTTCCAGGTCTAATGTGGGTTATTCATGTAATTATTTAATATTTTAGAATATCATTTTCTCTAATTATTTCTTGGGCTGGGTTTTATGTCCTGGAGACTTAGCAGGAAACAGGAAACACATCATCCCAATTATAGTTCTTATATTCTACTCAATTGACAAATCAATAAATCAGATGAGTGAAATGTATATATTAAGGTATAGATATTATTGTTAAAATATCATAATACCACCTTTTAGTTGTTGAGCAAGGTTATACTTTTCTTTCTTTAAAAAATTTTTTTCTTTCTTTTCTTTATTATTTAAATATGACATATCTCTCCATTTTCCCCTATTGACCATCCCACAGTCACTCCCACCTCCCAGGACACGCCACACCACCTCAGTTGTTTAACAAGGTTATAAATTTCTTTCTTATCATAGAACTAGAAGCCAAATATATTTCAACACACTGTCTATTTCACTACTTCATATAAGATTATAATACAAATATATCTGAAGACTTTTCTTATAATGTTACATAGATGTCATAGATATCAATCTCCATGTGTTCAGAAACATTGACTTATCTATCATAATTATATACTACACTTATTTTGAGCATATGTTTAAGATAGGTAAAATTTAAATATTTTCTCTGAAGTTTAAAAGGAATCTTAAATAGAAAGATAGACCAGATAACTCCAAATATAGAGGCCCAAACATGGTGAATATGTAAACTAAATCAATTGATATGAGTTTTTGAATTAGAAAATGTCTTCTCAATTCAAAACCAATAGCATCAGTAAAAACATCATGATTATTGTGCTTTCTTCTTTATTACTATTGCAGAACTTGTTTATTTTCTAAGCTTTCACCTATTGTATTAAATCTAATAATCTTTAGTGCTATTTAATATACATGAATATAAAATACATTCTAAATATGTTTGACAGTTTTTTATTTCATTACAATCTTTTCCTAAGAGTTTTTATTGTTTTCTGTTAGCCAGAAAGTAAGAATTCATGATGTAACAAAAATATCTATTTCAAGCATCTATCCTCAGTGTGTGATTTAAAATTGAATACCCTTACAATCACAAAGTTTGGAGGTTCAAACAAGAAAAATTTAAATTCACTGTGGTACATATGTGTGGTACTAATTACAGTGGAAAATGCCAGTAATTCCCTGAGATGAGTTATCAGTCCTTAAAAATGCATAAATATAGACCACAAATTCTTTGCTTGCAGGATGATAACATAGAACATGTATATGAAGTATCCATAAATTAACAATTCTGAGCAATTTCTTACAATATTTTATACAATTAGATTGCTTACCTGAAAACTATAATATGGCAATCTTTTAATCTTTCTTATATTTTTTATAAACATGCACACATATATATTTTTGTGATAAACTTCAGTACAAGTTTTTCCAGGTATACCTTGCACGTAATTCCATACACGTTAAGAAATGAAGTAGGAAGTACAAAACATTGCAAACTTCACCAGTTCATTATCTTGCAGAAGACACAAGGTGCCCCATTGATTTCCTTTCCTTCAGCCAGCACCTCACCTGCCTCAGAAATGACAGGAAGGCCTGTCTCAGCTTCTTATTCCCCCAAATCAGGATGAATGAGTGGCTTGATGGATACAGGGCTCCAAGAACCTTGCAAACCATGCTAAGTGAACTGTTCTGCCGAGTACTTAAATTCCAAATTGTGATGATTTGAGCGAAGAAGAAAATGACAAACAGCAAGAGAAAAGAGATCACAGTTTGCATGGCCCTTATGTGGACCTCGGTGCTGGGATCTTGGGATCCTTTGCCACTGAGCTGCATCTTCTTCAGATGTTTCCACAGGGAAAAGATCAACAGCAGAACAGCTGTCAGGGACATAGTAAAGGGTACGAGGTTTATAAGTATGAATGTGATCACATTTGAAAAGTGTGCAATGTCCCTCAATTTGCTCTTCCAAGTGATGTTTCCTGTATATTCATTCAGCTGCACTGCTGCATCTGTGCTTACCACGGCAAGATGAACAATGAAGAAGACCGTAGTGCCCCAGAGTATCACGAGAACCACTCTTTTCGCTCTCCATTTGAGGTGAAGAAATAAAAGGCTGGAGAAATTGGCTATCTTGAGCAAATAAAGTATGCTGAGGCTAGTTGCAAGCCACAGACTAAAATGGTTGCTTACTACCCAGGTAATACGAACAATAGCTTCTACTTCTGAATTATAGATGACAGGATGCAACACAGTTCCATACCAATTGAATAATATTATCCCGAGCGAAGTAATTCTGGAGACCGCCAGAGCAGTGAGAATTCCATCAGCACAGGACATCTTGTGTTTCTTGAACCAGTCAATGCAGTTCACCAGCACTATGAAGCCATTGGCAGAACTTCCTAGAACACATTGCACTATTATGAGGATGGAAAGAATGCTCTGTAATAAATTTATCATGTCTAAAAAAAAGCCAAGACTAATATTATTGGTTGTGAATCCTTTACTATTCTGACCTTAAGTTCTATTTGCAGCTGATCTTGAATGTGTATAAAATTCTTCTTTCTTTTAAATTCTATGACCAATGCCAAGCAAAAAAGCACCAGGGAATGTTGAGGTAAGAGTTCAATGTTTTCTTTATGAAAACCTTCTCATTGCCCAAACAGCTCAAATTAACTCCTATTCAAATAATTTCTTTGCTGTAGGCTGGAATATATCATAACTGATGTTGTTGTAAAGGCTGAATTTTCATTTGCTAGCATGCAAATACAGACATATTCTCTTTCATTGATTTGCAATTTTCTTTGTTTAACCTCCTCATAATTGGTATTCATCGACTTTGTTATTAGGAAAACATAAAAACCCAAGACATTTAATATACAGTGAAAGCTAGTCTATATAATGAAGAGGTAATATGAAAATCGATCATCACACCAACACATAAGATTCCTGCCCCCATTTGGTCCAAGATTGCCACCCCATGTGGACATAAGATGGCCACTATAAGATGGCCAGCAGGGGGAAGGAGAAAATGGTCGCAGAAGAGACAGACGTGTTCTGAGACTTATCCCAAAACACAAAGTACGCACAGCTGAAGGTCACACTGGGAGTGTCTGTTAGCAGGCTAAGGGACAGGTGAAATACAGGAGGAGGAGGGGTACTGCTGAATGGGGTTCCCCTCAAAGGGAATCAACCTTAGCGGCTAGGCATCCTCCCAGAGCTATGGGCTGGGGTGGGGAAATCTTGCCAGCTTTAAAGGAAAAGTGAATCTTGTCAGAGGCTTACATATCCACAGCCACAGTGACTGCCGAGCAGCTGTGAGCCCCAGAACGCTGGTCCCAGGTGGCGTGAAAGCTTGGACTCAAAGGAGCTCTCCACTGCACCACGGAAAGGTCAGATTTCATGGGGATAGGGTGAGTCCCGGCAGAAGACAAAAACACACTCAGGGCACACGGAAGCTGGAGGACCAGAGAGGTGTTTACAAGGAGGAGCCCCGGGGCTGTTGGGCTGGTGTGATCCATGATTGTGGAAGGGGCTACGCAGAGCTGCTAAACAGGAGAGACACCTAAAGAGCAACCATTTTATTGCTCTGATACAGAGGGATCGCCGGCAAGTTTCAAGAGAGTCTGCTCAGACTTTCCCGCCAGCCTCCACAAAACGGTTGATGGTCACAGAGAAAAAGAAAGCTAGAGAAGCCTTAAAGCCCTGGAAGTCAGCCCAGACACACTACCACCCAGAGGCCGAATCACAAATTGACCCTAGTGTAATAAAAAAAATAAAAGAACACCAGAAATTAAGGCACCACCTGCTTAAAAATCAGGACTGGATTACAACACCGAGGAATAGTGAAACACAGGGAACTGCAATACTGTCCTGACTGGGAAACAGGCATGCCAAACAGAACGGTAGAAGAAGTGAATGACCTTTGCTACTACACATTTTTATTTTATTATTTTTTCTAATTTTTTAAATTTTTGTTTTTATTTTCATTATTTGCATCATTTACTCAAGAAACTATTTTTTCTTTTTTTTTCTCACTTGATTTTACCTTTTTAAGTATTACACTTTTATTTGTAATCGGCGTTATCACTACTACTATTTTAGCTTTTTTATTTTATTTCCTTTTGGTTTTTTATTTTTTTTTAAAGTGTCATTTTATTTGCTCTTTATTTTACTTCAGGATTAGTGTTCTACAGTCTACTTTCACCATTCCTTCACCATTGCTTCATTCTATCGCAACTCTACCTTTATGCCATCACTCTCTTCCTAACCTTTCCCCTTTTGGTGTCCTGTTTATCTTAACCCTTTCCTGCTCCAGATTTTCCCTATTCTTTCTATTTACCCCTTACTAAAATTTCACCTTACTTATTTATATCTAATTTCCAACCCCGTGCTCCAAGTCCATACACACCTACCCTTTTCACTGTCCTAATTTTAAAAATATATATCTCTCTGTCCTTTTGTAGTTGTTTGTGGAATGTTAACTATATTGAAGTTTTACACTTTTTTGTGAGATTATTTTGCTTATTCTTTTTGTTTGATTGTATGTTTTTGTTTGCTGTGTTTTAGTTTGTTTTTTTATTTCTGCTTTCTCTTTCCTCGCTTGGGTGTTGTAGGTTGTATTAATCTCTAGGTACTTGTTGTGGGCATTTGCTGAGAATAATGGTTGCTCTATTGGAGTTTCCTCCCCATATATATAGTTTGTTCCTTGTTTCTCTCTTAATCTAATTCTAGTATCTCTTATTTATTTTTGCTCCTCTCAATTCTATTCTGACACTTAAGTGCCCGTCAGAAGGTGACTGGATCAGAAAACTATGGTACATCTACACAATAGAATACTATGCTGCCATAGAAAAAGAAGGAATTCTCACCATTTGCAGCAATCTGGATGTGATTGGATAACATCATGCTAAGTGAAATAAGCCAATCAATGAAAAAAAAAAATACCACATGATCTCACTCATTTATGGATAATAAAGAAAGTTATAAACTGTTGAACAAAAAGATAGATACAGAGGCAATAAAGCATCAAAGAGAATGTCTAATTACAGCATGAAGGTTAGAGAGAAGTGGGGAAGATAAGAGATCCACCAAAAGAATTGTGTGTATGCACATAAGCATAACCAATGGATACAAAACTCTGAGGGGTGAGAGCATGTATGGGAGTGGGATGGGGGGGGGGAGCAATGATAAGATATGTACACATATAATACCTCAATAAAAAAAAGAAAAGAAAAAAATATGGCCAGCAGGGTAGGGCAATTGGGAGGGACCAAGTCAGCAAGGGAGAGCTGTTAGGGGCTAGCAGGTGAGGACAGTTGAGAGGGACAAGGACTGCAGGGGAGGGCAGTTGGGAGGGAGAATACCTGCATTGGAGGGTAGTTGCGGGGGGGGGAATGCCTATGGTGGAGGGCAGTTGGGGGGACCCAGTCTGCAGGGGAAGGCAGTTTGGAGGTACAAAGCCTGCAAGGTAGGACCGTTGGGGGGAGGAGGGCCCAGGCCTGCAGGTGAGGACAGTTAGGGGTGACCAAGCTGGCAGGGAAGGCAGTTAGGGGTGATCAGGCCTCAAGAGAGGGCAGTTGTGGGTGACTAGGTGCCAGGGCCAGCCTGGCAGGTTGAACCGGGCTGAGGTAGGGAGGTGAGAATTGAGAAAAGAAAGAGAGACAGGAAAGCGGGGTTGGGAGGGCTACAGGTAGCCATTGACGGACTGTAGCAAGTTTATTAACTGCGCAACGCTTTTTATATACAAAACACTAATTAGGAGGTCTGTTAAGAGGAGTGTATTCTTTGTTCCTCTTAATCTCTAAAGGAGAGAGAGAGCCGAAGGACAAATTCTTAGTACAGCAAATCTCAGTAAATAATTACAGACTTCGTGGCAAGCCATGAAAGGTTGCTCTCATTCTACTGATAGTGGCCATCCAAACAAGTCAGGGAAAACTGTGTGGGTAGGGGGCCAGCCCTGCTAGCCCCCCTCAGATGCAAGGACCTTGTCAGCGTACACCCTGTCTCCAACAACTAGCCATGAAGGAACGGAGAGTTAGAGGCAACTGGGCCAGCAGGGGAGGGCAGTTAGGGGTGACCAGGCCTCCAGGGCTGGGCTTTTGGGAGTGACCAGGCCTGCAGGGGAAGGCTGTAGGGAGTTACCAGGTCTGCAGGGGACAACAGTTGGGGTGCGACTAGGCCTGCAGGGGAGGGCAGTTTGGGGCAATGAAGCTGGCAAGGGAGGGAAGTTAGAGGTGACCAGGCCAACAAGGGAGGGCATTTTAGGGCCACTAGGCCTGCATGAGAGGACAGTTAGGGGCAACTAGGCTGGCAGGGAAGGGCAGTTAGGGGTGACCAGGCTGGCAAGGGAGAGCAGTTAGGGGAATTCAGCCCAGCAGAGGAACAGTTCGGCATTGGTCAGGCTGGCAGGGGAGTGGTTAGCAGGTAATCAGTCTGGCAGGCAGAAGCAGTTAGGGACAATCAGGCAAGTAGGCAGGTGAGTGGTTGGAGTCAGCTGTCCTGGATTGTGAGAGGGATGTCCGACTGTCTGTGTAGTGGAATCAGGCCTAAATGAACAGTCGGGCATCCCTCAAGGGATCCCAAATGGGAGACAGTTCAGGCTGGGCTGACGAACACCACCTTCTCCGTATACAAATTTCCTACACCGGGCCTCTAGTCACAGAATAAGGAAAAACATTTAAGAGCAGATTAATCCCTCTGAGCTGACCCCATTCATCTTGTGTTCCATTTCCAGAGGTTACCTAATAGAAATAGATGCAACTACAATTAGAGAATTTCTTCATAAGTGTCTTAAAAGCTTCATTGTAAGACATTTTTACTATAGCAACAGATATCCAAAATGCAACACAGTACTTCACGAGACACAACCTCTTTATAACCTAAGGTTGGGCTGACAGTTACAAGACATAGTGTACAAATTAGTAATCATCCAGAAGAAAGAGGGGGAAAGCAAATGCATGAGTTTATAAAGAAAGAGGTGTAGAAGTACCTCCACCTACTTTTCTGCACCCAGTCCCATGAAGCAAAAGAAGATCTAAGAAAGCCTTAGAATCAGTTTTTCAGGTTCCACCTGAATTTCATATGCCTTTATTACGATGATTCATTGGTGATAATGAAGACATAGGATGTTTTAAGCTATTGCGAAAAGTGTTTCTACAAGTTTCAGGAAAAGCTGATGGGACTGACCAGCAGACCCTGACTGATGGTTGAATAGATTACTCTGACACACGTGTTTTTTTGTGTGTGTGTAAGAGAAGGCTAAGGGGCTATTTGGCTTTAGGAACTAAGCATCCTTGAGTGCCTGCCTACGTAGGCTTTTATTGTAGTAACAGCTTGAACTACAACTAACTATTAGACACAATCAGCAGGGTAAGCATCCTTGGGAAAACACATGCCTCTGTAGTGTCCTTAAGCTAGAAAGTGTCTAAGTAAACACCTGGGGGCTCAGAGTTGTTTGGAAAAGTCAAGGCAGGGCCAGGCACCTCCAGCAACTCCTGTCCAACGCCCAGCCACAGAAAGCAACTGTTTGTGCTAGTAGAAAACTTTCTGAGAAGAAAAATGGATCTTGACCGAGCTTGTCAGGTAGAAATTGTTTCTGGCCATCACTTGTTAGAGCAATAGAAACTCGAAAGGAAATTCCACATGCCCCAGGTGATACAGCCATACAAGCTGATTGGCCTAGAGCAGATCCGATGGTCCATGGGCTAACCACAGATGGTCTTCACTCATTCATTCTGGTCTTGTGGTTTCTCCTCTGCAAATTAGTTGAAGATTCTGAGAATATCAGGAGGCAGGAAAGAAACAAAGTAAGGTGGCTTCTCCATGTTATTTTGCATCTCACCAAAGAGCGCATCTCACCAAAAATATCTACCAGAAGTAATTGCTGCCATTTTGTGCTAAGACATAATGTCTATTTTCCAATACTTAGCAACATATTTATAAGTACAATTTGGAATGATAAAACTCATCTGTCTTACTAGTGACCATGTACTAAAAGCATCAGTGTCTCAGGAGGAAAATTTCAAAGTCCTGAATTTTTAAAGTTCTTGTGATTTCAAATTCTTTGATAATGATTTTGTTTCCTAATTTTTTATGTAAATCAGCAACTAATTTCTTCATTGAGCCATATCCTTTTTAAGTTGGTGGTGTGGATTCTACCTTCTGGGTGGTATCAGTATGGCAGGAAAGAAGTATGCTTTTGAAATGAAAATTCAAAGCCAGACTTTGTTAAACTATACAAATTGTATCCCCTGAGAAAGACCAAAACTATCAGCCACTTTTGTGTGTTGTCATCATTTTTTAAACTTGCATAATTTTTAAAAAATATATATTTTATTGATATTTTACAGAGAGGAAGGGAGAGAGATAGAGAGCTAGAAACATCAATGAGAGAGAAATATCGACCAGCTGCCTCTTGCACACCCCCTACTGAGGATGTGCCCGCAACCAATGTACATGCCCTTGACCGGAATCGAACCCGGGACCTTTCAGTCCGAAGACCGATGCTCTACCACTGAGCCAAACAGGTTTCGGCTTGCATCGTTTTTTGTTGTTTACTTCTAAAAGAGAAAAATTATTCTGTGAAAAGAAACTGTCTCCTATGTGGTTTATGGTCAGTAACATAAACCTTCAGTACAATAAAGATTTCATATATATATATATAATTTTTTTCAAATAACCAAAATATAAATACATCAATCAAAGAGATATAATCCTATTCATGAGTTATATTTTAGGAGTCATTTTGAATACATTTTATTTCTAATGTAAGAAATGGGTCTCAGTAGCTTAATTACATGATTTTAAGATCATCCATGAGTAATTTGCTCAAGCAAAACATTTACAATGAAAAAACATTCCATTTTTAAAGCTTTTCACTTGATTTTAACTTTGCTAATTACTAACATAATTTAGAGGAATGATCATTAAGAAATAATTCACACATTGCCCAAATGATGTGTGTAAATATTTGAAATATAAATCATTAAATAAGTAACAAAATAATGATGATGATGATGATGATGATGAAGACAGTTAAATGGGAGATCTCTAAACATTATGACTTTATCCAGTTTTCTAAGAGACAGACTTCATTGTAATGAAAGAACATTACAGATCTATTCCATGGCTTATGAATGGCTTATGATACCTAATTCTCAACATCAGGTCTAATTTGAAAGAACAATATCACCTAAAACTTTGTCAAGAATAAGGAAACAAAATATTTCTGATAATATATTTGCTATTTATTACTGCATTATAAAATTAACGCACTGCAAATCAAACTAAAAGAACTTTGCTTATGTAGAATTGTCATATGGAATGTATATAACCTCTATATAAAACTAGCATAGAAAATTTATTTCATATTTTAATAGCATCTTAGCAAGCAAACTTCCCTTCTCTGCTTATTACATGCCTACCTATTGTCATTAATATGAATCATTTTATTATGGCAGTTGTACTACATATGTGAAACATACTCAAGTACTACACTAAATATGTATTTTGCTTTTACAAATTATCTTTTCTGCGTCTCTCTTTTTTCCCCATCAAGGAACTAAAAAATTTATAGGTCGAATTTGTTCATTTTTTATTGAGTCTGTATGCCATGACTTAGTTGTCCATTTTATAACTAATGAGCATTTATATGATTTCTCAATTTGACCATTTACATTACTCCTCAATTTTAGTTATTAATAACCGTAGTAACATGAACATTTTGCATGTATATTCTGTCACACATGAAAAAATCTCTAGTATAAAAAGGAGAAGTACAATTAATGGGTCTTAGGATATTCATCTTCAACTTAAATGCATAATGCCATACTCTTGAACAAAGTTGTTTTATCAATGCATAATCCAAAAAATATGGTATGAAAATTCCTATTATTTCAGATCCTTTCCAACATTAGAAGCATCACACTAATGATAACATTTCTATAATTATATAACATATTATTGCACTTAACCTTTACAATTCTTTTTTAATTCTACTTTCAAACTTATCTTTAATTAGAAAAATTTGTGTTACTTTTTTCCATTGAGTAACTGTAAATCTACAGTCACTCAATGGAAAATTATATAAAATTATTCATATTACGTTGTATGTTGTATATACATTTATCAGTGTTTCACTATAGACTTTTATAACCATACTTTTTCAGGTCTCAAATACTCCACTGTTACCAAAATCTGTTAATACAATGGAAATATGCCCTTTAGTCAAATATTATGTCTTATCACTTTAAGAAAATATAATTACTTAAAGGCATGTTGTAGCGAAAGTTTAGTGCTGTTTAACAAACCCTGACATAAAGAAATGCTGAACATTTTATATTAAGGTATTTTCCCATAGAATGCACAAGGTTATTTCAAATTCTGTCTATAAAGGTAAAGGTTTTGCTTTTCTCAGAGAATTTAGGTGCCACAGTGGCCTCAAGGCAATCTGTCTTAGCTTGCTGTTTCCAAAGATTATAATAAAAGCGTGGCCTGAGGGAAAGGCAGTTGAAATCAATATGACAAGCATCATGGCTTCATATGACTGTACTTTAGTGAAGATCCAACTTTCTGTTAGAATAGAAATGATGTAAGTGATGAAGAGAAGGAGGAACATTGCCACCATCTTCATGGCCCTTCTATGGGCCTCTGTGCTTGAGTCCCCCGAGCCGGTGAGGTTCAGCTGAAAATTCTTGGTGTGTCTCACCAAGGACAGAAATAAAAGGAGCAAAGAGATCAGGGACAGGAAAAAGGGGATACTATGGGTCATACTGAGAAGAAGAAGACTTTTGAGATAGAGCATTTCATTTTCTTCAAACCGCAAAGTCATATTTGTTTCATGTGCCCTATAGGAATTCAACAATTCACTGAGAGCATCATGCATGAAGAGGTTAAGACACAGTAGGAAGAAAGACCCCAGGAAAAGCAGAAGCAGCACCCTGTTGACTCTCCACTTCAGCCACGTGAAAAGGGGGTGGGAGAAATTGGCTATCTTAAGGAAGTAGAAAATGCTGAGGCAGGTGGCAAACCACATACTTAGGTGGTTAGTTAGTGTCCAAAGAATAGTAACCACCTTTGCTAGTTTACCAGTAGCGTACAGATGTGGAGCTAGCTCCATTAGAAATGAATCCAAGAGTATTACCAACAGTTGAGTGATTCTGGCCAGAGCCAAGCTGGTGAGGATGAAATCAGCTGAGGAAACTTTCCCAGTCCTGAGCCATTCCATGCAGTTCACCAGTCCGATGAACCCATTTCCTAGCACTCCTATGGTGAGCATTCCTGTTGACACAACCAGCAAGGTGACCTTCATTTCAAATGACCTTGCTATAAGAGTGTTTCTCATGTTTATATGAGTGTTCTCATATAAAGTTTCAATGAAAGCTTTATAGTCAAACAGTTGCAGATGGACATCCATTTATGATGCTTTCCATAAACATTTTCATCATAACTCCAGAAGGAACAACCAAAATTCTGCCTTGAAATATAGTTCCAGAGACCTTCAAAGAAGAATAGTTCTATGAAGACACACACATTTCAGGCATACCAGTAGTATTCCTTTCAGTCTGCTACTTTCCTATCTACTAAGAAGGAAATATGCTAATTGACTGCCCTCACAGCCATAGGATAGCAGTGCCCAGATCCCTAAGTCTTGCTGTGCATTTGCCTCCAGAGTCCCCCAGTCCCCTCAGTCCCTACCTGCCCAGGGCTGGAACGAGGCACAGGCAAGCCTCAGATGGCTACTGCGCAGCCCCCCAGGGTCGCCCAGGCTCAGGTAACCAGGGCCAGCTGAGGCGTGTGCTGCTGGCAGTTACAGCAGCAGAGGTATATGGGGCATTGCCTTCCCCTGATCACCCGGTCACCTACAGCCCCGGGGCTCCCAGTCTGTGAGAGGGGGCGGGCCAGGCAGAGGGACACCCCTCCAATTCACGAATTTTCATGCACCTGGCCTCTTGTATAAACATCAATGTGGTCCACTTATCTTGACACGAGCTGCAAATTTTTCTTTGTGCCACAAATTTTCTTTGTGTGTGATTAAATGGAGAAAGATATGTAAACTTGCAAATCTGAGAGAGATTATTATCCACCCATTTGTATTTCTGTCTCCTTGGAACATACATCTAAATGCAAATATTTTAAATTTTGAATAGTATTGCTAGGGGGGAAAGTTTTTATACAATTCAGTCATGATTTTCTACTTATCAATAAGGTCCTTGTACATATTTAGTATTTTTGTTGATGTAATTTAATTTACATAAGTAACTTAGAGCAATAATTCCTAGTTCAAAGACCACACCCAAGTCCTAGAACAAATCACTAGAAATAATCATGGGCAAATAGTCTAGAAGTTAAATCAGAACTTGTAAGCAATGATTACCAGAGACATACACAAGAAAGCTACGATGCAAAATCAATTATAGTTTTGTGAAGTCAGGAATATCTAGTGGGAACTTGAATTATTTATAATTTATGAAGAAATGCAGAAATAAATTCAACACTGATGTAAAGGCATGCCAAATTATCAGTGACATGCACAAATAGGACACCCTTCTAAGCAGAGGAACTTTCTTTGTTGTACATATCTAATTGGCTTTTCAACTGAAAAGCTTCTAAGGTTTCTAAGACCCTCCAATATCCATGTCCTAAAGAGAAAGTCTCCTTTCTGGCCAATAGAGGGACTATGTTTTTCAGACTCCTTACAGATGCTACGGCAATGTCAATGATGTGGACCCATGTTTTGTGAATGAAAATTAAGTGCACCATTTGTAGGCCCACACCCAAAGTATCTCCCACACATGCTCCCCATACATCTTTCTTTGCCCTGCTGTCTGCAATGGCCTTCAATCATGGAGGCCACATGTTGAAGATGGCAGAGTTGTGATCAGCCTTCTTCCCTGCATAACTGCTTAGAGGAGACTCCTTGAACACATCAGGACTGTTCAAAAAGCAATAGGGAATGTAGATTATGTATGAGTCGCTTTGTGTTTTGGAGCCTATTGGTGACCTCTGTTCATTCTCCCAGTCTAAGGCAGTAATTGGAACCAAGCACATACAGATTTGTTAAGAGGCACTGGAACGGTGAAGAAACAGAACCAGGAAAGCTATGACTTTGTGATGGGTTTTGATTTCATTGGTTTCCCAGATCTAATATGCTTTATTCATGTAGTTATTTAGTATTTAAAATATCATTTTCTCCAATTATTCCTTGGGCTGGGTTTTATGTCCTGGAGACTTAGCAGGAAACAGGAAACACATCGTCCAAAATTATAGTTCTCATATTCTACTGAGCAGATAGGTGATAAAGAAACAAATGAATATATCAGATGCATGAAATATATACATTATGGTTTAGATATTATCACTAAAATATCATAATACTACCATTTTAGTTGTTGAACAAGATTATACTTTTCTTTCTTCTTAAAAAATTTTATTTCTTTCTTTCTTCATTGGTTAAAGTATTACATATGTCTCATTTTTCCCAGATTGATGACCCCTGAGTCCCTCCCACTTCCCAGGAGAAGTCCACCACCCCAGTTATTGAACAAGGTTAGACATTTCGTTCTTATGATAGAACTCGCAACCAAATGCATTTTAAGACACTCTCTATTTCACCATTTTACATAAGATAATAATACGAACAGATCTGAGGGACATTTATATAATGATTACATAGACATCATAGATAACAATTTTCATATGTGCAGAAGGATCATTGATTTATGTGCCATAATTATATACTACACTTATTTTGAGCATATATTTAAGATAGGTAAAAATTAAATGTTTTCTTTGAAGTTTAAAAGGAATTCTTAAATAGAAAGATGGACCAGATGATTCCAAATTTAGAGGCCCAAACATGGTGAATATGTAAACTAAATAAATTGATATAAATTTTTGAATTAAAAAATGTCTTCTCAATTCAAAACCAATAGCATCAATAAAAACATCATGATTATTGTGCTTTCTTCTTTATTACTATTGCAGAACTTGTTTATTTTCTAAGCTTTCACCTATTTTATAAAATCCAAAATCTTTAGTACTCTTTATTGTACATGGATATGAAATACATTCCAAATGTGTTTGTCCCTACTTAAATTCATTACCTACATCTTTTCCTAAGACTTTTGATTGATTTATATTAGCCAGGAAGTAAGAATTCATGATGGAATAATATGTATTTCAAGCATCTATCCTCAGTGTGTGATTTAGAATTGAACACCCTTACCATCCCAAAAATTGGAGGTTCAAACAAGAAAATTTAAACTCACAGTGGTACATATGAGTGGTACTAATTACAGTGGAAAATGTCAGTAATTCCCTGAGATGAGTTATCAGTCCTTAAAAATGCATAAATACAGACCATAAATTATTTGCTTGATTATGATAACATAGAATACGTATGTGAAGTATTCATAAATTTACAATTCTGAGCAATTTCTTACAATATTTTATAAAATTGGATTTCTTACCTGAAATCTATAATATGGCAATCTTATAATCTTTCTTGTATTTTTTATAAACATGCACACATATATATTTTTGTGATAAACTTCAGTACAAGTTTTTCCAGGTATACTTATACGTTACAAGTTTTTCCAGGTATACCTTGCACGTAATTCCATATACGTTAAGAAATGAAGTAGGAAGTACAAAACACTGCAAACTTCACCAGTTCATTTTCTTGCAGAAGACACAAGGTGCCCCGTTGATTTCCTTTCCTTCAGCCAGCACCTCACCTGCCTCAGAAATGACAGGAAGGCCTGTCTCAGCTTCTTATTCCCCCAAATCAGGATGAATGAGTGGCTTGATGGATACAGGGCTCCAAGAACCTTGCAAGCCATGCGAAGTGATTTGTTCTGCTGAGTACTCGAATTCCATCCTGAGATGATTTGAGTGAAGAAGAAAATGACAAACAGCAAGAGAAAAGAGATCACAGTTTGCATGGCCCTTATGTGGACCTCGGTGCTGGGATCTTGGCATCCTTTGCCACTGAGTTGCATCTTCTTCAGATGTTTCCACAGGGAAAAGATCAACAGCAGAACAGCTGTCAGAGACATAGTAAAGGCTATGAAGTTTGCAAGCATAAATATGATCACATTTGAAAGGTGTGCGATGTACCTCAATTTGCTCTCCCAGGTGATGTTTCCTTTGTATTCTTTCATCTGCATTTTTGCATCTGTGCTTGCTACTGCAAGATGAAAAACTGAGAAAACCAAAGTGCCCCAGAGTATCATGAGAACCACTCTTTTCGCTCTCCATTTGAGGTGAAGAAATAAAAGGCTGGAGAAATTGGCTATCTTGAGCAAATAAAGTATGCTGAGGCTAGTTGCAAGCCACAGACTAAAATGGGAGCATACTACCCAGGGAAGATGAACAATAATTTTTACTTCTGGACTATAGATGGCTGGATGCAACACAGTCCCATACCAATTGAATACCATTATCCCGAGCGAAGTAATTCTGGAGACAGCCAGAGCAGTGAGAATTCCATCAGCACAGGACATCTTGTGTTTCTTGACCCAGTCAATGCAGTTCACCAGCACTATGAATCCATTGGCAGAACTTCCTAGAACACATTGCACTATTATGAGGGTGGAAAGAATGCTCTGTAATAAATTTGTCATCTTAAAAAAAAAAAAGCCAAGTCTAATATTATTGGTTGTGAATCCTTTACTATTCTGACCTTAAGTTCTATTTGTAGCTGATCTTGAATGTGTATAAAATTCTTCTTTCTTTTAAATTCTATGACCAATGCCAAGCAGGAAAGCACCAGGAATGCTATGCAAGGGTTCAATGTTTTCTTTATGAAAACATTCTCATTGCCCAAACAGCTCAAATTAACTCCTATTCAAATAGTGTCCTTGCTGTAGGCTGGGATATATCATAACTGTTGTTGTGAAAGCTGAATGCTCATTTGCTAGCATGCAAAGGTAGGCGTATTCTCTTTCATTGATTTGCAATTTTCTTTGTTTAAGCTCCCCATAATTTGTATTCATCAACTTTGTCATTAGGAAAACATAAAAGCTCAGTACATTGAATATACAGTGAAATCTATCCTGTATAATAAAGAGGTAATATGCAAGTTGACAATCACTCCAACACACAGGATGGCCACCCCTACGTGGTCAAAGATGGCCACCCCCATATAGACACAAGATGGCCACCACAAGATGGCCAACTGGGGAGGGCAGTTGTGGGCAATCAGGCCAGCAGGGGAGGGCACTTGGAAGAGGGGAACCAGGCCTGCAGGGGAGTGCACTTGGGGTGGAACAGGTCTGCAGGGCAGGGCATTTGGGGAAACCAGGACAGCAAGGGAGGACAGTTCAGGTGGACGAGGGCTAAAGGGGAGAGTAGTTGGGATGTCCATGCCAGCAAGGGAGGGCAGTTGTGGAAGACCAGGTCTGCAGGAGAGAGCAGGTGGAAGGAATAAGGCCTACAGGGGACGGCAGTTGGGGAAGATCAGGCGTGCAGAAGTGGGCAGTTGGGGGGAATCAGGCCTGAAGGAAATAACATTTGGGATGACCAGGCCAGCAAGGAAGAGCAGTTGTGGGGACCAGGATGGCATGGGAGGGCAGTTAGGGGTGACTAGACCAGAAGAGGAGGGAAGTTTGGAGTGACCAGATCTTCAGGGGGGACAGTTAGAGGTGGCCCATCTGGCAGTGGAGGGCAGTTATGGGTGAACAGGCCTGTTGGGGAGGGCAGTTGAAGTGATTGGGCCTGCAATGGAGGGCAGTTGGGGGGACCAGGCCTGCAGGGTAGGACAGTATGGGGCAACCAGACTGGCAGAGGAGGGCATTTGGGAAGAACAAAGCCTGCAAGAAATGGTAGTTAGGGGAAAACAGGCCAGCAGGAGAGGGCAATGGGAGGGACCAGGCCTGAAGGAGAGGACACTTGGGGGAAACCAGGCCTACAGTGAAGGGCATTTAGTGGTGAACAGGCTGGCAGGGGAGGATAATCAGGGGCAATCAGGCTGGCAAGGCAGCAGTTAGGCATTGATCAAGCTGGCAGGGGAGTGGTTAGGGGGTGATCAGGCTGATAGACAGAAGTAGTTACAGGCAATCAGGCAGACAGTCAGGTGACTGGTTGGGAGCCAGGAGTCCTGGATTGTGAGAGGGATGACCGACTGCCCCTTTAGTTGGATCAGGCCTAAATGGACAGTCAGGTATTCTTCAAGGGATCCCAGATTGGAGAAGGTGAAGGTTGGGCTGAGGGACACTTAAAAACAGAATAATCCCTCTGAGCTGACCCCATTCATCTTGTGTTCCATTTTCAGAGGTTACTTAACAGAAACACATACAACTATAATTATAGAATTATAGTTTACATGTTGTAAAAGCTACATTGGAAGACATTTTTATTATAGCAACAGATGTCCAAAATGCAACACAGTAGATCATGAGACACAACCTTTTAGATTGGGCTGACAGTTACAAGACTTAGTGTACAAATCAAATTGGGATTCAATCAAGAAGAGGAAAAAAGCAAATGCATGACTTTATAAAGAAAGAGGTATAGAAGTACCTCCACCTACTTTCCTACAACCAGTCCCGTGAAGCAAAAGAAGGTCTAAGCGAGCCTTAGAATCATTTTTTCAGATTCCACCTGAACTTGATATGTCTTTATTGCTAGAATTCATTGGTGAAATCGAGGCAGAGGACACTTTAAGCTATTGGAAAAAAAGACATTTCTCCACGTTTCAGGAAAAGCTGATGGGACTGACCAGCAGACCCTGATTGATGGATGAACAAATTACTCTGACACACATTTTTTTTTTGTGAAGGAGAAGGCTAAGGGGCTTTTTGGCTTTATTAAGCACCCTATATTGCCTGCCTCCCTAGGCTTTTATTGTAGCAACAGCTTGAACTACAACTAACTATTAGATACGATCAGCAGGGTAAGCATCCTTGGGAAAACACATGCCTCTGTAGTGTCCTTAAGCCAAAGCATGTCTAAGTAAACACCTGGGGGCTCAGAGTTGTTTGGAAAAGTCAAGGCAGGGCCAGACACCTTCAGCAACTCCTGTCCAACGCCAAGCCACAGAAAGCAACTATTTGTGCTAGTAGAAAACTTTCTGAGAAGAAGAATGGATCTTGACCTAGCTTGTCAGGTGGAAATTGTTTCTGGCCATCACTTGTTAGAGCAATAGAAACTCTAAGGGAAGTTCCATGTGTAACAGCTGATGCAGCAATGCAAGCTGATTGGCCTAGAGCAGATCCGATGGTCCATGGGCTAACCACAGATGGCCTTCACTCATTCATTCTGGTCTTGTGGTTTCTCCTCTGAAAATTAGTTGAAGATTCTGAGAATATCAGCAGGTAGGAAAGAAACAAAGTAAGGTGGCTTCTCCATGTTATTTTGCATCTCACCAAAGAGCGCATCTCACCAAAAGTATTTACCAGAAGTAATTGCTGCCATTTTGTGCTAAGACATAATGTCTATTTTCCAATACCTAGCAACATATTTATAAGTACAACTTGGAATCATAGAATGCATCTGTTTTACTAGCAAGTATGTACTAAAGGCATTAATATCTTTGGAAGGAAATTTTAAGGTTCTGAATTTTTAATTTCTTGTGATTTCAAATTCTTTGATAATGATTTTATTTCCTAATTTTTTATGTAAATCAGTAACTACTTTCTTCATTGAGCCATATTTTTTTTTAAGATGGTGGTGTGGGTTCTACTTTCTGGATGGTATCAGTATGGCAGGAAAGAAGTATGCTTTTGAAATTAAGATTCAAAGCCAGACTTGGATAAAGTATAAATTGTATTCCTCCAACAAAGAACAAAACTACTGGCCACTTTCGTGTGTTTCCATTATATTTTAAACTTGCATTGTTTTTTTTTTCTTTTTGTTGTTTACTTTTAGAAGAGAAAATTTATCATTATTCTGTGTGAAGAGACTGTCTCCTATGTGATTTATGGTCGGTAACATAAGCCTTTAGTACAATAAAGACTTCTTCAACATATATAAATACATCAATCAAAGAGATACAATCCTATTCCATGAGTAATATTTAGGAGTCATTTTGAATACATTTTATTTCTAAAGTCAAAAATGGGTCTCATAGCTTAATTACATGATTTTAAGGTCAACCATTAATATTTTGCACAATTAATACATTAACAATGAAAGAACATTCCATTTTTAAAGCTTTTCACTTGTTTTAACTTTGCTAATTGCTAACATAATTTAGATACAATAAGCATTAAGAAATAATTCACACATTGCCCAAATTATGTGTGTAAACATTTGAAATATAAGTCATTAAATAAGGGAACAGAATGATGATGGGGATGGTAATGATGAAGAAGGCAGTTAAATGGGAGATCTCTCAAATCTGTGATTTTATCCAGTTTTCTAAGAGACAGAATTCATTGCAATGAAAGAACATTACAGATCTATTCCATAGCTCATGATACCTAATTCTCAACATCTGGTCTAATTTGAAAGAACAATATCACCTTAAACTGTATCAATAGTAAGTTGCCAAAAAAATATTTCTGATAATATATTTGCTATTTTTTACTGCATTATAAAATTAAGGCACTGTAAATCAAACAAAAAAGAAACTTTGTTTATGTAGAATTGTCATATGGAATGTTTATGTAGAATTGTCATATAACCTCTAAATAAAAGAACAGTATATAAGCCAAAACCGGTTTGGCTCAGTGGTAGAGCTTCGGTCTGCGGACTGAAAGGTCCCAGGTTTGATTCCGGTCAAGGGCATGTACATTGGCTGTGGGCACATCCCCGGTAGGGGGTGTGCAAGAGGCGGCTGGTCGATGGTTCTCTCTCATCGATGTTTCTAGCTCTCTATCTCTCTCCCTTCCTCTCTGTGAAATATCAATAAAATATTTTTTTTAAAGTACAGTATATAAAATTCCCTTCTCTGCTTATTATATGCCCAGCTATTGCCATTAACCTGAATCATTTTATTATAGAAGTTGCACTACATATGTGCAAACATAACAAAACAATATACTAAATATGTATTTTGGTTTCACAAATTTGCTTTTCTTTGTCTCTGTCTTTTTTCTCCATCAAGGAACTAAGAAATTTATAGGACTAATTTGTTCATTTTTGTGCTGTTTTCTATTTGACCGTATGCCATGGTTTATTTGTCCATTTTATAACTAATGGATATTTGTATGATTTCTCAATGTGAGCACATACATGACTCCCCAATTTCAGCTATTAAAAACAGTAGTAACGTGCACATTTTTGCATGTATATTCTGAAACAAATGGATGAAAAATTTTCTAGTATAACAAGGAAGAGTACAATTAATGGGTATTAGGATATTTATCTTCACCTGAAATGCATAATGCCATACTCTTGAACAGAGTTGTTTTACCAGTGTATAATCAAAGAAATATAGTATGAAAATTCCTATTATTTCAGATTCTTTCCAACATTAGAAGCATCACACTAATGATAACACTTTTATAATTATATAACATATTGTTACACTTAACCATTACAATTATTTTTAGATTCTATTTTCAAAATCATCTTTAGTTGAATAATTTGTGTTATTTTTTCCTTTTTAGTAACTATAATTCTATATACAGTTATTCATATTACATGGTAAGTTGTTTATACATTTATCAATATTTCATTATAGACATTTATAACCATACTTCTTCAGGTCTCAAATACTCTACTGTTACTCAAATACTGTTAATACAGTATTGATATAACCTTTGGTCAAATATTATGTCATATGACTTTAAGAAAATATAATTACTAAAGACATATTGTAGGGAAAGTTTAGTGCTGTTTAATAAACCCTGATATAAAGAAATGCTCTACATTTTATATTAAGGTATTTTCCCATAGAAAGCACAAGGTTATTTCAAATTCTGTCTATAAGGCAAAGGTTTTGCTTTACCTCAGAGATTTTAAGTGCTTCAGTGGCCTCAAGGCAATCTGTCTTAGCTTGCTGTTTCCAAAGATTATAATAAAGAATGGCCTGAGGGAAAGGCAGTTGAAATCACTATGACAAGAATCATTACTTCATGTGATTGTACTTTAATGAAGATCCAACTTTCTGCTACAATAGAAATGATGTAAGTGATGAAGAGGAGGAGGAACATTGCCACCATCTTCATGGCCCTTCTATGGGCCTCTGTGCTTGAGTCCCCCGAGCTGGTGAGGTTCAGCTGAAAATTCTTGGTGTGTCTCAACAAGGACAGAAATAAAAGGATCAAAGAGATCAGGGACAGGAAAAGGGGGATACTATAAAAGGTAAAACTAAGAAGAAGAAGACTTTTGAGATAGAGCATTTCATTTTCTTCAAACTGTAAAGTCATATTTGTTTCATGTATCTTGTAGGAATTCAACCACAAATCAGTAAGAGCATCATGCATTAAGAGGTTAAGAGACAGTAGGGAGAAAGACCCCAGGAAAAGCAGAAGCAGCACCCTGTTGACTCTCCACTTCAGCCACGTGAAAAGGGAGTGGGAGAAATTGGCTATCTTAAGGAAGTAGAAAATGCTGAGGCAGGTGGCAAACCACATACTTAGGTAGTTAGTTAGTGTCCAAAGAATGGTAAGCACCTTTGCTAGTTTACCAGTAACATACAGATGTGGAGCTAGCTCCATTACAAATGAATCCAAGAGTATTACCAACAGTTGAGTGATTCTGACCAGAGCCAAGCTGGTGAGGATGAAATCAGCTGAGGAAACTTTCCCAGTCCTGAGCCATTCCATGCAGTTCACCAGTCCGATGAACCCATTTCCTAGCACTCCTAAGATGAGCATTCCTGTTGACATAACCAGAAAGGTGGCCTTCATTTGAAATGACATTGCTATAAGAGTGTTTCTAATGCTGTGCCTCAATGAAAGCTTTATAGTCAAATAGTTACAGATGGACATCCATTTATGATGCTTTCCATAAACATTTTCATCATAATTCCAGAAAGAACAACCAAAATTCTGACTTGAGGTATAGTTCCCGAGACCTTCATAAAAGAATAGTTCATTTTATTTGAATTGTAATTCCATTGCTAAACTGAACAGTTCTATGCAGACACACACATTTCAGGCATACCTGTAGTATTCCTTTCAGTCTGCTACTATCCTATCTAATAAAGAGGAATATGCTCTTTGACCCTCACACCATCACAAAGATTGTGGTGCCCACAGCCAATAAGGAGGGAATATGCTAATTGACTACCCCTCTCAAAAAGTTAGCAGCACCCACAGCCATAAGATGGCAGTGCCCAGACCCCTAAGATTTGCTGGGCATCTGCCTTCAGAGTCCCCCAGTACCCTGAGTCCCCAGATGCCCAGGGCCAGCCTGAGGCACAAGGGAAGTCTCAGATGGCAACTGCCCAGACACCCAGGGCCATCCCACGCTCAGGAAACCAGGGCTGCCTGAAGCTTGTGCTGCCAGCAGTGGCAGCAACAGAGATGTCTGGAGTATCGCTTCACCTCATCACCAGGTCATCTACAGCCCCTGAGGGTGCCCAGACTGTGAGAGGGGAGGCAGGCCTGAGGGACACCCCTTCCAGTGAATGAATTTTAATGCACCTGACCTCTAGTATAAACATAAATGTTGTTCACTTATCTTGACACCTGTTGAAAATTTTCCTTTGTGCCACTGACTAAATGGAGAAAGTAAAATATGTAAATATGCAAATCTGAGAGAGATTATTTTCCACCTATTTGTATTTCTATCTCCTTGGAACATACATCTAAATGCAAATATTTTAAATTTTGAATAGTATTGCTAGGGGGAAAGCTTTAATACAATTCAGTTATGATTTACTACTTACCAATAAGATCCTTGTACATAACTATTATTTTTGTTGTTGTAATTTAATTTACATAAATAACTTAAGTGCAAATATTTCTAGTTCAAAGACCACACCCAAGTCCTAAAACAAATCACTAAAAATAATCATGGGCAAATAGTCTAGAACTTGTAAGCAATGATTACCAGAGACATACACAAGAAAGCTACAATGCAAAATCAATTATAGTTTTGTGAAGTCAGGAATATCTAGTGGGAACTTGAATTATTTATAATTTATGAAGAAATGCAGAAATAAATTCAACACTGATGTAAAGGCATGCCAAATTATCAGTGACATGCACAAATAGGACACCCCTCTAAGCAGAGGAACATTCTTTGTTTCACACATCTAATTGGCTTTTCAACTGAAAAGCTTCTAAGGTTTCTAAGTGCCCTCCAATATCCATGTCCTAAACAGAAAGTCTCCTTTCTGGCCAATAGAGGGACTATGTTTTCAGACTCCCTTACAGATGCTATGGCAATGTCAATGATGTGGACCCATGTTTTGTGAATGAAAATTAAGTGCACCATTTGTAGGCCCACACCCAAAGTATCTCCCACACATGCTCCCCATACATCTTTCTTTGCCCTGCTGTCTGCAATGGCCTTCAATCATGGAGGCCACATGTTGAAGATGGCAGAGTTGTGATCAGCCTTCTTCCCTGCATAACTGCATAGAGGAGACTCCTCAGACATTCAAGACTGTTTAAAAAGCAATAGGGAATGTAGATTATGTATGAGTCGCTTTGTGTTTTGGAGCCTATTGGTGACCTCTGTTCATTCTCCCAGTCTGAGGCAGTAATTGGAACCAAGCACATACAGATTTGTTAGGAGGCACTGGAATGGTGAAGAAACAGAACCAGGAAAGCTATGCCACCCATTGACTTTGTGATGGGTTTTGATTTCATTAGTTTTCCAGATCCAATATGCTTTATTTATGTAGTTATTTAGTATTTAAAATATCATTTTCTCTAATTATTCCTTGGGCTGGGTTTTATGTCCTGGAGACTTAGCAGGAAACAGGAAACACATCATCCCAGTTTATAGTTCTTATATTCTACTGAGCAGACAGGTGATAAAGAAACAAATGAATAAATCAGATGCATGAAATATTATGGTATAGGTATTAAATATCATAATACTACCATTTTAGTTGTTGAATAAGGTTATACTTTTCTTTCTTCATTCTTTCATTTTTTATTGTTTAAATTATTACATATGTCTCATTTTTCCCAGATTGATGACCCCTGAGTCACTCCCACTTCCCAGGACAACCCACACCACCCCAGCTATTTTACAAGATTACACATTTCTTTCTTATGATAGAACTGGCAACCAAATGCATTTTAAAACACTCTCTATTTCACCATTTTACATGAGATTATAATACGAACAGATCTGAAGACTTTTATAAAATTATTACATAGACATCATAGATAACAATTTTCATATGTGCAGAAAGGTAATTGACTTATGTGTCATAATTAAATACTATACTTATTTTGAGCATATATTTCACATAGGTTAAAATTAAATGATTTCTCTGAAGTTTAAAATTAAATGATTTCTCTGCATTCTTAAATAGAAAGATGGACCAGATGATTCCACATTTAGAGGCCCAAACATGGTGAATATGTAAACTAAATAAATTGATATATATTTTTAAATTTGTAACAGTCTTCTGAATTCAAAAACAATAGCATCAGTAAAAACATCATGATTATTTTGCTTTCTTCTTTATTACTATTGCAAAACTTATTTTCTAAGCTCTCACCTATTGTATTATATCTAATAATTTTTAGTACTATTTATTGTACATGAAAATGAAATACATCCCAAATGTATTTGTCTCTCCTTAAATTCATTACCTACATCTTTTCGTAAGAGTTTTGATTGATTTCTTTTAGCCAGGAAGTAAAGTATTCATGATGGAATAATATATATATTTCAAGCATCTATCCTCAGTGTGTGATTAAATTGAACACCCATAAGATCACAAAGATTGGAGGTTCAAACAAGAAAATTTAAACTCACTGTGGTACATCTGTGTGGTACTAATTACAGTGGAAAATGTCAGTAATTCCCTGATATGAGTTAAAAGTCCTTAAAAATGCATAAATATAGACCATAAATTCTTTGCTTGCAAGATGAAAACATAGAATGTGTATGCGAAGTATTCACAGTGTTATAATCTGAGCAAATTCTTACAATATTTTATAAAGTTAGATTTCTTACCTGAAATCTATAATATGGCAATCTTATAATCTTTCTTGTATTTTTTATAAACATGCACACTTCAGTACAAGTTTTTCCAGGTATACCTTATCTAATTCCATACACGTTAAGAAATGAAGTAGGAAGTACAAAACATTGCAAACTTCACCAGTTCATTTTCTTGCAGAAGACACAAGGTTCCCCATCGATTTCCTTTCCTTCAGCCAGCACCTCACCTTCCTCAGAAATGACAGGAAGGCCTGTCTCAACTTCTTATTCCCCCAAATCAGGATGAATGAGTGGCTTGATGGATACAGGGCTCCAAGAACATTGCAAACCATGCTAAGTGAATTGTTCTTTCGAGTCCTCGAATTCCATTCTGAAATGATTTGAGCAAAGAAGAAAATGACAAACAGCAAGAGAAAAGAGATCAGAGTTTGCATGGCTCTTATGTGGACCTCGGTGCTGGGATCTTGGGATCCTTTGCCACTGAGCTGCATCTTCTTCAGATGTTTCCACAGGGAAAAGATCAACAGCAGAACAGCTGTCAGAGACATAGTAAAGGCTATGAAGTTTGCAAGCATGTATATGATCACATTTGAAAGGTGTGCGATGTCCCTCAATTTGCTCTCCCAAGTGATGTTTCCTTTGTATTCTTTCATCTGCATTTTTGCATCTGTGCTTGCTGCTGCAAGATGAAAAACCGAGAAAACCAAAGTTCCCCAGAGTATCATGAGAAGCACTCTTTTAGCTCTCCATTTGAGGTGAAGAAATAATAGGCTGGAGAAATTGGCTATCTTGAGCAAATAAAGTATGCTGAGGCTAGTACCGAGCCACAGACTAAAATGGTGGCTTACTACCCAGGGAATATGAACAATAGTTTGTATTTTTGAAATATAGATGGCTGGATGCAACACAGTCCCATACCAATTAAACACTATTATCCAGAGCAAAGTAATTCTGGAGACCGCTAGAGCAGTGAGAATTCCATCAGCGCAGGAGATCTTGTGTTTCTTGAACCAGTCAATGCAGTTCACCAGCGCTATGAAGCCATTGGCAGAACTTCCTAGAACACATTGCACTATTATGAGGATGGAAAGAATGCTCTGTAATAAACTTGTCATCTCTAAAAAAATAAATAAATAAATAAAAGCCAAGTCTAATATTATTGGTTGTGAATCCTTTACTATTCTGACCTTAAGTTTTATTTGCAACTGATCTTCAATGTGTATAAAATTCTTCTTTCTTTTAAATTCTATGACCAATGCCAAGCAGGAAAGCACCAGGAATGCTGATGCAAGAGTTCGATGTTTTCTTTATGAAAACATTCTTATTGCCCAAACAGCTTAAATTAACTCCTATTCAAATAGCGTCTTTGCTGTGGGCTGGAATATATCATAACTGTTGTTGTGAAAGCTGAATTCTTATTTGCTAGCATGCAAATGTAGACATATTCCCTTTCATTGATTTGCAATTTTTTTGTTTAATCTCTTCATGATTTGTATTCATCAACTTTATCATTAGGAAAACATAAATGCTCAGTGCATTGAATATACAGTAAAAGCTATCCTATATAATAAAGAGGTGATATGCAAATTGATAGACACTCCAACACACAGGATGGCCGCCCCTATGCGGCCAAAGATGGCCACCGCCATTTGGACACAAATTCGCCACCACAAGAAGGCCAACTGGGGAGGGCAGTTGTGGGCAATCAGGCCTGCAGGGGAGTGCACTTGGGGTAGAACAGGCCTGCAGGGCAGGGCAGTTGGAGCAACCAGGACAGCAAGGGAGGACAGTTCAGGGGGACAAGGCCTGAAGGGGAGAGTAGTTGGGACGACCAGGACAGCAAGAAAAGGCAGTTGTGGGAGACCAGGCTTGCAGGCGAGGGCAGCTGGAAAGGAGTGCGCCTACAAGGGAGGCAGTTGGGGGAGACCAGGCGTGCAGAAGCTGGCAGTTGAGGGAATCAGGCCTGTAGGAAAGATCTATTGGGGTGACCAGCCCAGCAAGGGAGGGCAGTTGATGGGGAACCAGGCCTGCAGACATGGGCAGTTAGGGGTAATTAGGACTGTAGGAAAGAGCATTTTGGGATAACCAGGCCAGCAAGGAAGGGCAGTTGGGGGGACCAGGATGGCAAGGGAGGGCATTTAGGGGTGACTAGGCCACCAGCGTAGGTCAGTTGGTGGTGACCATATCTTTATGGGAGGACAGTTAGGGGTTACCAATCTGGCTATGGAGGGCAGTTATGGGTAAACAGGCCTGCAGGGGATGGCAGTTTAAGTGACTGGGCCTGCAATGGAGGGCAGTTGGAGGGACCAGGCCTGCAGGAGAGGTCTATTGGGAGGGACAATGCCAGCAGGGTAGGGAAGTTGGGTGGGGTCCAGGCCTAGAGGGAGGATAGTTAAGGGCAACCAGGCTGGCAGGGGAGGGCATTTGGGAGAAATAAAGCCTGCAGGGAATGGTAATTAGGGAGGACCAGGCCTGCAGTGGAGGGTAGTGGGAGGGACCATGACTGCAGGAGAGGACACTAGGGGGGTGGGGGGACAAGAGCTGCAGGGAAGGGCACTTAGCAGTGAACAGGCAGACAGGGGAGGTCAATTAGGGGCAATCAAGCTGGCAGAGCTGTATAAGAATCTCTTTCACGGCCCGCATAGAAAGAGCTCTAATCCAGGGTTCAGGTTCTGGAGAAGGGCCTCACACAAATTAAGAGACTTGAAGAATTTCAACTTGACAATATGGGGGGCCAGGTGGTAGTCCAACTCTAGTGGGAGAACTACTCCTGCTCTGGCCCTGCCATCCCCTCTTATTGAGGCTTTGGGGAAAACATCTTAGGCAACATAAACAGAAATTTCCAGGCAGGAAAATAACAGAAACTTACAAGGGACAAAAATAAGGTGGAGGCTGCTTCAGCTTAACTATCTCAACTAAAGGTTAGAGCAATTAAGGTTGTTGACCAGCCTTTCTGGCTTCCTGTCTACATCTCTTTTTTAAGTGAAACTAATTTATTTTCCAGCACAGGGCAGCAGTTAGGCATCTATCAGGCTGGCAGGCTGGTTAGGTGTGATCAGGCTGATAGACAGAAGTAGTTACAGGCAATCAGGCAGGCAGTCAGGTGACTGGTTGGGAGCCAGCAGATTGTGAGAGGGATGACCGATTGCCCCTTTAGTTGGATCAGGCCTAAATGAGCAGTCGGGCATCCTTCATGGGATCCCAGATTGGAGAAGGTGAAGGTTGGGCTGAGGGACACTTAAAAACAGAATAATCCCTCTGAGCTGACCCCATTCATGTTGAGTTCCATTTTCAGAGGTTACTTAACAAAAATACATACAACTACAATTACAAAATATATTCATACGTGTTGTAAAAGCTACATTGGAAGACATTTTTATTATAGCAACAGATGTCCAAAATGCAAAATAGTAGATCATGAGACACAACCTCCTTATAACCTAAGGTTGGGCTGACAGTTACAAGACATAGTGTACAAATTAGGAATCAATCAAGAAGAGGAAAAAAGCAAATGCATGACTTTATAAAGAAAGAGGTATAGAAGTACCTCCACCTACTTTCCTACAACCAGTCCCTTGAAGCAAAAGAAGATCTAAGAGAGCCTTAGAATTATTTTTTCAGATTCCAACTGAACTTGACATGTCTTTATTGCTAGAATTCCTTGGTGATAATGAAGGCACAGGATACTGTAAGCTATTGAAAAAGATGATTCTCCACGTTTTAGGAAAAGCTGCTGGGACTGACCAGCAGACGCTGATTGATGGATGAACAGATTATTCTGACACACGTTTTTTGGTTTTAGAAAGTAAGCAGCCTCGATTTCTTGCCACCCTAGGCTTTTATTGTACAAACAGCTTGAACTACAACTAACTGTTAGATACAATCAGCAGGGTAAGCATCCTTGGGAAAACACATGCCTCTGTAGTTTCCTTAAGCCAGAAAGTGTCTAAGTAAACACCTGGGGGCTCAGAGTTGTTTGGAAAAGTCAAGGCAGGGACAGGCACCTCCAGCAACTGCTATCCAATGCCAAGCCACAGAAAGCAACTGTTTGTGCTAGTAGAAAACTTTCTGAGAAGAAAAATGGATTTTGACCTAGCTTGTCAGGTAGAAATTATTTCTGGCCATCACTTGTTCGAGCAATAGAAACTCTAAGGGAAGTTCCATGTGTAACAGCTGATGCAGCAATGCAAGCTGATTGGCCTAGAGCAGATCCGATGGTCCATGGGCTAACCACAGATGGCCTTCACTCATTCATTCTGGTCTTGTGGTTTCTCCTCTGCAAATTACTTGAAGATTCTGAGAATATCGGGAGGCAGGAAAGAAACAAAGTAAGGTGGCTTCTCCATGTTATTTTGCATCTCACCAAAGAGCGCATCTCACCAAAAGTATTTACCAGAAGTAATTGCTGCCATTTTGTGCTAAGACATAATGTCTATTTTCCAATACCTAGCAACATATTTATAAGTACAACTTGGAATCATAGAATGCATCTGTTTTAATAGCAAGTATGTACTAAAGGCATTAATATCTCAGGAGGGAAATTTCAAAGTCCTGAATTTTTAAAGTTCTTGTGATTTCAAATTCTTTGATAGTGATTTTATTTCCTAATTTTTTATGTAAATCAGTAACTTCTTTCTTCTTTGAGCCATATCCTTTTTAAGTTGGTGGTGTGGGTTTTACTTTCTGGATGGTGTCAGTATAGCAAGAAAGAAGTATTCTTTTGAAATGAAGAGTCAAAGCCAGACTTGGTTAAACTATAAAATTGTATTCCTCCAACTAAAACTATTGGTCAATTATGTGTGTCTCCATCATATATTAAATTTGCATTTTTTTTTTCTTTTTGTTATTTACTTCTAAAAGTAATAAATTGACCTCCAAGAGCAAAGGCCTACCGAGGTGAGGATGCCCCTACTGTCACCTGTAGAGGGGCAGCACTGAGCTGGCCAATATTTGTGGTGGTGCTGCTTGTCCTGGCTCAGGGGAAGCATTCCACTAAGTCTGAAAGACTAAGACATCGCGGGGACTATCCGCCACCGCCCGCGGCCTGCTCTGCCAGGCCTTCACGCGCGCTGTGCTGGCGCTGCGCCTTCCATTGGCAGACCGGAGAATCCTCTCTCCGCTGCCACATGGCCAGGCCAAAGCATCAGACACTACCACCATGCGGAATTTAAAAATACAGGGGAAATTGAGCCACAGGAGCTACCATCGCTGCCGTACCCACCGCCGCCCCCAAGAATGGGAATCCACCGAAATCAGAGCTCACTACACACCGGGCTCATAGAGAGTGTGGCTTCAGAAATTAGCCTCTGCATCCATAGCAGCTCCACATCCGCAACAAAGAGAACACCATTGAGGGCGGACTCTCCCCATGCAGCCATCACAGCCCTCCCACAATCTTCCCAGCACACCCACCATGCTGGGAGGGAGATGGAGCACGCTGGTGAGGAAATGGCACGGTGCCTTCCATTACCCACCCAGGCGAGCCCATCCTCCGATGCCACATGGCCAAGCCGAAGTTCTCACCACCACCGCCATGTGAACTTTAAAACTACAGTGGTAATTGAACCACAGGAGCGACCGTCAATATTGCACCTGGCACCGCCACCCGCCACTGCCGCCGAGAATAAAGGAAATCCACCAAGAACAGAGCTCACCACGCCTTGGGCTCAGGGAGTGGGCGACCTCAGAACTTAGCCTCCATGTCTGCAGCTGCTCCGCTCCCACACCGAACGAGACACCTTTGAAGGTGGTCCCCCCGCCTGCAACCATCTCAGCCCAACTGCAGCTGTCCCAGCCTGCCCGCCAGGCTAGCAAGGAGCTAGCGCGGTGCCTCCAATATGCGACCCCAACACCCTAGAGGGGCCGAGTGCCCCGGTTGAGCCAAGTGTCCCAGGGGGCCAAGTGCCCCGGGTGAGCCGAGTGTTCCAGGGGGCCAAGTGCCCCGGGTGAGCCGAGTGTCCCAGGGGGCCGTGTGCCCCGGGTGAGCCGTACCCCCCAAAGGGGAAACTTGTCCCGGGTGAGCCGAGTGTCCCAGGGGGCCGAGTGCCCCGGGTGAGCCGAGTGTCCCATGGGGCCGAGTGCCCCGGGTGAGCCGAGTGTCCCAGGGGGCCTTGTGCCCCGGGTAAGCCGTACCCCCCAAAGGGGAAGCTTGTCCCAGGTGAGCCGTATGTCCCAGGGGGCCGAGTGCCCCGGGTGAGCCGAGTGTCCCAGGGGGCCGAGTGCCCCGGGTGAGCCGAGTGTCCCATGGGGCCGAGTGCCCCGGGTAAGCCGTACTCCCCAAAGGGGAAGGGTGTCCCGGGTGAGCCGAGTGTCCCAGGGGGCCGAGTGCCCCGGGTGAGCCGAGTGTCCCAGGGGGCCGAGTGCCCCGGGTGAGCCGAGTGTCCCAGGGGGCCGATTGCCCCGGGTGAGCCGAGTGTCCCAGGGGGCCGAGTGCCCCGAGTGAGCCGAGTGTCCCAGGGGGCAGAGTGCCCCGAGTGAGCCGAGTGTCCCAGGGGGCCGAGTGCCCCAGGTGAGCCGAGTGTCCCAGGGGGCCGAGTGCCCCGGGTGAGCC
Source organism: Vespertilio murinus (assembly GCA_963924515.1). Lineage (NCBI taxonomy): Eukaryota > Metazoa > Chordata > Mammalia > Chiroptera > Vespertilionidae > Vespertilio > Vespertilio murinus. The sequence goes on along the minus strand of OZ004707.1, from coordinate 174,873,794 downwards.
GAGTGTCCCATGGGGCCGAGTGCCCCGGGTGAGCCGAGTGTCCCAGGGGGCCGTGTGCCCCCGGTAAGCCGTACCCCCCAAAGGGGAAGCTTGTCCCGGGTGAGCCGTGTGTCCCAGGGGGCCGAGTGCCCCGGGTGAGCCGAGTGTCCCAGGGGGCCGAGTGCCCCGGGTGAGCCATGTGTCCCATGGGGCCGAAAGCCCCAGGTGAACCGAGTGTCCCAGGGTGCAGTATGCCCCGGGCGAGCCGTGTGTCCCAGGGGAAGCAGTGGGACCCAGGGGAAGGGGCAGTGAAAAACCAGAGGATGAGCGGACTCTATTCATATGGTCCTGAGATAGTCACCATAAAACAAGCAGACTGCCAAATGAGGAGCAGATTTTATTCATGGGGTCCTGAGATGGTCACCATAAAACAAGCAGATTGTCAAATGACAGCGGGGAGGGGAAGGAGACCTAGGGGGAGATAGGAGAACAACCGAGGGACTGGTATGCATGAACATAAGTACAACCAATGAACACAGAACTCTGGGGAGGGAGGGCATGAATGGGAGGTGAGGGGGGGCAATGGTAAACTATGTACACAGAAAATACCTTAATAAAATAAAATTAAAAAAAACAAAAAAACAAAACAAACAAAAAAAACCAAAAAAAACAAAATAAAAGTAATAAATTATCATTATTCTGTGTGAAGAGACTGTCTCCTATGTGCTTTATGGTTGGTAACATAAGCGTTCAGTATAATAAAAACTTCCTCAATATATATATATATATATATATATATATATATATATATATATATATATATATATATATATTTGTGTGTGTGTGTGTGTATTAAAATAACCAAAATATAAATGCATCAATCAAAGAGATACAAACCTATTCCATGAGTTATTTTTTAGGAGTCATTTTGCATTTACTTTATTTCTAATGTTAAAAATGGGTCTCAGTAGCTTAATTACATGATTTTAAGATCATCAATGAATAATTTGCTCAAGCAATACATTTATAATGAAAGAACATTCCATTTTTAAAGCTTTTTACTTGATTTTAACTTTACTAATTACTAACATAATTTAGATACAATGAGCATTAAGAAATGATTTACACATTGCCAAAATTATGTGTGTAAACATTTGAAATATAAAACATTCAATAAGGTAACAGAATGATGATAGTGATGATAATGATGAAGAAGGCAGATAATGGGAGATCTCTCAAAGTTGTGACTTTATCCAGTTTCCTAAGAGACAGACTTCATTGTAATGAAAGAATATTACAGATCCATTACATGGCTTATGATACATAATTCTCAACATCAAGTCTAATTTGAAAGAATAATATCATCTAAAACTGCATCAAGAGAAAGTTGCAAACAAAATATTTCTAATAATGTATTTGCTATTTTTTTTACCACATTATAAAATTAAGGCACTGTAAATCAAACAAAAAGAACAATTATGTAGAATTGTCATCTGGAATGCATATAACCTCTAAATAAAAGTACAGTATATAAAATTTATTTCATATTTTAATAGCATCATTAGCAAGCAAACTTCCCTTCTCTGCTTATTACATGCCCAGCTATTGTCATTAATCTGAATCATTTATTATAGAAGTTGAGCTACATATATACAAACATACACAAACACTACACTAAATATGTATTTTGGTTTCACAAATTTGCTTTTCTATGTCTCTGTCTTTTTTCTCCATCAAGGAACTTGGAAATTTATTGGACTAATTTGTTCATTTTTGTACTGTTTTCTATTTGACCGTATGCCATGTTTATTTGTCCATTTTATATCTAATGGGCATTTATATGATTTCTCAATTTGAGCAAATGCATGACTCGCCAATTTCAGCTATTAATAACAATAGTAACGAGCACATTTTTGCATGTGTATTCTGACACACATGGATGAAAAATTCTCTAGTATAACAAGGAGGAGTACAATTAATGGGTATTAGGATATTCATCTTCACCTTAAATGCATAATGCCAAACTATTGGACAGAGTTGATTTGCCAATGCATAACCCAAAAAATATATTATGAAAATTCCTATTATTTCAGATCCTTTCCAACATTAGAAGCATCACACTAATGACAACACTTTTATGATTAAATAAGATATTATTGCACTTAACCTTTACAATTCTTTTTCAATTCTACTTTCAAACTTATCTTTAGTTTGAAAAATTTGTGTTACTCTTTCCTTTTCAGTAACTCTAATTCTATATACAGTTATTCATATTACATGGTAAATTGTTAATACATTTATCAATATTTCATTACAGACATTTATAACCATACTTCTTCAGGTCTCAAATACTCTACTGTTACCAAAAAACTGTTAATACAGTGGCGATATACCCTTTGGTCAAATATTTTGTCATATCACTTCAAGAAAATATAATTACTTAAAGGCATGTAGTAGGGAAATTTTAGTGCTTTTTAAGAAACCCTGACATAAAGAAATGCTGAATGTTTTATATTAAGGTATTTCCCCATAGAATGCACAAGGTTATTTCAAATTCTGTCTATAAAGGCAAAGGTTTTGCTTTTCTCAGAAACTTTAAGTGCCACAGTGACCTCAAGGCAATCTGTCTTAGCTTGCTGTTTCCAAAGATTATTAAAAAAGAGTGGCCCGAGGGAAAGGCAGTTGAAATCACTGTGAAAAGCATCATGACTTCATATGTCTGTACTTTAGTGAAGATCCAACTTTCTGTTAGAATAGAAATGATGTCAATGATGAAGAGGAGGAGGAACATTGCCACCATCTTCATGGCCCTTCTATGGGCCTCTGTGCTTGAATCCCCCGAGCCGGTCAGGTTGAGCTGAAAATTTTTGGTGTGTCTCACCAAGGACAGAAACAAAAGGAGCAAAGAGATAAGGGACAGGGAAAAGGGGACACTGAAGGTAAAACTAATGAGAAGAAGACTTTTGAGATAGAGCATTTCATTTTCGTCAAACCGCAAAGTCATATTTGTTTCATGTGCCCTGTAGAAATTCAACCACAAATCAGTATGAGCATCATGCATGAATAGGTTAAGACACAGTAGGGAGAAAGACCCCAGGAAAAGCAGAAGCAGCACCCTGTTGACTCTCCACTTCAGCCACGTGAAAAGGGGGTGGGAGAAATTGGCTATCTTAAGGAAGTAGACAATGCTGAGGCAGGTGGCAAACCACATACTTAGGTGGTTAGTTAGTGTCCAAAGAATAGTAACCACCTTTGCTAGTCTACCAGTAGTAAACAGATGTGGAGCTAGCACCATTACAAATGAATTCAAGAGTATTACCAACAGTTGAGTGATTCTGACCAGAGCCAAGCTGGTGAGGATGAAATCAGCTGAGGAAACTTTCCCAGTCCTGAACCATTCCATGCAGTTCACCAGTCCGATGAACCCATTTCCTAGCACTCCTAAGATGAGCATTCCTGTTGACACAACCAGCAAGGTGACCTTCATTGCAGACGAGATCGGGCGCGTTCAGGGTGGTAAGGCCGTAGACGTGACCTTCATTTCAAATGACATTGGTATAAGAGTGTTTCTGCTGTTGTGCCACAATGAAAGCTTTATAGTCAAACAGTTGCAGATGGACATCCATTTATGATGGTTTCCAAAAATATTTTCATCATAATTCCAGAAAGAACAACCAAAATTCTGCCTTGAAATATAGTTCCAGAGACCTTCGCAAAAGAATAGTTCATTTTATTTGTATTGCAATTCCAGTGCTAAACTGAACAGTTCTGTGAAGACACACACATTTTAGGCATACCAATAGTATTCCTGAAGATCAGCTACTATCCTATCTAATAAAGAGGAATATGCTAATTGACTTCCACAGCATCACAAATATGGTAATGCCCACAGCCAATAAGGAGGAAATATGCTAATTGAATGCCCCTCCATCAAAATAGCAGCACATTTAGCCACAAGATGGCAGTGCCCAGACACTTAAGCCTCACTGTGTATCTGCCTGCAGAGTCTCCCAGTCCCCTCAGCCCCCCAGCTGCCAGCCTGAGGTACAGGCACGCCTCAGATGGCAGCTGCTTAGCCACCCAGGGCCACCCCAGACTCGGGTAATTAGGGCCAGACAAGGCTTGTGCTGCTGGCAGTGGCAGCAGTAGAGATGTGATGTGGCATCGCTTTCCTTGGATCGCCAGGTCACCTACAGCCCCTGAGGGCTTCCAGACTGTGAGAAGGGGCAGGCCAGACTGAGGGACCCCCCTCCAGTCCATGAATTTTCACACACTGGGCCTCTAGTATAAAATAAATGTTGTCCACTTATCTTGACACCAGCTGCAAATTTTCCTTTGTGCCATTCATTAAATGGAGAACGTAAAATATGTAAACTTGCAAATCTGAGAGAGATTATTTTTCACCTATTTGTATTTCTATCTCCTTGGAACAAACATCTAAATGCAAATACTTTAAATTTTGAATAGTAATTGCTAGGGGGAAAACTTTTATATAATTCAGTTATGATTTGCTACTAATCAATAGGATCCTTGTACATTTCTAGTATTTTTGTTGATGTAATTTAATTTACATAAATGACTTATTGCAATTATTTCTAGTTCAAAGACCACACCCAAGTCTTAGAACAAATAACTAAAAATAATCATGCGCAAATAATATAGAAGTTAAATCAGAAGTTATAAGCAATGTATACCAGGAATATACACAAGACAATTATAGTTTTGTGAAGTCAGGAATATTTAGTAGGAACTTGAGTTATTTATAATTTATGAAGAAATGCAGAAATAAATTCAACACTGATGTAAAGGCATGCCAAATTATCAGTGACATGCACAAATAGGACACCCCTCTAAGCAGAGGAACATTCTTTGTTTTACACATCTAATTGGCTTTTCAACTGAAAAGCTTCTAAGGTTTCTATTTTTAAAAAATATATTTTATTGATATTTTACAGAGAGGAAGGAAGAGAGATAGAGAGCTAGAAACATCAATGAGAGAGAAACATCGACCATTTGCCTCTTGCACACCCCCCACCGGGGATGTGCCCGAAACCAATGTACATGCCCTTGACTGGAATCGAACATGGGACCTTTCAGTCCGCAGACCGACGCTCTACCACTGAGCCAACCCGGTTTTGGCAGCTTCTAAGGTTTCTAAGGCTCTCTAATATCCATGTCCTAAACAGAAAGTCTCCTTTCTGGCCAATAGAGGGACTATGTTTTTCAGACTCCCTTACAGATGCTATGGCAATGTCAATGATGTGGATCCATGTTTTGTGAATGAAAATTAAGTGCACCATTTATAGGCCCACACCCAAAGTATCTCCCACACATGCTCCTCATACATCTTTCTTTGCCCTGCTGTCTGCAATGGCCTTCAATCATGGAGGCCACATGTTTAAGATGTCAGAGTTGTGATCAGCCTTCTTCCCTGCATAAATGCATAGAGGAGACTCCTTGAACACATCAGGACTGTTCAAAAAGCAATAGGGAATGTAGATTATGTATGAGTTGCTTTATGTTTTGGAGCCTATTGGTGACCTCTGTTCATTCTCCCAGTCTAAAGCAGTAATTGGAACCAACCACATACAGATTTGTTAAGAGGCACTGGAACGGTGAAGAAACAGAACCAGGAAAGCTATGCCACCTATTGACTTTGTGATGGGTTTTGATTTAATTGGTTTTTCAGATCTAATATGCTTTATTCATGTAGTTATTTAGTATTTAAAATATCATTTTCTCTAATTATTCCTTGGGCTGGGTTTTATGTCCTGGAGACTTAGTAGGAAACAGGAAACACGTCATCCCAGATTATAGTTCTCATATTCTACTTAGCAGACAGGTGATAAAGAAACAAATGAATAAATCAGATGAATGAAATATATATTAAGGTATATATGTTATTGTTAAAATTTCATAATACTATCATTTTAGTTGTTGAACAAGGTTATACTTTTCTTTCTTCTTAAAAAATAAACTTTCTTTCTTTCTTCATTGTTTGAAGTATTACATATGTCTGCTTTTTCCCAGGTTGATCGCCCCCCCCCCCAGTCACTCCCACCTCCCAGGACAAGCCCCACTACCCCAGCTGTTGTACAAGGTTATACATTTCTTTCTTATGATAGAACTAGAAACCAAATATATTTCAACACACTGTCTATTTCACTATTTCCCATAAGATTATAATACAAACATATCTGAAGACTTTTTTATAATGTTACATAGATATCATAGATATCAATCCCCATGTGTGCAGAAAGATCATTGACTTATATACCATAATTATATACTACACTTTTTCTGAGTGCATGTTTAAGACAGGTAAAAATTTAAATATTTTCTCTGAAGCTTAAAAGAAATTCTTAAATAGAAAGATGGACCAGATGATTCCAAATTTAGAGGCCCAAACATGGTGAATATGTAAACTAAATACATTGATATAAATTTTGAATTAAAAAATGTCTTCTTAATTAAAAAACAATAGCATCAGTAAAAACATTGTGATTATTTTTGCTTTCTTCTTCATTACTATCCCAGAACTTATTTATTTTCTAGTCTCTCACCTATTGTATTAAATCTAATAATATTTAGTACTATTTATTGTACATGAATATGAAATACATTTTAAATAGGTTTGTCCCTCTTTAATTTCATTATGTGCATCTTTTTCCAAGAGTTCGGATTGTTTTCTATTAGCCAGGAAGTAAGAATTCATAATGGAATAATATCTATTTCAATCATGTATCCTCAATGTGTAATTTAGAATCGAATACCCTTGCCATCCTAAAGATTGGAGGTTCAAATAAAAAAATTTAAACTCACTGTGGTACATATGTGTGGTACTAATTACAATGGAAAATGTCAATAATTCCGAGATGAGTTATCAGTCCTTAAAATTGCATAAATATAGACCATAAATTTTTTGCTTGCAAGATGATAACATAGAATATGTTTGTGAAGTATTCATAAATTTATAATTTGAGCACTTTTTTATAATAGTTTATAAAATTAGATTGCTTACTTGAAAAAATATAATATGGCAATCTTATAATCTTTCTTATATTTTTAAAATATATTTTAATTAATTTTTTACAGAGAGGAAGGGAGAGGAATATAGAGTTAGAAACATCAATGAGAGAGAAACATTGGTTAGCTGCTTCCTGCACACCCCTACCTGGGGATGTGCCCGCAGCCAAGGTACATGCCCTTGACCTGAGTTGAACCCAGGACCCTGAGTCCACAGGCCTATGCTCTACCCATTGACCCACACAGGTCAGGGCATTTTCTTGTATTTTTTAAAAACATGCACACATATATATTTTTTGTGATAAACTTCAGTACAAGTTTTTCCAGGTATACCTTACCTAATTCCATACACATTAACAAATGAAGTAGGAAGTATAAAACATTGCAAACTTCACCAGTTCATTTTCTTGCAGAAGACACAAGGTTCCCCACTGATTTCCTCACCTGCCTCAGAAATGACAGGAAGGCCTGTCTCAGCTTCTTATTCCCCCAAATCAGGATGAATGAGTGGCTTGATGGGTACAGGGTTCCAATAACTTCACAAAGCCAGAGAACTGAATTGTTCTGCATAATATTAAAATTCCAAAATGCGATGATTTGAGTGAAGAAGTAAATGACAAAAAGCAAAAGAAAGGAGACCACAGTTTGCATGGCTCTTATGTGGACCTCGGTGCTGGGATCTTGCCATCCTTTGCCACTGAGCTGCATCTTCTTCAGGTGTTTCCACAGGGGAAAGATTAACAGCAGAACAGCTGTCAGGGACATAGTAAAGGGTATGAAGTTTGCAAGCATGAATATAATCACATTTGAAAGGTATGCGATGTCCCTCAATTTGCTCTCCCAAGTGATGTTTCCTTTGTATTCGTTCATCTGCATTTTTGCATCTGTGCTTGCTGCTGCAAGATGAAAAACCAAGAAAACCAAAGTGCCCCATAGTATCATGAGAAGCACTCTTTTAGCTCTCCATTTCAGGTGAAGAAATAATAGGCTGGAGAAATTGGCTATCTTGAGCAAATAAAGTATGCTGAGGCTAGTACCAAGCCACAGACTAAAATGGTTGCTTACTACCCAGCTAATATGAACAATAGTTTTTACTTCTGAACTATAGATCGCTGGATACAACAGAGTTCCATACCAATGGAATATTATTGTCCAGAGCAAACTAATTCTGGAGACCGCCAGAGCAGTGAGAATTCCATCAGCACAGGAGATCTTGTGTTTCTTGAACCAGTCAATGCAGTTCACCAGCGCTATGAAGCCATTGGCAGAACTTCCTAGAACACATTGCACTATTATGAGGATGGAAAGAATGCTCGGTAATAAATTTATCATCTCTAAAAAAAAAAAAGCCAACTCTAATATTGTTGGTCGTTAATCCTTTACTATTCTGACCTTAAGTTCTATTTGTAGCTGACCTTCAATGTGTATAAAATTCTTCTTTTTTTTAAAAAAAATTCTATGACCAATGCCAAGCGAATGCTAATGCAAGAGTTCAATGTTTTCTTTATGAAAACACTCTTATTACCCAAACAGCTCAAATGAACTCCTATTCAAATAGTGTCCTTGCTGTAGGCTGGGATATATCATAACTGTTGTTGTGAAAGCTGAATTCTCATTTGCTAGCATGCAAATGTGGACATATTCTCTTTCATTGATTTGCAATTTTCTTTGTTTATGCTCCCCATAATTTGTATTCATCAGCTTTGTCATTAGCAAAACATAAAAGCCCAATACATTGAATATACAGTGAAAGCTATATTGTTCAATAAAGTTTGGTCATAGATTTGATCACTGAAAGGTTCAGAGTGGGTCGGGATCGGGCTCCTATCACATGAGGCTGTAATGTGTCAAAAAGCTTTTATTTCAGGAGCCTGACTGCAGGTGGGCTGAGTCCAACAAAAAGGAGTCAGTAGAGAATGCAGGGATGGGAAGACTTTTTATTAGCTACTAGAGGTCTGGAACACAACATTTGTGTGTGGGTACGGTCCCTAGGCCTGGCCTGTGATCAGGGCCCTCTTCCCCAGCTGCTGGCAGCTGCCGCCACCCACCCGGGGTTCCCCATTCACCATCAGGGGATGGGAGACTGCATGGCCACGGGGAGGGACCGAGAAGTGGTCAGTGTGCCTCATAGCTACTGGTACAGCTGTCGTTCTGGTTGTTCTGCCATTCTGTCAATTTGCTTATTACTCTTTTATATATGTATGTAGACCAGGGGCTACACTTTTGTGCACTGGGGGAGGGTGGGACCCTCAGCCCGGCTTGCACCCTCTTCAATCTGGGACCCCTTGGGAGATCCAAATGCTGGTGTAGACCCGACTTCACAGGGATCAGGCCTAAACCAGCAGTCAGACATCCCTCTCACAATCCAGGACTGCTGGATCCTAACAATTCGCCTGCTTGCCTGCCTGCCTGATTGCCCCTAACTTCTTCTGCCTGCCAGCCTGATCGTCCCTTAACTACTCCCCTGCTGGCCTGATTGGCACCTAAGTGCTTTCCTGCCAGCCCAATTGCCCTCCACTGGCCTCCTCTGCAGGCCTGGTTCCTCCCAACTGTCCTTCCCTGCCAGCCATCTTCTGATATGTGGGGGTGGCCATCTGGTGATGATGTGGGGGTGGCCACCTTGTGATGACATGGGGCAGCCATCTTGTTGTGGCCATCTTGTGATTTGAGGGTGTGAGCGTCAATTTGGATATTACCTCTTTATTATATAGGAGGTGCTCCAATCCTACTTCCAAGGAAAGAGGCAAAGGAGGGTTGATGAAAGTGACAAGGGAGGCAGCAGGGTGAACTATTTTGGGGGGAGGCAAGGGAGACTTTCCTCCTAATGAGGGGTTTCAAAGGACAGCAGCCTACTTCTGCTATCCTCTGCCTCCAGAGACACAATTTCTGATTGGCATCTGACAGGACAGAGCAGTTGAAGGTACAAGACTGGGAGCGCCTTTCTGCATTTAGCTCCCTGGAGTCTCTTCCAGCCAAGGAAAGCTTTGTTCTAACCATTTCTCCCAGAGCCAGGGTTGCTGGGTGGTCTGGGGCAGGAGGGCAGAAGGGAGGCGGGGCAGGGCAGGGCAGGAAGAAGTATGGAGTAGAAGACTGAGAGGTAAGGAGTAGAGGGTGAAATCTGGAGCGGGGAAGGGCTGGTGCAGAAGGAGAGTTGGGGTCAACATAGGAAGGTTTGGTGGTACTGGGAGAGTAAGAGGGATCAGCAGATGCCAGGATAGGGGAAAGGGTCTACGGAATCAGGTGGGAGTCCGGGAGGGTGGGTATAGACTAGCTCATCCCGCAGACCCTGCCACCCCAGGTGGCTAGTGGGACGGATCCATAGTGAGTTGCTGAGCCCCCTACACTTTGTGTCTGAGGCTCCAGAACATGGGGCCAACAGACCCCACCCCTGCTACCCCTGCCAAATTACTGCTATTTAGAATGTATTTGCAGACACATGGATTGTTTTCAAGTTGATGCTTTTTAATTCACTCTGTTTGCCACTTGTCACTTTTTAATTGAAAAGGTAGACTCTGCTGGCGTGTGTTCCTTTACAAGGATGGCCAGCAGTGTTCACCACAGGCAGGGGTCCAATGAGAGACAGACAAAAGGCCCAGGGAGACATGGGGAAAGAGTAAACAGGATTAGAGAGCAAGGAACAGGGAGAGAGATGCTCAGGGCAAGACAGACACATGACACAGGGTGCTGAGGATTGGGATAGAGCTTCCTGGCCCGGGGAGAGGGCTCAAAGGGCTCATTTGGTGGAGCAGTGGCTCTGTGGGCATGTTTGCCTGGGGTGAAGCTCCCAGGCCTGGGGGGTCGGTGAGCTGAAAACCCTGGGTAATTAAAGCTAATTACATGTGTCCACACAGCCTCAGTGGAGACCACAAGCTAGCCACCCTTCCCCCAGCCTCCCTCCCCTCTCCCCCCCCAATGATCCTGCCCCAGCAAAGGGGCTTTGCTGGAACAGCTGGGGCTGAGCACCTGGGGGAAGGGCATGCAGGCAGAGATCCCCTGGGGCCCAGGGGTTTGGGTGAGCCCTCCACCTCCAGAGTCCCCTCAACCCCCCACAATTACATACTCAGCACACGCGCTGTGGCCCCAGCATAGCAGACCACAACTGGGTTAGGAATTGGACCAGCACTTGGTCCCAGCTCCCCACGGCCTTGTGCTGAGTGGGCCATGGTGACATGGGCCCCAGTATTTGGGTCCTTAGGTTTCTATTTCCTTGGCCTCCCAAGCATTCCTGTCTCTGCAAAGATGTGAGACGGGGCTCTCCTTGTGTCCTACCATGGGGAGTGCCTGTCTGGAGCTGAGGCCGCAGGATGAGGAAAAGACAAGAGTCTGGCACTTGGCTTTTGGTGATCAGTTTGTCTCTGCCTATATGTGCCACAGGACTCCAAAAGAGTGACTTTTTTTGAACTTTCATTGCGTTTCCATACCGTGATTGCTCCTCTGAGACACAGAGGCCACGGGGAAGGAGAAAAGTGTGAATTCCTCACATATGAATGAGGCTTTACACTTTAAACTGCTAGCCTGAATCAGTAATCTGATTTTGTAGTTTCAGGAAGCGTTTGATGGGTTGAGTTGGAGTGGTAGCAGGGTAGGGCTTTATATTTCTTACTAGATGCCCAGTGCACAAAATTCGCACCTGGGGAGTGTGTCCCTCAGTCCAGCCTGCACCGTCTCCAATCTGGGACCCCTCGAGGGATGTTCGGCTGCCTGTTAGGACCCATTCCTGGTGGGATCAGGCCTAAACGGGCAGTTGGACATCCCTCTCACAATCCAGGACTGCTGGCTTCCAACCATTCATCTGCCCTCCTGTCTGATTGCCCCTAACCACTTCTGCCTGCCAGCTTAATCACCCTAACCACTCCCCTGCCAGCCTGATTGATGCCTATCTGCTCCCTTGCCAGCCTGATTGCCCCTAACTTCCCTCCTCTACAGGCCTGGTCCCCCCACAACTGCCCTCCCTTGCAGGCCTGGTACCCCCCTACTTCTATCCTCTGCAGGGCTGGTCACTCCTAACTGCTCTCCCCTGCAGGCAAGGTCACCCCCCAACTGCCCTCCCCTGTCAACTGGTCCCTCCAACTTTTCTCCTCTGTAGGCCTGGTCTCCCCCAACTGCCCTCCCCTGCAGGCCTATTCACCTCCAACTGCTCTCCTCTGCAGGCCTAGTATCCCCCAATTTCCCTCCCCCGCAGGCCAGACCCCTTCCAACTACCCTCCCCTGCAGGCCTGGTGCCTCCCACTGTTCTACCTTGCAGACCTGGGTTTCCCCCAACTGCCCTCCCCTGCAGGCCTGTGTACCCCCAACTACTCTCCTCTGCCGGCACGATCACCCCTAACTGACTTCCCCTGCAGGCCTGGTCCCTCCCAACTACCCTCCTTGGCTGGCCATCTTGTGGCAACCATCCTATGTCCACATGGGGGCAGCCATCTTTGACCACATGGGGGTGGCCATCTTGTGTGTTGAAGTGATGGTCAATTTTCATGTTACTCTTTTATTAGATAGGATTATTAAATAGGATAGAAGCCCAGTGCACAGGTGGGGGCCTGCCCTGATGGAGGAGAAGCCCACCTGAGCTTGTGGTTGCCAGTGCTTTGCAGGCTGGCCATGTTCCCGATTGGGGTGGAGGTCCTCAGGGATCACCTGGGCTTGGGGCCTCTGGCAGTTGCAGGCTGGCCACAACCCCAATCAGGATGGATGTTCCTGCTGAGGGGCAAGGCCTGCCTGGGCTTAGGCTTCCAGTGGTTTACAGGCTGGCCACACACCCAAACAGGGTGGAGGGGTCCCCGCTGGGGTTGGGGTGGCCTGGGCGAGGGAACCCCCAATTGGGTTGGGTTGGCTGGCCGCAGTGGGCATCCATAGCAACCAGTCATTAGATCATTCTGGTATTCTGGCATTATGGCCACTCTCTTTTTATATATATAGACTAGTGGCCTGGTGCACAAAACTCATGCATGGGGGTATCCCTCAGCTTGGCCTGCACCATCTTCAATCTGGGACCACTCAGGGAATGTCCGACTGCCCCCAACTGCCTCCCTGCCAGCAAAGTGGAGCAGATGATTTGAAATTCAGAGGCCCAAACATGGTCTAGGGTTAAACTAAAAAAACTGACATCAGTCTTTTACTTTTGAAAGGTCTTCTAAATTCGAACACAGTGAGAAATGACTTCTCTGAATGGGCAAAAAGGGTGAGGATGTTTCTGTACCGTATGAATGTTCCCAAAGGATGGCGTCAACACAGATTTTAATAAACAGAGTGGATAAGATGCGGGGTCTGGGGATAGCAGTCTTTTCTTTTCTCAGCCACCTCTGGTATATCCCAATGGGCTCATGTACAACATAACCAGAGCAATAGGAACAAAATGGTCACTGCTGAATGCCCAATGTGCCAATAGCACACACCAACACTGAGTCTCAAATCTGGCACCATTCTCAGGATTAATCATCCAGTTACCTGGTGGACCACTTTCACAATGGAAGAGATGTATTGTTCTTACTGGAAGAGATGCCTGCTCTGGATATGGGTTTGCTTTCCCTGAGTGCAATGCTTCTGCCAAAACTACCATGCTTGCATTTACCCAATGCCTTATCCACCATCAAGATACTGTGTACAACATTGCTTCTGATCAAGGACCAAACTTCACAGCAAGAAACATATGGCAAAGGGCCCACACTTATGAAATTACTCATCGCAAACATGCTCCCCATCATCCTAAAGAAGCTAGCTTCACAGAATGGTATAATTACCTTTCAAATACTCATTTGCAGTGCTCATTAGGTGGCAATATCTAGCAGGGCTGAAGCAAGGTTCTCCAAAATGGGGACACATACTTGGAATCAGCATGCAATAAATGGTGCTGTCTCTCCAGGAACTAGGATTCACAAATGCAGGAATCAAGAGATGGGAATGCGAGGGTCACCACTCACTATTGCCCCTAGGAACCCAGTACCAAAATTTCTGTTTCCTCTTCCTGTCACCTTATGTTCTGCCCTGGAAGTCATTGTATAAAGTGAGGAGCTGCTCTACCAGGAGATGCAACAATGATTTTATCAAACTGGAAATAATACTGCCATCCAGCCATTTTTTTACTCCATAGGCCTCTCAATCAACAGGAAGGAAGAGGTAATTGATCTTGGTTCCCAAGGGGAACCCCAATCCCTTAGGTAGCCTCTGTATTACCACACCCTTAGATTCATACTAGAAAAAAATATTTTGTATTCTTCTTCTACAAATCATCTTCTACAGGGAATCTGAATAAAATAAATATGACCTTGGAGCTCCAGTGGCGCAATCAGTTAGCGCACGGTACTTATAAAATAAATATGACCAAGTTCTTAAAGAAAGCTCTTTTTATTTATTTATTTTTAAACATCAAGTTAAGGTTTTTTTTTTATCAATATATTTTATTGATTTTTTACAGAGAGGAAGAGAGAGGGATAGAGATTTAGAAACATCAATGAGAGAGAATCATCAATCAGCTGCCTCTTGCACACCCCCTTCCTGGGGATGTACCCTTGACTAGAATCGAACCTGGGACCTTTCAGTCCGCCAGCCGATGCTCTATCCACTGAGCCAAACCGGTCTCGTCAGCTCTTTTTATTTTTAATAGTGTTATATTTGTCTAAACTTTAAAATAAATGTTTAAGTAGCAAAGTGGAGCAGATGATTTGAAATTCAGAGGCCCAAACATGGTTTAGGGTTAAACTAAATAAACTGACATCAGTCTTTTACTTTTGAAAGGTCTTCTAAATTCAAACACAGTGAGAAATGACTTTCCTAACTGCATAGGGAACCATAGCTGCATAAAAACCTCATGATCATTTTTCTTTCTTCTTTATCCGTATTGTAGACCTTGTTTATTTTCTAAGCTTTCACCTATTGTATTAAATCTAATAATCATTAGTACTATTAATTACACATATATGTAAACTATATTTGTTACTCTTTAATTTCATTACATGCACCTTTTTCCTAACAATTATTATTACTGTTCCTTAACAATGAAGTAAGCATTCATGATGGAATAATATCTATACCAAGCATCAATCCTCAATGTGTTATGTAGAGTAGAATATCCTGTGGTACTAAATACAATGAAGAAAAACAATGATTTTCTGTGATGAGTTGTCAGTTCTTAAAAATGCATCAATATAGATAGTAAATTATTCACTTGCAAGATGGTAAAACAGAATATGTATGTGAGATACCCATGGCTTCATAATCCTGAGGAATGTCTTACACCATTTTGTAAAATTAGACTGCATGCTTGAAAAAAGATAATATGGCAATCTAATCATCTTTCTTTTTTTTTATAAATATGCTCACATATGCATTTTTTATTATAGAATAATATTTCAATGACTTGGAGAATGTGAACAATTAATTTTATTTTTTATTTTCTTTATTGATTAAGATATTACATATGTGACCTTATTTCCCCTTACACCCTGCACCCCCACCCCTCTCATGCCCTCACACCCCTATTGTCTGTGTCCATTGGTTAGGCTTATATGCATGCATACAAGTCCTTTGGTTGATTTTTTTCCCCTTACCCCCATCCTCCCCTACCTTCCCTCTGAGGTTTGATGGTCAGATAGATGCTTCTCTGCCTTTGGATCTATTTTTGTTCATTAATTTATGTTGTTAATTACATTCCACAAATGAATGAGATCATGTGATGTGGAGAAAAATGAAACCTCATGCACTGCTGGTGGGAATGCAGACTGGTGCAGCCACTGTGAAGAACAGTATAGAGTGTCCTCAAAAACTAAAAATGGAACTCCCATTTGACCCAGTGATCACACTTCTAGGAATACATACCAAGAAACTAAAGACACCAATCAGAAAGGGGATATGTACTCCTGTGTTCACAGCAGCACAATTTACCATAGCTAAGATTTGGAAACAACCTATGTGCCAAACAGCAGATGAGAGGATTAAAAAACTGTGGTACAAAGAAAGGAACTTCTAACACATGCAACAGCATGAATTGACCTGGAGAGCATTATGGTAAGTTAAATAAGTCAGTCAGACAAACATAAATATCACATATGCCCGATGGTGATAAATTTTGGTAAAAGTTTTCCTAGATATACCTTATCCAATGCTATACACATTAAGAAATGTAGTAGGGAGTAAAAAACATTATAGAGCCATCGCTTTGTTTTCTGCCAGAAGACACAGGGTGCACACTTATTTTCTTTCCTTCTGCCAGCATTTCAGCTGCCACACAAATGACAGAAAGGCCTGTCTTAACGTTTTGTTCCCCCAAATCAGAATCAATGAGTGGGCTGAAGGATGCAGGATTCCAAGAACCTCACAAAGCATGAGAACGGAATTATTCTGCATATCTTTAGACATCCAAATTGCCATGATTTGAACAAGGAAATAAGTGACAAATAGCAAGAGAAAGGAGATCACAGTTTGCATGGCTCTTATGTGGACCTTGGTGCTGGCATCGTGGGATCCTTTGCCACTGAGCCGCATCCTCTTGAGATGTTTCCACAGGGAAAAGATTAACAGCAGCACAGCTGTCAGGGATATAGTAAAGGGTATGATGTTTGTGAGCGTGAAAACAGTCCTCTTTGAGAGATGCATAGTGTCCCTCAAGTAGGTCTTCCAAGTGATGTTTCTTCCATAATCATTCATATCCATTTTCACATTGATGCTTAGCATTATAAGATTACAAACCAAAATGAACAAATTCCCCCACAGTATCATGAGAACCACTCTTTCAGCTCTCCATTTTAGGTGAAGAAATAAAAGGCAGGAGAAATTGGCTATCTTGAGCAAATAAAGTATGCTGAGGCTAGCAGCAAGCCAGAGACAAAAATGATGGCTTACTATCCAGGAAATATAAACCATAAGACTTACATCTGACCTATAGAAAGGTATATTAAAAAGAGTTCCATACCAATTTAATACTATTGTCCAGAGTAAACCAATCCTGGAGACCGCCAGAGCAGTGAGAATTCGATCAGCGCAGGACATCTTGTGTTTCTTGACCCAGTCAATGCAGTTCACCAGCACTATGAATCCATTGGCAACATTTCCTAGAACAAATTCTATCGTCATTAGCATGGAAAATAATTTTTGTAGTAAGCTTATCATGTTTGGGGGGGGGAAGTCAAGTCTGGGAAAGATAGTGCCAAACGTAATATTACTGCTCATGATTTCTTTATATACCAAAGTTCCACCTACAACTGGTTAGTAAATATGCAGTGAAGATCCCGTTTTCTTTTAAATTCTGAGATCCATGACAAGCAGAAAAATGCCAAAGTATGCTAAGGTCTGGGTTTAAAGCTTGCTTCACTGGAGACATTATTCCAATAATTTAAATGAATTCCTGTTCTGACATAGAGAAATTTGCTATTGGCTGTACGATTTCATAGCTAATGTTGAAATGAGAGCTGAACTCTCATTTGGTAACACGCAAATAGAGGCAAGTTCCCTTTCACCATCTGGCAATGTTTTGCCTTTCTCACCTTTATATCATTTGAATTAATCAAGTTAAGATGTAAGCTAGTACAATTTTAAAATCAAATACATAGGATAGTCAGGCAATGTCTAAATTGATCATTGGATCTTCATTATCTAGCGATGACCATAATGGTTCATCATTGCTGATGATTTATTTTAACAAAAACATCGAATCCACTCAGAAAGACTTAAAGGAAAGTATCTTTTGGTTTTCTAAGTGTTTCCTTTCAAAAATGTTGCAGTTTCTCTAGGGCCATTAGGAAGGTTAATACTAAAATTGGATGCAGATAACTAATATTCATAAATAGCTTCATTATATACATGCTTATAAATATACACACATCACCTATACATTTCATTTGTTTTTCTGAAAAGTCTGATGAATAGTAAGATACAAAGCCTTGTTCTGTAATTTCCAAAATTAAACATACACACTGAGTGTTGAGATTTTTGTGATCTCTGAAAGCATAATAATATGGCCACTCAGAGTGTGTGTGTGTGTGTGTGTGTGTGTGTGTGTGTATCCTATTTAATAAAAGAGTAATATGCAAGTTGACCATATCTCTGCTAAACATGCAAACAACACCCACCAGCCAATCAGAAGCAAGTATGCAAATTCACCCAACCAAGATGGCTTCAGCCACAGAGAGAAAGATAGAGAGAGAGAGCAAGAGGCTTGGGTTTCCCTGACAATGGAGGAAGCCAAGCTTTCTGCCTGCTCTTACTTACCTTGGCCTCTGCTTCAGCCTACAAATTTTCAATGATAGAAGATAAATAAATGCCAACAAAAATGGCTGCAGCCACAGAGCCAGCAGGAGGTTTGGCACTGCTGAAAACTACAAAATTTTAATTATAGAAGATAAAAGGGCCTCTACTTGGGTCATTGGGGGGCATGACAGAGCTGCAAACCACCACAGGCCCCTCGCTCAGGCCGCCCCACGCCCAAAGGTAACCCGCACCCTGATTTGATTTGGGACACTTTTCAGGGCAAACCAATAGGCCCCCACCTGTGCACCGGGCCTCTATCTTATCTAATCCTATCTAATAAAAGAATGATATGCAAATTTACCATCACTCCAACATACAAGATGGCTGTCCCCGTGTGGACACAAGATGGCTGTTGCAAGATGGTCAGCAAGGGAGGACATTTGAGAGGGATTAGGTCTGCAAAAGAGGGAATTTGAGGGTGATCAGGCCAGAAGGGGAGAGCAGTTGGGAGGGACCAGGCCTGCAATGGAGGGCAGTTTGGGGTGATCAAGCCTACAGCGGAGAGCAGTTAGGGGTGACCAGGCTGGCAGAGAAGAGAAGTTGGTGGCAACTGAACCTGCAGGGAAGGGCAGCTTGTGGGGGACCCAGGCCTGTAGGGGAGAGCAGGTGGGGGGACCAAGCTTGCAGAGGAGGGCAGTTAGGGGTGACCAAGGTTACAGGTGAAGGCAGACAGGGGCAAACAGACTGGCAGGAGAACAATTAGGTATCAATCAGGCTGGTAGGGAAGTGGTTAGGGAGTGATCAGGCTGACAGCAGAAGCAGTTAGGGGCAATCAGAAAGGCAGGCAGGTGAGCAGTTGGGAGCCAGCAGTCCTGGATTGTGAGAGGGATGTCTGACTGCCCATTTAGTGGAATCGGACCTAAACAGACAGTCAGAGATCCCTCAAGAGGTCCCTGATTGGAGAGGGTGATTGTCGCCCATCCCCGTGCATGAATTTCATGTATTGGGACTCTAGTATATCTATATCTATCTATCTCACTATAGATAGATAGATAGATAGATAGATAGATAGATAGATAGATAGATTATATACTAGAGTCCGGGTGCATGAATTTGTGAATGGGTGGGTTCTGGACAGCCTGATCAGGGGAGGGGACATGGGCGGTTGGCCGGCCTGCCTGCTGGTCTAACTCCTGGTCAAGGGGACAATTTGCATATTAGCCTTTTATTATAAAGTATATATACTGAGTGACCAGATTATTATGTTTCAGAGATCATAGTTATCTGGCTATTCAGTGTATATCGTGGAGAGCTTTTAGACTTAAATCTGCCTCTCTTCCATCAGGCCTTTTTTTATGTGGTTTAGCTACTACATTCGTGATCATCAAATACAGAGCAATAGCATGTGAATACAGTGGCAATAATAACTTGATTTTGTTTTATTTGGTAGAGAAAAATCTCTTCTCTATCTGGTGAGAAATGCCCCAGAATTTGGTTTGCTAGTCGTAACTTTGTTGATTTTTCTGTGTAATAATATGCTTCTTCTGGAAAGGATTGTGGTGCTTCCAGATCTGTAATACTGAATTTTTGCTCTCTATATTTCTTCTGTGCTGAAACTGAAGTGATACAATCAAAGCAGCCAGCTCTCCGTATGCCTGTATTCCATAACAAAATCTTTGGCCTACATTTGTGTATTAAATCTTCCCTACCGCTGGAATATAATAAAATAGATTCTATACTCTCTTATATGAAGTGTCAGTGACAGACAGGGATGCTGTTTTCAGCCTTACAGGCCTCTATGGGTGAAACCGCAGTGCAGTTCCTTGGGACGTTAGAGCAGTCTTGCCATCCTCTGGAGCTAGAGACAGCTCTGACCCTGCCACTTGACCTTCATAGAGATAAAACACTTGGCCATAGGCAACCAAGTTACCACGTGATCTTCCCTGCTCTTTATGACCTGCATGTTTTCCGACCAATGGAGTCATGAAGCTGCACCTACACATCAGCGAATGAAAATGAAATATTAAAGATCATGCCCAAGCAGGTCCTCACAGCACCAGTAAGTGACACGAAGCAGTGGCCCAAAGACCCATGGTCCCCTCTCCTGGTACACTGCCCTTTCTTTTCCAGCCTGCACCGCTGGCCTCATGGAGAGCTCCTATAAACAGTTGACACAGGAAGAAGACCCTTGCGCCTGGTTTACAGATGATTCTGCACAACATGCAAGTGCCATCCCTAAGTGGACAGCTGAAGCACTGCAGTCCCTTTCTGGGGCATCTTCAAATGACAGTGGTGAAGGGAAATCCTCCTAGTGACAGAATTCTGACCATTGTACCTGGGTGTTCACTTTGCTTTGGAGCAGAAACGGGCAGAGCTGTAATTACATACAGACACACCGACTGTGGCCAATGGTTTGGCCAGGTGGTCAGCAGCGTGAAAGAAACATGATTGGGAAATTAGTGATAAGGCAAATTGAGAAAAGGGTATGTGGACAGACTTCTCTGAATGGGCAAAAAGGGTGAGGATATTTGTGTACATATGAATGTTCCCAAAGGATGGTGTCAACACAAATTTTAATAAACAGAGTAGATAAGATGGCGGGATCTGGAGATAACAGTCTTTTCTCAGCCACTTCTCCTATCACCTAATGGGCTCCTGTACAACATAACCACAGCAGTAGGAACAACGTGGTCGCTGCTGGATGCCCAATGTGCCAATAGCACACACCAACAATGAGTCTCAAATATTGGCACTATTCTCAGGGGTGATCATCCAGTTACCTGGTGGACTACTTTCTCAGCAGAAGAGATGTATTGTTCTTACTGGAAGAGATGCCTGCTCTGGATATGGGTTTGCTTTCCCTGAGTGCAATGTTTCTGCCAAATCTACCATGCTTGCATTTACCCACTGCCTTATCCACCATCAAGGTACTGTGTACAACATTGCTTCTGATCAAGGACCAAACTTCATAGCAAGAAACTTATGGCAAAGGGCCCACACTTATGATATTACTCATTTGCAACATGTTCCCCACCATCCTGAAAAAGCTAGTTTAACAGAATGGTATAATGCCCTTTTGAATACTCATTTGCAGTGCTCATTAGGTGGCAATATCTAGCAGGGCTGAAGCATGGTTCTCCAAAAGGGGACACATACTTGGAATCAGCATGCAATAAATGGTGCTGTCTCTCCAGGAACTAGGATTCACAAGTGCAGGAATCAAAAGATGGGAATGCGAGGGTCACCACTCACTATTGCCCCTAGTAACCCAGTACCAAAATTTCTGTTTCCTCTTCCTGTGACCTTATGTTCTGCCCTGGAAGTCATTGTATAAAGTGAGGAACTGTTTTACCAGGAGATGCAACAGTGATTTTATCAAACGAAATAAGACTGCCATCCAGCCATTTTTTACTCCATATGCCTCTCAATCAACAGGAAGAAAGGGAGCTACTATACCGGCTTGAGTAATTGATCTTGGCTCCCAAGGGGAACCCCACTCCCTTAGATTCCTACTAGCAACAATCGTTTGTATTCTTCTTCTATAAATAATCTTCTACGGGGAATCTGAATAGAATACATAAGACCAAGCCCTCAAAGAAAGCCTTTTTAAAATTTTATTAGTGTTATGTTTGTCTAAACTTTATAAAAGAAATGTCTAGGTAGCAAGGTAGAGCAGATGATTGGAAATTCAGAGGCCCAAACATGGTTTAGTGTTAAACTAAATAAAGGGACATCAGTTTTTACTTTTAAAAAAAGGTCTTCAAAATTCAAACACAGTGAGAAATGACTTTCCTATCTGCATAGGAAACCAGAGCTGCATTAAAACCTCATGATCATTTGGCTTTCTCCTTCATACCTATTGTAGGACTTGTTTATTTTCTAAGCTTTCACCTATTGTATTAATTCAAATAATCATTAGAACTGATTATTATACATGTATGTACACAATGTTTGTTACTCTTTAATTTCATTACATGCATCTTTTTCCTAACAATTCTTATCACTATCCCTTATCCATGAAGTAAGAATTCATGATGGAATAATATCTATACCAAGCATCCATCCTCAATGTGTGAAGTAAAATTGAATTTCCTTGGCATCTAAAAGATTATAGGTTCCAAAAAAAAAAACAAAACAAAAAACTATACTCACCGTGATAGACATGTGTGGTACTAAATAAAATGAAGAAAAACAACAATTTCCTGTGGTGAGTTTTCAGTCCTTAAAAACGCATCAATATAGATAATAAATTATTCACTTGCAAGATCCTAAAATAGAACATGTATATGAGATACACATGGCTTCATAATCTTGAGGAATTTCTTACACCATTTTGTAAAATTAGATTGCATGCTTGAAAAAAAACATATGACTATTTTTCTTTATATTTTATAAATATGCCCACATATGCATTTTTGTGATGAGCTTAGGTAAAAGTTTTTCTAGGTATGTGGTATTGCCAATTATCAAATGAAGTACAAGACACCTTAATGAGTCATTAATTAGGAATCATTTACTGCTAGTCGCCCAGAGGGAGGTGTTTCTTCCCAAATCTCTGAGACCCAAAAGAGAGAAAGTGTCTCATATTTATTAGTTTCAAGCGTCTTTCTTTGCAGATATTACAAAGGGCTCTGTGTGAGTTGTTGTTACAGACAGTTGTAACCTTGAATACATAATGAGTTTGTACTTGGCATAAGAATATGGGAATTATCTATAACATTGGATGGCTAGCTTGCAAGCTCAGACAGTTAAGTTGATCTTTTACTATTACTTGAACTAAAAACAAAGTCATTTTACAGAATAACAGACTGTCTTAAAGTGACAGTTTACAGGAATAGGGACTACCTAACAATAGCAGAGAATTCAAACAGCAGTTTTTTACAAGATGGAGGTTACGATGCTTCAGGTGTACCTTGCCCAATTCTATACACAGTAAGAAATGTAATAGGAAGTACAAAATGTTGTAGACTCCATCCCTTTGTTTTCTTCCAAAAGACACAAGGTGCCCACTTATTTCTTTTCCTTCAGCCAGCATCTCAGCTGCCACAGAAATGACAGGAAGGCCTGTCTTAACGTTTTGTTCCCCCAAATCAGAATCAATGAGTGGGCTGAAGGATGCAGGATTCCAAGAACCTCACAAAGCATGAGAACGGAAGTATTCCTCAGAGTTACAGAATTCCAAATTGAGATGATTTGAGCAAGGAAAAAAATAACAAGTAGCAAGAGAAAGGAGATCACACTTTGCATGGCTCTTATGTGGACCTTGGTGCTGGGATCTTGAGTTCCTTTGCCACTGAGCTGCATCTTCTTCAGATGTTTCCACAGGGAAAAAATTAACAGCAGAAAAGCTGTCAGGGATATAGTAAAGGGTATTATGTTTGTAAGGGTGACTACAGTCATATTTAAAAGGTGCATTATCTCTATCCAGTTGGTCTTCCAAGTGATGTTTCTTCCATAATCATTCATCTCCATTTTTACATCTATGCCTAGCACTGTAAGATGACAAACCAAGATGAACAAGTTCCCCCACATCATCATAAGAACCACTCTTTCAGCTCTCCATTTTAGGTGAAGAAATAAAAGACAGGAAAAATTGGCTATCTTGAGAAAATAAAATATGCTGAGGCTGGTGGCCAGCCAGAGGCTAAAATGGTTGCTTACTACCCAGGCAATACCAACAATAGTTCTTACTCTTAAACTATACAAAGCTGGACTAGACAGAGTTGCATACCAATGGAATATTATTACCCAGAGCAAACCAATCCTGGAGACCGCCAGAGCAGTGAGAATTCGATCAGCACAGGACATCTTGTGTTTCTTGACCCAGTCAATGCAGTTCACCAGCGCTATGAATCCATTGGCAACATTTCCTAGAACAAATTCTATCATCATTAGCATGGAAAATAATTTTTGTAGTAAGCTTATCATGTCTTGGGAGGAAAAGTCAAGTCTGGGAAAGATAGTGCCAAACGTAATATTACTGCTCATGATTCCTTTATATCCCAAAGTTCCACCTGCAACTGGTTAGTAAATGTGCAGTGAAGTTCTCATTTTCTTTTAAACTCTGAGATCAACGACAACCAGAAAAACGCCAAGGTATGCTAAGGTCTGGGTTTAAAGCTTGCTTCACAGTGATTTAAATGAATTGCTGTTCAGACAGAGAGAAACTAGCGATAGGCTGGAAGATTTCATAGCCGATGTTGAAATGAGAGCTGAATTCTCATTTGGTAACACGCAAATAGAGGCAAATTCCCTTTCACCATCTGGCAAAGTTTTGCCTTTCTCACCTTTACATCATTTGAATTAATCAAATTAAGATGTAAGCTAGTAAAATTTTAAAATCAAATACATAGGATATTCAGGCAATGTGTAGTGGTGACCATAATGGCTCACTATTGCTGATGACTTATCTTAACAAAAACATTGGATCCACACAGAAAGACTTAAAGGAATGTATATACTGGTTTTCTAGGTGTTTCCTTTCAAAAACGTTGCACTTTCCCTAGAACCATTAGGAAGGTTAATACTAAAATTGGATGCAGATAACTAATATTCATAAATAGCTTCATTATTTATAAGCTTATAAATACACACACATACCACCTATACATTTCATTTGTTCTCCTAAAAAAGTCTGATGATCAGTAAGATACAAATCCTTGTACTGTAATTTCCAACATGAAACATATATATTATGGAGGTCTTTCATATTTAAATCTGCTTCTCTTTCATCAGGCTTTTTTTAGACCATTATTAATATTTGTCAAGCATATATCTCATACTTAGTTCTTTTATAACAGTCTACTTAATATTAACACCTTAAATATATTGTCAAAATCCTTGGCAATGTTATAAACATTCCTGAAACTTCATTGTGATTTTGATTGTAAATGCATTGGGCATAAGGGCTTGGACACAATGGCTACCTTAAGAAATTGATCCTCTTTACTCAAGAACATGGTATATATCAGACCCTACTGTGTGTTCTTAAGTACAATTTAATAAGTGTTTTAGTAAACTATGACTTAATATTTCTGAGATTTATCTCTACACACCCTATAGTTCTTGTTGCCATGAGAAGCCTCTTCCTGGTGAAGTTTCCTGAGTCTTGGGAGAGCCCCATGCTCTGGGGATTTTTACTCTGCTCTGTGCTTGCACTACACAGTAAACTCACTTAGCATCTTAGACCTTCCATTCTTCACCTGAGCAATCGTATCATGCACATGTGAGGATCAGTCAGTTATGAAGTACACAGCTTAAATGGCACATAAAAATATAACTTACTCTTTTTAGTGGCTACCTATGACATATGTCCACTTTTAACTTTGTTTCATAGCTTAAGTTCTTTATTAAAATTTCTCCAAAAGTCACATAGAAGAGATGTTCAACATACATTTATTCAACGAATAAATTAATGAACTGCATTAGGAAAACAGGAAAATCAATTTCAAACACAAAGCCTGCACTTTGAAGAGATATCTTTGTGCATGGAAGCCATGAGTGAAGACCTCTTCATTTCTAAAAACATAGATTCTATTATATTAAAGGTTTAGCAGTATTAAACACAGGCTATGTGGCCATAATTTTCTCTCCTCTACTCCATCTCTTGAACTCAATTTACTCTAAATGTTTTAGTTACAGTATTTTATCACAGAGGTGTGTGATAAAATAAAATACACCAAAACACCAATCTCCCAAAGAGCTTGTTGCAATTAAAAGACAATCATTACTCAAGATTTGGTAGTCTTATGAATTAAAATGAAAATCAAATGTAGCACATGTTTGAAAAGCATATTGGCAAATACAATTCATTTCTAAATGTAAATTAGATATTCCTGCTAATAAATATAGTTAATAAAGTCTTGAATGTAAAACTAATGACTTAAAAAAATGAATGGAAAGAAAGCAGCTTCATGTAATGGAGGAATTTCTACAAAAACATTCGTATATTGGGTCCTATTTTTGAGGTAATAAATTTTGTGTATGCAATTTTCAATAGACTATAATTTATTCTTCATTTTCAATCTAAAATTTTAGACATGTACTCGGAATTAGGAATAGTTGATATACTTATTTCATTCATCCATTTTTCACCAACTATTGTATCAATTGCCTGATAGGCCCAGAGAGTGACTAGTAAACAACATAGACATAATCACCACTTTTCTGGGGCTTATATTGTACTGAGGAAGATAAATTATATGCACAAAAAATCAGATGTGAACATGATTTATTTTAACTTTTAGAAGATACTAATATTTCATAACCCAAAAGTTAATGCAGTCATGTAGAATTCAAGGTGGTGCTGAGCAAGATTGTACCTTAGTTTCTTTCTTTTTTATCTTATTTATAATTTCTTTATTGATTTAGGTATAACATATTTGTCCTCACCCCCACCCCCATTGTACCTTACTTTCTAGATATAGAGCTTTCTATCAAGGAATAGTCAAACACATTTCCATTGATTTTATCATTGTCCAATTACGATAAAATAGATTCTTAAGATAGCCCCTATGATTTTTATATAGACTTAATAAATTCCATTTTAATGTATGCAGAAAGAATCATTGAATTACATATTACAATTTCCTTACTATACATACAATAAGCTTTTTATTTTATGAGGAATATATAAGTATTGTTATCTGAAGTTTAAAAGTAAATTTAAGAATGGAAATGTAGGAAATATTTGTAAATATAAAGCCCAGAAATGGTATAGAAAAAAAATGAAATATTTGACATCACACCTCAACTTCAACAATAGCTTCCCTTCAAAAGCTAAATAATGAATTTCCTAACAATATAAAATTTGACAACTTTTCAATGTCTCAACCAAGTTTCTTTCAACTTTATTGAAGCATTTGATTTTTTTCTAAGCTTTTCACCTATTTGTATCAAATAAAATATTCTTTAGTACCCTTTATTGTATACATATATAATATGTCACTCTTGAATTATAAGTAAATTTATAATTTATTTTAAATATGTTTGCCACTCTTAAATTCTTAGCATAAGCTCTGGTTGCTTTGTGTAAACCAGAAATTAAATATTTACGGTGGAATAAAGTCTGTCCCAAATAAGCATAATCACTCTATGATTTAGAATTGTATATCCTTACCATGAAAAAGATTAGAAGTTCTAAGACTGAAATCTAAACACACTGGGGTGAAAATTACAATTAAAAATAACAATGATTTTCAGAGTTAAGTTGGCAGCTCTTAAAAATCCAAAAATATAGATCACAAATTTTTCAATTGCAACATGATACCATGGATTATGTATGTGAAATACACATGACCTTATAATTCTGAGGAATTTCTCACAGTATTGTGTATAATTACAATGCTTTTCCCAAAAAAATTGATTCAAGGTACGTCCTTTCCATTTTCTTCTCATAATTTTCATATATCCACATATACATATTTTTTATCTGATAAACAGGCATATCTGAAAATTTTTCCATGACACTATGGTAAAACCAGTAGGAAGTATAATATGTTACAGGCTCCATCACTTTATTTGTGCTGGAATACAAATGATTTCCCTCTTAGTGTTGAAAGTTTCCATTCTTCCAGACAGCACCTCACCTGCCATAAAGCTGAGACAAAGTCCTGACTTAGCTTCTTGTTTCCCCAAATCAGAATTAGTGAGTGGCCTGAAACATAGGCAAGTGCCCAAACCTGGAAACACAGGAAAACTGGGATATCCTGAGGATTATAGAAACTCCAAACTGAGATGATGAGAGTCACAAAGTAAATGGCAAACAGCAAGAGAAAGGAGATCACAGTTTGCATGGCCCTTACGTGGACCTTGGTGCTGGGATCTTGAGTCCCTTTGCCACTGAGCTGCATCCTCTTAAGATGTTTCCACAGGGAAAAGATTAACAGCAGAAAAGCTGTCAGGGACATAGAAAAGGGTATGAAGTTTACAAGCGTAAATACAGTCAAATTTGAAAGGTATACAATATCCCTCAAGTTGGTCTTCCAAGTGATGTTTCCTTGATATCCATTCATCTGCATTTCTTCATTTATGCTTAACACCGTAAGACGAAAAACCAAGAGGACCAATGTCCCCCACAGTAGCATGAGAACCACTCTTTCAGCTCTCCATTTTAAGTGAAGAAAAAACAGGCTGGAGAAATTGGCTATCTTGAGCAGATAAAATATGCTGAGGCTGGTGGCCAGCCAGAGGCTAAAATGGTTGCTTACTACCCAGGCAATACCAACAATAGTTCTTACTCTTAAACTATACAAAGCTGGATTAAACAGAGTTGCATACCAATGGAATATTATTACCCAGAGCAAACCGATCCTGGAGACCGCCAGAGCAGTGAGAATTCTATCAGCGCAGGACATCTTGTGTCTCTTGACCCAGTCAATGCAGTTCACCAGCGCTATGAATCCATTGGCAACATTTCCCAGAACAAATTCTGCTATAACTAGCGTAGAAAGAATGCTCGGTAATAAACTCATGGTGTCGAGGAGGGGGGAAAGGCCAAGTCAAATATCACCAGTTGTGATTCATTTAATATTTTGACCTTAAATTGTGTTTGCAGGTGATCTTAAATCTGCATAAATACTTGCTTATTTTTCAATCCTATGACCAGTGCCAAGCAGGAAAGCTCATGGAAGAGCTCAGTGCTTTCTTTATGAAAATCGTTGTTGTGTTCCAAACAGCTTATATGAACTCCTATTCAAATACCTTATGTCCTGGCTGCAGACTGGAATATCTCATAACTGATGTTGTGAAAGCTGAATTCTCATTTGCTAGCATGCAAATATAGACATTCTCTTTCATTGCTTTGCAATTGTCTTTCTTTAACCTCACTATAATTCATGTTCAGCAAGTTTGTTATTGGAAAATTTTTAAATCCCAATACACTGAATAGATAGTGAACGTTCAAGTGCTTAACGAAGCTTGGCCATCAATAGGATTATTATCACCACAGATTTTTAGAAATTTTTATTGAATTTATTCAGATGACATTGGTTAATACAATTGTATAGGTTCAGGTGTACAATTCTATAATATACCATTTGTGTATGATATTGTGTGTTTGATATTGTGTGTTCACCATCTCTGGTCAAAGCTCATTCCATTTATCCCCCCCTTTTGCAGTTTTGTTTTTAATGTCAGATAAATGTAGAAAGAATTCAAGTTTTTTCTACTAAAGCATCAAGCTTTTCTTGGTACCCCAGGAAGATCAATACTCACTAAGGGCTTATTGCTGATAACTAACATTTAAGTATACTCTTATTGTTTATAAACTCATAAGCATAGAAGCGTGCACACACACACACACGCAGCTCAAGAAAATAAGAAATTATTGTCCCACAGTTTTTAAAATGGAAAAATATGTCTCAGTGAGGTCATCTAGGTTTAAATCCATCTTTTATTTCATCCAAGTTTTCAGGACATTACCAAAACATGTGAAACATTTCTCATGTTATGGCTTTGATAAAATTTCTTATTTGAGTCTATGTAAAATTTACACATTAAATATGTCATATAAATGCACACAAATGTTATAAATATTCCTTGAAAACTTCAACAAGAACATATGGTTTCCATTGGAGAATCTATAATACATAATTTCTCTATATATGAAATTCAGTTTGACTTTCTCTGTTTAATTCTTATATGACTGCTTAATCTTTATTTTATGATTAATGCAAAATCATCTTCTTACCTTAGATATTATTGTTTCAGTATTTATAGTATAACAAAGGAACTAAATCATTTCAATAGGAAATAATAAAATTCCTCAATAAATGTTGCGGGAAAGTGAATAACAGCAAGGAAAAAATAAACTTCAATTCTTATTTTACACCATACAATAAAATTAATTTGAGAAGATCATAGACCTAAATATAAAAGACTAGAGGCCCTGTGCATGAATTTGAGCATGGATGGGTCCCTCCACCGGGCTGGCTGGGGAAGAACTGAGGGAAGACTCCAGGGAGTATCTGGCTCCATCTTGCCCATTCCCCTTTGGCCAGACCACAGCAGCAAGCTAACCTACTGGCTGGAGCATCTATCCCCTAGTGGTGAGTTCGTGTCATAGCAACTGTTCAAGCAGTTAGCATGATATATAAATATATATATATATATATATATATATATATATATATATATATATATATATAGAGAGAGAGAGAGAGAGAGAGAGAGAGAGAGAGAGATTAGAGGCCTGGTGCATGAAATTCATGCACAGAGGAGGGTGCCCTCATCCCTGCCTGCACCCTCTCCAATCCAGGACCCCTCGGGGGATGTTGACTGTAAGACATCCCTCTCACAATCTGGAACTGCAGGTTCCTAACTGCTCACCTGCCTGCCTGCCTGATCGTTGCTAACTGGCCTCCCTGCCAGCTTGATCACCCCCAACTACCTCTCCCTTCTGCCCTAATTGCACCTAACTGGCCCCCCTACCAGCCTGGTCACCCCCAACTGCCCCACCGCCAGCCTGGTCGCCCTGTATGGTCCCCCTTGCCATTCCGGTCGCCCTCAACTACCCCCCTCTGCTGGCCTGGTCATCCCTAACTGCCCCACCCCACCAACCTATTCACCCTTTACTGCCCCGCCAGCATGGTCACCCCACTCAGTCTGTTTAGTCATCCGTTCAGTTGTTTCAGTTGTTATGGCCCCTGACTCTTCACATAAAATATAATAAAGCTTCTAGAATATATATAATATTTTTGTAACTTGAGAATAGACAAAGATTCTTACCTAGGACACAACACACACACACAAACACACACAAACACACACACACACACACACACACACACACACACACTAAAACAATAATAAAAGTAATGAATTAGATTTCCTGAAAAAAAATAGCATTATCAAGAAAATTAAAACCTTTGCCTTGGAAAAATATATATAATTTAGGGTTCCATAATGCAATTTCAACACTCCCAAAAGTCATCCCAGCCCTCAATGCTCTGGAGATGTCACACCATTAGTGAGACCCACCAATAGCACTGTTTCTCTTACAGAGGAGTCTTTTCAAGAACATGTACATGACCAAGCTGGTTCTTTTTTTCAACTTGTGCACTGCTAATATATTATTCCTCATTTATGGTAGCTGTGGTGTACAGATACTGCAGGATTCTCCACGATTACTGTTCCCATATGTTCATACCACATATAATTTCAGTGTGGGCAAGACCTGTGGCTTGCTCCTAGTCTTAGAATATGGCAAGCATAAAGGGATTGTACACATAATTAAGATTTCAAATCAACTGATTTTGAGTTCATCAAAAGAGAGATTATCCTTCATGTGCCTGATGCAATCAGGTAAAGCTTTTGAGAATGCTGGGCCTTCCCTAAGTGAGAGAGATTCCTACTAGCCTTGAAGAAGTAAACAAGCACGTTGCAAAGTACCTATGCAGAGCGCTGCAAGAAAATGAACTCTGCCAACAATTTGTATGAACTTGAAAGTGGGCTCTTCTCTAATCAAGCATGCAGATAAGTATCCTATCTAATAAAGCGATAATATACAAATTGACCGCCACTCCAACACTCAAGATGGCTGCACCCATGTGGATACAAAATGCCTGTCACAAGATGGCCGGCAGGGGAGGGCAGTGGGGAGGGACCAGGCCTGCAGGGGAAGGAAGTTGTGGGTGATCAGGCCAGCAGGGAAGGGCAGTTGGGAGGGACTATGACTTCAGAGGCTGGCAGTTCGGGGGAAACTGGTCCTGTAGGAGAGGGCAGTCTGGGGTAACTGGGTAACCAGGCCTTCAGAGGAGGGCAGTTGGGGGAGGGGGGGTGGGAGGGGACTAGGCCTTCAGAGGAGATCAATTGCGGGGGGGACCAGGCCTACAGGAGAGGGCAGTTGGGAGAGACCGGGCCAATAGGGGAGGGCAGTTGTAGGCAACCAGGCTGGCAGTGGAGGGCCATTAGGGGCAAATCGGGCTGGCAAAGGAGGGTAGTTCAGGGTGACCAGGCCAAGAGGGGAGGGCAGTTGGGGGGGACCAGGCCTGCAGGAGAGGGCAGTTGGGGGCAACTAGGCTGGCAGGGGAGGGCAATTAGAGGTGACCAAGCCAGCAGGGGAGGGCAGTTGGGGATGACCAGGATGGCAAGTGGGGGGCGGGGGGAGTTAAGGGTGACTGGGTCAGCATACGAGGGCAATTAGGGGCAATCAGGCTGGTAGAGAGAAGTTAGGCATAGATAAGGCTGGCAAGGGAGTGGATAAGGAATGATCAGGCTGGCAGGCAGAAGTGGTTACAGGCAATCAGGCAGACAGGAAGGCAAGCAGTTGGGAGCCGGCAGTCCTGATTGTGAGAGGGATTTCCAACTGTCTGTTTAGGAATTTGACCTAAATGGGAAGTCGAACATCCCTTGAAGGGTCCCAGATTGGGCAGGATGCAGGCTGGGCTGTGGGACACTCTCCTCCCCACCCACTATTAACAATTTTTTTTTCACCAGGCCTCTAGTTCAATATAATTGAAACCCCTGCAGCTTTGTAAGATCCTAAAGCAGAGAACAACACAGAGAGAACACAGATAAGTCTTGCACAGATTCCTGACCCAAAAAAAAATCCCACAGAAAAACTATGTGTGTTTATGAGGTTTAGCCACTACATTTGTTGTAATCTGTTACAGAGCAATAGCAAACGAATCCAGTGGCAATAATAGAGAATTTTACTTTGCTTTATTTGGTAGAGAAAAAAATCTCTTCTCTATCTGGTGAGAAATGCCCCAGAATTTGGTTTGCTAGTCGTAAATTTGTTGGTTTTTCTGTGTAATAATATGCTTCTTCTGGAAAGGATTGTGGTGCTTCCAGATCTGTAATACTGAATTTTTGCTATCTGTATTTCTTCTGTGCTGAAACTGAAGTGATACAATCAAAGCAGCCAGCTCTCCGTATGCCTGTATTCCATAACAAAATCTCTCACCTACTTTTGTGTATTAAATCTTGCCTACCTCTGGAATGTAATAAAATAGATTCTATATTCTCTAATATGAAGTGTCAGTGACATATAGGGATGCTGTTTTCAGCCTTACAGGCCTCTATGGGTGAATCACAGTGCAGGTCCTTGGGATGTTGGAGCAGTCTGGCCATCCTGTGGAGCTAGAGACAGCTCTGAGCCTGCTACTGGACCTTCATAGAGATAAAACACTTGGCCATGGGCCAACAAGTTACCATGGGATCTGCCCTACTCTTAAGGACTTGCGTGTTTTCTGACCAATAGAGTCATGAAGTTGCACATGCACATCAGTGAATGGAAGTGGAATATAAAAGATCATGCCCAAGTAGGTCCTCACAGCACCAGTAAGTGACACGAAGCAGTGGCCCAACTGCCCATGGTCCCCATTCCTGCTACACTCACCTTTGTTTTCCAGCCGGCACCGCTGGCTTCATGGGGAGTCCCTACAATCAGCCGACACAGGAAGAAGAGCCTTGGGCCTGGTTTACAGATGATTCTGCACAACATGCGAAGTGCCATCCCTAAGTGGACAGCTGAAACATTGCGGTCCCTTTCTGGGACATCTTCAAATGGCAGCGGTGAAGGGAAATCGTCCTAGTGACAGAATTTTGACCATTGTACATGGGTGTTCACTTTATTGGGAGGAAAAATGGGTAGTGGTGTAATTACATAGTGACACACTGACTGTGGCCAATGGTTTGGCCAGATGGTCAGTAGCGTGGAAAGAACATGATTGGGAAATTAGTGATAAGGCAATTTGAGAAAGGGGTACGTGGCCAGAGTTCTCTGAATGGGCAAAAATTGTGAAGGTATCTGATATGAATGTAGATAAGATGACGGGGTCTGTGGATAACAGTCTTTTCTCAGCCACCTCTGGTATCACCCAATGGGCTCATGTACAACATAACGATAGCAGTAGGAGCAAAGTGGTCACTGTTGATTGCCCAATGTGCCAATAGCACACACCAACACTAAGTCTCAAATATGGCACCATTCTCAGGGGTGACCACCCAGTTACCTGGTGGATTACCTTCATAATGGAGGAGATATATTGTTTTAACTGGAAAAGATGCTTGCTCTGGATATGGATTGGCTTCCCCTGAGTGCAACGCTTCTGCAGAAACGACATGCATGCACTCAATGCCTTAACCACCATCAAGGTACTATAGACAGCATTGCTTCTGATCAAGGACCCAACTTCACAGAAAAATAGGTGCGGCAAAGGGCCCATGCTCATGAAATTAGTCATCTTAAACACGTTCCCCACCATCCTGAAGCAGCTATCTTAACAGAATGGTACAATGGCTTTTTGAAGATTAAGTAATAGTACCAATTAAGTGCGCCAATATCTTGCAGAGGTGGAGCAAGGTTCTCCAGGTTACATATGCTTGGAATCAGCATGCAATAAATAGTACTGTCTCTCCAGGAACCAGCATTCACAAGTACAGGAATGAAGGGATGGAAATGTATTAGCCCATAGCAAAATTTCTGTTTCCTCTTCCTACTACCCTATGTTTGCTAGCCTGGAGGTCATCGGATAAAGGAAGGAACACTTATACCCAGAGACATAGCAACAATTTTATCAAATTGGAACTTAAGACTGCTATCCAGCCACGTTGGATTCCTTAAGCCTCTGTCAATAGGCAAAGAAGGGAGATACTGTGCTGGCTGGGGTCATTGATCTTGGCTACCGAGGGGGAAAAACTCCCTTATGTGGTCTCTTGGGATTCCCAAGCCTTACAATTCATACCTTTTGTGTTCTTCTTCTATAAATCATCTTCTAAGGGCAAACTGAATAAAATACATAACACCAAGCTCATAACGAAAGCCTTTTCATTTTGATTAGTTATTTTTATCTTAAGTTTAAAAGGAATTTTTAAGTAGTGAGATGGAGATGATTTGCAATTCATAGGCTTAAACACAGTTTAAGAGAAAACTCAATGACTTTTTTTTTTTTTTTACTTTAAAAAAGGCTAAGTTCAAACACAGTATGAAATGAGTTTTCTAACTGCATAGTGAACCGTAACAGCATTAAAAATAACTTACTAGTTTTGCTTTCTTTTTCATCCCAACTATAGAACTTGATTAGTTACTAAACTTCACCTGTTGTATTAAATAATCTTTAGTACTGTTTATGGTACATGTATGTAAAATACATTCTAAATGTTTGTCACTCTTTAATTTCATTACGTGCATCTTTTCCCAACAGTTCTTATTGCTTTCTATTAACCATGAAGAATTCATGATGGAATAACACCTATGGCAAGCATCTATTCTCAGTGTGTGATTTCGAATTGAATATCCTTACCATCCAAAGGACTGGAGGTTCAAACGACAAAGTCTATATTCACTGTGGTACCTATGTGTGGTACTAACTACAATGGAAAGTAGCAATGATTTCCCAAGATGGGTTGTCAGTCCTTAAATATGCATAAATATAGACCATAAATTCTTCAATTTCAAGAGGATAACATAGAATGTGTATGCGAAATACATGACTTCATGATTCTGAAGAATTTCTTACACTATTTTGTAAAACTATATTGCTTACCTTAGAAATGGTAATCGTATGCTTTTTTGTCATAAACATGCACACACATATATATTTTTGTGATAAACTTAAGTACAAGTTTTTCTAGGTGTAACTTACCCAATGCTATACACATTAAGAAATGTAGTAGGAAGTACAAAACGTCAAGGACTCCATCAGTTTGTTTTCTGTCAGAAGACACTTTATTTCCCTTTCCTCAACCAGCACCTCACCTGCCACAGACATGACAGAAAGGCCTGTCTCAGCTTCTTATTCCCCCAAATCAGAATCAATGAGTGGCCTGATGGATACAGGATTCCAAGAACCTTGCAAACCCTGTGAAGTAAATTGTTCTGCTGGGTACTCGAATTCCAAACGGAGATGATTTGTGCCATGAAGAAAATGACAAATAGCATGAGAAAGGAGATCACAGTTTGCATGGCTCTTATGTGGACCTCGGTGCTGGCATCTTGGGATCCTTTGCCACTGAGCCTCATCTTCTTGAGATGTTTCCACAGGGAAGAGATCAACAGCAGAAAAGCTGTGAGGGACATAGTAAAGGGTATGATGTTTGTAAGAATGAAGACAGTCATATTTGAAAGGTGCATAATGTCCCTCAAGTGGGTCTTCCAAGTGATGTTTCTTCCATAATCATTCATCTCCATTTTTTCATCTATGCTTAGCACTGCAAGTTGACAAACCAAGAAGGCTGAAGTTCCCAACAGTATCACGAGAATCATTCTTTCAGCTCTCCATTTTAGGTGAAGAAATAAACGACTGGAGAAATTGGCTATCTTGAGCAAATACAATATGCTGAGGCTGGTACCAAACCACACACTAAAATGGTGGTTTATTATCCAGACGATATGAACAATAAGTCTGACTTCTGGGCTATAGAAAGGTAGATTGAACACAGTTCCATACCAATTTAATGCTAGTACACAGAGCAAACCAATTCTGGAGACCGCCAGAGCAGTGAGAACTCCATCAGCCCAGGACATCTTTTGTCTCTTGACCCAGTCAATGCAGTTCACCAGCGCTATGAAGCCATTGGCAAAATATCCTAGAACACATTCTATTGTGAATAGGCTGGAAAGAACGGTTGGTAGTAAAGCCATGATTTCTGAAAAGGAAGAGAAACCCACGCCTAATATCACTGGTCGTGATTCCTTTAATATTCTGACCTTAAATTCAATGCGCAGTTGTTTTCTGAATTTGCTGTGAATTTCTGGTTTCAATTCTGTGACCAATGCCAAGGAAGGCCTCAGGGTATGCTAACAGAAAAGTTCAATGCTATCTTTCTGGAACATACTGTTTCCCATGGACTCCCATTTAAACAGTGTGCGTCTCTGCCACTGGCTGGACTATTTCATAACTGATGTTGAAGTGAAAGCGGAATTCTCATTTGCTAGGATGCAAATAAGACATATTGTTTTGCAATTTTTTTCCTTGTTTAACCCTTCCACAATTTCTGTTCAACATTAGTTGTTTGTTAGTAACATTAAAAACCCAATATATAGTGAATGTCTTTTAAAAGATTAATAGGTGCTAAAATCAGCCTCTACATTTGAGTTTACTCAGTTACAATTTTTATTGTGTAATGATGATGTTTAGCAGAGGATCTTGGACTCAAACTGCCAGAACAGAAAACATTGCTTTGTGTATCTCTGATCTTCGACTCTTTTAAAACTGTCTTAGTATAATCATCAGTAGAAAGTCAGAAAACAATGATATCCTCTTTGGGTGGTCTTTGTGAGTAGTAAGTATACTATAGGGTGTCCCCAAAAAATGTATGCACACACTTTGAATAATTATAAAGCCAGTGTTTAAAGTGGGTATACATATTTGTGGGGACACCCTGTATTTGTATAGAGGTGCTTCCAATTGTGCCTAATAAATACACCAGTCACTAAGAATTGTTATTCATGTGAGCCTGTGTTATTTGATACTTCAGAGTTAACCTCAGAGAGTTAACCTTATAGGCTTTTGAGTACAATGTACCATGTTTCCCCGAAAATAAGACCTACTTTCCTTCTGAGTGAAATGTAAGGCATCCCCCCGAAAATAAGGCCCCCAGGCTCTGTCTCAGAATGAAAACTAATTTACTGTAAACTGGTCACTAGGGCCACCCCGACTGGCGTCTAGCAACCAGTGACCTTACGCGGAGTCCTGACGTCACTGCTGTGTGAATGGAGAGAAATCAGCGTGGAAACTTTGTGAAACCTAAACTGCAACAAGTTGTGACTTGGGTGAAGAATTCATGGGAGAAAATCACTGACAATTGCATTGCAAATGCACTGCGAGCAGGCTACCTTGACAAGAAGTACTCATTTAAAGACAGTGCTATTGCTAAACATGAGAGATTTGGTCCACTGATTCTGAAAGAAATGGAGTCACAAGAAATTCACCAGGAAATTCAGGAATTTGATTGTTACAATGATGTTCCAGAAGATGATGACATGATTGTCATTGAATAAATGAGTCAATTCTTGATACTGTAGGATTCACAGTTTGTCTGGTTTGTGTTGACAACTACCGTACTACTGTACAATATACAGGTAATAAATTTCCTTTATTTTCATTTAATAATGAATGTGCACCGTATTCTTCTTCATGGAAAAATAAGACATCCCCTGAAAATAAGACCTAGCGCATCTTTGGGAGCAAAAATTAATATAAGATACTGTGTTATTTTCGGGGAAACAGGGTACCAGTAAAAAGCAAGATTTCCTCAGGTAAACACCAAGATAAAGGGAATTAATTGCCAAAGTTATATTTTAAATTCATCTGAAAACTGAGCAAGGCAGGGAGGCCAATTGAACTAAGATTTGGAGAATCTTCTCAGGTAAAGAGATTCCATCTGTATATTCAGTGCAATGCCCTATCAAATCCCAGCAGCTCTAATGGCAGTGAGTGAATAACTATTCATAAATGTACATGACTATGCAAAGCGCCCAAAATAGCCAGAAGTATTTTTTATAAAAAACACAGTTGGAGGATTACAGTTCCTGGAAGAAAGGAAAGAAGGACTACAGCAAAGAGGAAGGAAGCAAGGAAGTTAATAATATTGTTGGATTCTAAAAACAATTATTTTGCAGCTGAGAAATTTTGCTTAGTGGTCCTCAGTCCGTCCGCCCCCCCCTCCCCCCCGAATTACCCGACTTTTAAAGTTTTCCTCATTTAGGACAAAGTTTTCTGTAAATAACAATAAGGGACAAGTACAGGAGGTAATGGACATATCTTGAAGAACAATAGTTTGTGGTATTTTTCAGGTGGTTTTAAGCAATTAAAAACTGCATTGATTTTATTATAACACTGTGAAATTATAATTCTAAATATGTGCTTATTTTAAGGCATATAGGAAAATTTCGATTCCAGAGATATGTTTTGGAATGCAAGAAACTCCAAAGGGAGAATAGGAACAGATAAAACAAAAAACACACACACACACACACAAAAAAAAACCCTCTCCAAACATTAACATCCTTAATCCCTTGTTATTTCCCCTTCTAAGCTTACTTTCATTTTCAAGTGAAAATGATATCTCTGTGGCTGAAAACTATACCTCTATGGCTGTCCATACGTGTAATATGAAGTAACGTGTAGCAATATATGTATATATTATTTTATTTTTAAAGTCCTGTACCTACCACGTGTTCAACTCTAAAGCTAACGGGAGACAGGAAGGGGCGGGGCGCCAGCGGCTGACTGGCAGCGCCGCACCGGAGGCGGCGGCCGCACCGCCGCAGAGGGGACGCCGCGACAAACAGCTCAGTGCCAGCCCCCACCTTCGCCGTCCGGGCCGCCGGTCCGGGTCCGCGGGAACCCGCGGTGTCCCTCCGCGCCCCTCCCCTCGGCACCACGCCCCGGGCGGGCGGCGACCGCGAGGCCGAGGCCATGGCCCCCGCGGCGGCTCCGCTCTCCTGGGCGCTCGGGGTCCCGAGCCCCGCCGCGGCGCCCAGCTCCTACGGGGTCTTCTGCAAAGGCCTGTCCCGCACCCTGCTCGCCTTCTTCGAGCTGGCCTGGCAGCTGCGCTCCAACTTCCCGTACTTCTACGTCGCGGGCTCCGTGATCCTCAACATCCGCCTGCAGGTACACTTCTAGAGCCGCGGCTACGCTAACGGCCTGGGGGCTGGCACTATGGCGGACTCCCAGGAGGCCCCGCGACGCGAGCGGAGTCGGGCGGCGGCTGCGGGCCCCGCGGTCTCGCGAGAGTGCGCTCCCCGCTCTCGGCCGCCGCCGCCGCCGCCGCCGAGCCCCGGGCCGGTCTCGGAAATCCCGCCGGGACGGGAGAGGAAGGACGAGATTTGCAGCAATGAAGGCCCCCGACCATCCCGCAGAAGCTGTGCATCCTGAAAGCAAAATTAGGACGAGCGGGATGCATTGTGTATCCAAACCAGAAGGCGACTACATGTTTTCAGGGGAAAAATAAAAATAAAAAATAAAATACGACAAGCTGATGGTTCAAACTAAGATGAAAGAAAAAAAAAAAAAGCACGAATGTCAGGAATTTTGGATGGACTCCTAAGCAAGATACTGAATGATGATTAAGAAGCCTGAAGATCTTGAGGGTTTGATGTGGAAGGCATGTATTTCTTCATCTCCCCCAAGAGAAAATGACAATCAAGTTGTCAGTGAGAAGAAGAAGAATTTAAAAAAAAAAAAAAACTGTACAGGAAAAGCATCCTTCGGATGAACGATGAGAAATGCTGCAGG
Organism: Vespertilio murinus; assembly: GCA_963924515.1. Lineage (NCBI taxonomy): Eukaryota > Metazoa > Chordata > Mammalia > Chiroptera > Vespertilionidae > Vespertilio > Vespertilio murinus. The sequence continues at coordinate 174,833,430 of OZ004707.1, read as the reverse complement.
GTGACGAGCAGAGGGCTGGCGTGTCAGAAAGTGGACTCTGTGTCAGCATCCCCGTGAGAGGCACGGTTCCAGCCCCTGGCGCCCAAGAAAAGGAAATCAGCCTGGCTATTTAATAACGGCATTTAAATAATCACAATAATTTATGCAAATGATGTGTGTCGCCTTTTTTTCTTTGCAGAGAATGTGTAATCATGGTCACAGATGGCGCCACCCGTGATCGTGTGAAAGTGCGGTTTTGGGGGGGGGGGACGTGGGAGGGAGGAGAGGAGGTAAAGGGAGCGGCAGGGGTGTCTTATGTGAAGCGGGGAGTTGGGAGAGACGAGCTTGTTCACGAGGAGAGGAGACATTTTGTGAGGAAGTAGCCATAAGGTTGCTAAGAGAGCAATGTAACGGTTACACAGGGAGGAGGAGAGTGGAAGAGAACGGCCGTAGTAAGTCAATAAATGCTTAAAGACGGAGGAGTGTCCGGTGAAATGTCTCAGAAGAAAAACTGGATGCCTGGTGTGTTTGAATATGGAGCTGAGATTTTTAGGGTTTCAGGGAGTCTGGATATGAATTAGTGGTCTGCATTTTTTTTTTTTAAATAAAACAAAGCTGAGGCAAGTATAAATCCAGGAAAAATAAAAATTTGTTCAGGAACTACACTGCATACCTCAACTGTGAATAACACTAGTCATACAGTCAGTCATAACTGTGTTAGCACTGACTATGGATATAACATGATAATGTAACATTTGGGGGTGGGGAGTTGGAGAGGAGAGGTGTGTGTAATGGGGGAGAATCAGTCAATAAAAAAAACGATATTGGACATGTCATTTAAAAAAACTGCAATTAGAGGCAGCTAAGAGTTAAAAGTGGTTGAAGAAAAAAAATCAGGGGTGGAAAGAGAAAAGGTGGAAGATAAGTTTACTACTAGTCTAACAGCATTATTTTGATTTCTCTATTTCTTTGATTAAAAACTAATTTAAATAAATTTAATTTTTTTAAAATTGATCAGGTAATTGAAATGCACACCACTGGCTAAGAGCCACCAGAGTAAAAGGATTGGGTTTTTAAATCAGCCTTTTCAAATGCAAAGTCTTAATTTTGTAGTCAGGTGAGTCCATTAATCGGCCTAAGCCCCATTATCCTCAACTATTAAATGATAGCAAAGTACCCACCATGACTGGTCAGTCTGAGAATTAAAAATAAGACTGCATTAGTGCTTGATACATGCTTGCTTCTAATAAGTACAAGGTAGCCTTTTACCATTTTTTGAAAGGAATACTTGCTAAGCCAAACTATCCCCAATATCTGAATCTAAATATAGCCAATGTGATTAGAATTTCACCTTTCCAAAAGCAAGATAACCACAGGTACAATCATTAGGAAATTTATTTTTATTTTTTCTTTCCGTTTTATGAGATCTAATTGCCACACAGCGCTGTGTAAGTTTCAGATATACAGCATAATGACTTGATTTACATATATTATGAAATGATTACCACACTAAGTTTAGTTAACATCCATCATCTCATATAAACACCCCCAAAATATCTCTTTCTTTGTGATGAAAATATTTAAGATCCATCCACTCTTTTAGAAAATTTCAAATATACCATTAAGCAGTGTTAATTATTATTAGTCATGTTGTTCATTATACCCCCCAGTATAATCTTATATCTTATCACTGGAAGTTTGTTTTGACCACCACCCCCAACCCCACTCAGAAAACTTCTTATATAGTGTCCAACATATAAAGTTTAAAAATCTCAATCTTTGTGTAGGTCTGGATGTACATGTGTCATGATCCTCCTCATGGATATATCAGAGCACCCCATGGCACAGTTCCATGGAGTAAGAGGTCACTTGACAAAGAGCCCTTAGGGTTTTTATATTCCTCCCAGCTTCAGACTTGACTACAGGCCCATCCAAATTAACTTGTAATCCAAATGCAGTCAACATTTATTTTCTAGTTTCTTCTTGTTAGCTTCTACCACTGAAATATGGCAGTTGTAAACCCTAGCAAAGACTTCATTATTAATAGTGTTTTTTTTACCATGTTTACAATCATAATCTCTAAAATCACTGTATTGCAAACTTCAAAGTTGTAATATCATTAGCAAGCACAATTTTACTACCTGCTATTTTTAAGATTATACACATTTTCAGCTGCTTCGATTTCATTTTAAAATTACTTAATAGAAAGTGAACTGAGCACTAGATATACACAGAGACATTTCTAAAACTTATACAAATAGGTGAATTTTTTTATAAACTTTTCTGTTTTTATCCCTGGTAAGCTAGTCATGTTTGTCCTCTCTGACAAGGACACTAGTATTCATATAATTTTCACATGCATACATATCCTACCATACAAACTCACTGTCTAGGTGATCTTTGCAAAGTATACATATAACTTTATTATATACATAGTGATAATTATTCAGTTTCCTTTTATAAATTCAGCAAAGATAGTGTCCACTCTAGCTTGGATTCCTAATGATCGTTTGCTTCTTTGTTTAAAAGTTGTCTGTTGTTATGAGATTACGTGTTGTCTAGCATTTTTATTCCTTGGTTGATTTTTAACTTAATATTGTAAAAATACTTCACTTGCTCTAGCTTGGAAGGGATTTTATTTCTAAACTAGAGGCCCGATGCACAAAATTCATGCAAGAGTAGGCCTTCCTTCCCCAGGCTGCCGGCACTGGCTTCTCTCTGGCACCGGGGACCCAGGCTTCCCTCGCAGCCCCGGCTTCATCCAGAAGGTTTTGGGAAGGACATCCGGTCTAATTAGCATATTAACATTTTATTATTATAGATAATCATGTGTTTTCCTCACATATAACTATAATAAATATTTGCCAGGGCACATAAAATTAGTACATGCTGCATCATATATTTTACATGCATATTGTCTAAATTTGTTTTGTTACCAGCAAGTGTTAATAATGACAATGATGCTTGCTTCTTAAAAAAAAAAAAATGTCGAGTAGGTTGTTAGTTTGTAGGCCAATTATAGGGAAAGTTTGCGATGCTCAATAATATCCAAAAGAATCCAGTGAGGAAAAACAAGTTAAAATGTATCTTCAATCATTTAATTCTCCTGGAATATAGAAAGTTCTGTTAAAGTTTGTGAAGCTAAGGTTTCACCCTTTTTCAGGTGGCAGTTAAGATGCAACAATAGTCCCAACGCAGTTTGTCTCAGCTTGCTGTTTCCCAAAATTAGGAGAAATGAGTGGCCCGAAGGGAAAATAGTCCACGTTAACATGACAGCCAGATTGGCCTGCTGCTTCCGCACCACAAGGAAACACCAACTTGTTAATACAAAGGAAGAAAAATGTAGTATGAAGAGTATGAGGAAAGATAACACTATTTTCATGGCCCTCTTATGAGCTTCTGTGCGGAAGTCGCTACAGCTGGAGCTCACTTGCACGTTCCTGGTATGTCTCATCAAGGAAAGAAATAGAAGGAGCAGTGAACTCAGGGACAGAAGAAAGGGAATTAAGTAGATAAGGTTAGAAACCATCAAGTTGTTAAGGTACAGAGTTTCACTTATCCCTGGAGACCATGTTGAGTTTCTTTCGTGTATATTTCCGACTTTAATCGAAAAGCCATTGAATGAATCTATTAACACAAGTTTCAAAAACAGGAAGAGCAAAGACCCCAGGAAAAGCACAAGTAGCACTTTGCCAGTTCTCCACCTCAGCCAGGCAAAGCAGGGGTGGGAGAAATTGGCTATTTTAAAGAAATAGAAAACGCTTAGACAGGTGGCAAACCAGGTAGCTAGGTGATTGCACAGTATCCAAGCAATGCCAATAAGTTTTGCTAGTTTATCAATGGCGTAAAAAGGTGGCCACAACACCATTAGAAATGAGTCAGCTAGTGATATCCAAAGAAGAGAGATCCTGGAGAGAGCCAGGCCGGTGAGGATACAGTCGGCTGCTGAGAGTTTTTGGTTCTTCACCCAGTCAATGCAATTAACTAGTACAATGAACCCATTCCCCAACATTCCAGTTACAAATTCTCCCATTACAGCTACCAGAAAAATAGTTTCAGGTCCAGATGGCATTTCTGTAGAAGGAATCCAGAAAGCTAATATTCTGTTTCACTGATGTTTTGCTGTCACCGTGTAGAATAATATCCAGTTTGATGCTGTTCGCTTTTATATTTAAAATGCTCAAAAAAATTCAGATACTGTCTCACTTATCTTCTGAAAGGTTTCTCTTTTATTCCAGCTGTAGGTCTGACATGTGAGCAAGGAGATTCAGTCTCACAGATCTGAATGAGAAACTTGACCATTAGTTTCAGTCAGCTACCGATTTCCAAACTAAATAGCAAATGTGCCCACTCATCATTGGCACTGGCAACCATTTTCCATTTGTGAGGACATCTGGAAAAGTAAATTCAGGCATGCAAATATGAAGTAGATTTACTTGCACTGATTTGTATTTTTTTTCTTTTCAGTTGAAACTCAATACTAGGATTCGGGTTTCTTAATTTTAATAGATTTCTTTAAAAAGTAATCTCCATAATACAGGCATTATTTTTTTTTGCCTGTATTATGGAGATTACAGGCATTTTTTTTAATTTCACATAATAAAATCCATGTTTTAGTCACTATTATAGATAAAATAAGTGTAATAAAGGGAAGCAACATAAAAAAAATACAAGGCATTATTTTTTAATTTCACACAATAAAATCCATGTTTTAGTCACTATTATAGGTAAAATAAGTCTAATGTTGCCTTTTCCAGAGTAATGGAAAAGACAACATTAGATAAACTATTACTATTGAATGTGACAGGAGTTTGACCCAAGTACAATTCCGACACAGAGGAGGGTGCTACAAAAATCTATGGGCCAATAGTTATTTCTAGTTCCATGAGGATAACAACAACTGGCTTGGGCCTGAAAACTTTTTGGTATTTTTTGAAGAAACAGATAAAAAGGGAAATGATTTTCCACAAGGATGTAAAAGTATATGTAAGGGTACCAAAATCAGACCTCTCTCTAAGATTTCACTATGAATTTTTGAGCTTTGTTTCCACTAACTTACCACCTATTTGATTCTGAATAAGTTATTACTAGCTGAGAAAAGAACAGCAGTAAGAAAAATATATGGTAAAAGAAAACGGGGGAGCAAGAGTTGGAGGGAATTCAGCCTTTTTAACTATGCTTCTGGTAAAACCTTTTGTGCCATAAAAATCAAGTTAAAGTAAAATAGATTTTAGCTTGCTTTTTGCTTCAACAAACAAGTAGCTCTAATACAGTACTAATACGGTGATTTTTCAACCTTGACTGCAAATTGGAATTGCCTGGGGAGTTTTGAGTATATATACTGTATTAATGCCTGTGAGGCAACCAAAGGGATTCTGACTCAGTTGATTTGGAATATATAATTGGCACTCATTGTGAGCTGCTTAAAGTGTGCTTGACAATGCCTCCTAAACCCAGGCAAAAAAACCTTTCTATCCACGAGCTGCAGATTTATGAAGAGTCTCCGGGAACAAGATGGGATTTTGCCCACTAGTCCTCTTACAGTGAACTCCCCATTCAGCCAATATTGACTCTGGTTTGATAAATAACCTGTTTCATGTTTGTCTCACCTATCTATAGAGATGCAATCATGCCTTAGTACGTCACCTGGGCCATACCATTTGTATGGACATTTATCTTCTAGAGCAGGAGTGGGCAAACTTTTTGACTCAAGGGCCACAATGGGTCCGGAGGGCCGGAAGGCCGGAACAAAAGCAACCTGACCATGCTGGCACTCTCATCTTGGGCTGCTGGTGAAGGAGCGAAGGGGAGAGCAAAAGAACGCTCCGCTCTTTCGGCTCCACGGGCCGGATAGAACAGCCGAACAGGCCGGATCCGGCCCGCCGGCCGTAGTTTGCCCACAGCTGTTCTAGAGCCATTTCTGTGATGGACCAATCCTTGTGGTTCTTATGATTTTGAGCCCAACCCCAACAACAGCCATCATGGGACTTAAAGAACAGGATTTATTACTCACAAGCCCTGGAGTATACACAGCATACCCAAGGCCACATGGAAGTCATAGGTAGAGAAAAAGAGAAAGTGCAGTCTTGGGTGTCTACCTTTATTGGGGTTGAGTGTGGGGTTCCAAGGTTTCACAGGTTCACTCCTTAATAACAATTTTTAAAATATATTTTTGATATATTAAAATATATTTTATTGATATTTTACAGAGAGGAAAAGAGAGGGATAGAGAGCTAGAAACATTGATGAGAAACATTGATCAGTTGCCTCCTACACACTCCCTACTGGGTATGTGCCCAAAACCAAGGTACATGCGCCTGGCCAGAATCAAACCCAGGACCCTTCAGTCCACAGGCTGACACTCTGTCCACTGAGCCAAACCGGTTAGGGCCACAGGTTCACTCTTTATTAGTAAATGTAAGACATAAAAGCAGGAATTATGGCCCAGGAAGGGAAAAGCAGAGTTAACTCATGTGGTTAGTTATCTAGGTTACCCAAGACTTTCTAAGTGAGTAACTTCATGGGCTGGAGTGACCTGGCTTCTTATCTAGGTGTTTTACTAGTAGTTGTGTCATTCAATTAGCAATATGTTTGTTCAAGACTGATGTCTTTGAAATAGATGCCTCAGCAATCGAAAGCTCAATGTCAGGCACTTACACCATATAACCTTAGCCACTGCATAACGTTGGAAATCATGGAAGCTCCATGAGGAAAGAGTCTATCTTGTTGCTGACCACTGATCTATTTCCAACTCCTAGAACAGGGTGGGCTTGGCAAATAGTAGGCCCTTAATAACTTTGTTAAAGGAATGAGTGCTAATTTAGTTGGTAATCCTGTTGGGAACACAGGTAAAGAGAAAATGAATAAGACTTGACTGTGAAACTAGTAAAAGCGCAAGAAAAGAAAGTAACTCCTTAAAACTAGAGGAAATGTTACAACCTATGTATGAACTCATGAAAGATTGCTATATTAACACTGAAATGACCAACACTGCACTCTAGTCTTTGAGGTTCTAACCATAAGTCATATAAAAACTAACAACTTGTAGTTCTAGCACCCAGGATGTGGGGGCCTTTGTGAGGGCTTTATTTTTCATGAAATAGAGCTACTTCCAGCCCAGGGAATTGGAGGTGGGTAGGAAATGCTAGGTTTCCTGGCAGTGGGGCAATAGTCCCCAGAGGTCTCTGATATTTTCAGAAATGCTCTGAAGTGATATAGAAGACTACTAGAGAAGAGGACTCCTAGGTAGGCATGGTTTAGCAGTTGACAAAAGCCAGATAGCAACAAATCAGCCAGGAGATTATTAGTCATAAAAGAATAGTTGAGTTCATAGATACACTGAAGGAGAAAGTTAATCTAAAGGATATAATGACAACTATAAAAAAAATCACAAGCACCTTGTGCTATGAGTTAAATTTTAAGTCCAAGCTAATAATTACATTTTTTAAAATGTGCATTAAATATGCACATTTTTAAAAATGTCTCAGCTCCTGTGTTGAACTGCCTCTACATGCTTCATTCTTACAATGATTGTGTTTTACATTTATCATGATAAAGGTGTTATTTTATGTATAAACTAGAGGCCAGGTGCACAAATTCATGCACAGGTGGAGCCCCTTGGCCTGGCTGGTGATCGGGGCCAATTGGGGGGGGGGGGCTGCAGGGGAAAGGGACAGTGGAAAGTTGGCCCCAGCAGCAAGATAACCAATGGCCAATTCTGGGAGGAATCGGGCTCCCACCTCCCTCCTATCTGGGTCTGGGGTGCAGGCAAACTGGATTCTGGGCTGTCAGATCATAGGCAGCAAGTTCTGGGTCAGCAGGCTTCATAGCTACCAGCTGGTTGACTGGTCATTCTACCATTTGGTCACTGGGCTTTTATTATATAAGATATAAGGTCTATTATTATAAAATGTTTGGGCAAATAACAATTAATTAAATCTATCTCTATGCTATAGTGATAATCCAAAATAATTAAACTGTAACAATGACCATAATTAAAATCAGACTATTTGTGAACATTGATTTTATAATTGTCAGTTATAAAGAGAATGACATTTACTCCAAGAAATAGTGAGAAAATACAGGCACAGTTCTACTTTAGCCTGAGTTGTTTTTGTTTTTAAATCCTGACTTCCCGAGTGATATTGACTATATACTTGTATAAGGGAGGTTTGGGAAAAGGAGGAGAGATCAGCCAAAGGACTTGTATGCATGAATATAAGCCTAAACAATAGACACGAACACCAGGAGGGTGAGGGCATGAGTGGAGGTGGAGGGGGGTTGGAGAGTTAAGGGAGGGATGAGAACACACATGTAATACCTTAATCAATAAAGAAATTAAAATAATAATAATAATAAACTACTACTTATGTGAATGTAAGGTAATTCCACTGAAGATCTTATGAGCTCCTATCATTAATACTACCTTTCTTGGCATGAAGTCTTCCTCCCTGTGTCTGGAACATCTCCAGTGAAATAGCATACATGAGCTTTCTATTTGACTCTATTGTCTTTCCCCTTTCTAGGACCACATTAATAGATCTCCCATTAGTCTCAGTGAAGCCAGCAGCAGATGCTCCCCTCGCTGAGATGATCCATCTGATCCTGTTGATAGCAAGCTTTCCCCTTTATTTGTCATCAAAGAAATAGGCTCCCAGTTCTTTCTGAATCACAGTTGTAACTTTCATGTATTGAACTTAGCAAGGACTCCTTTGAAAGTAATTAAGTTAAAGTACTGGCCTTTATGTTTATTTTGGTAAAAAGAACTCTTTACTGTTTCTTTGGCCGACCCTAACCCAGGAAACCATTAGCTGGGGTCAGGACCACAGCTTTAAGAGATAGAGATTTCATCTTTCGCAAATGGAGGATACTTGCCCAACTTAATCACTGATATCCACAAACATCCTTTCATGTTTTATTGTAGATTTTTGTTTCATCTAGCATATGCTTTTACTTTTCAAAACTTATGGCTACTTTCTCCCCTCCCCCCCCAAATCCTTAGAGGACAAACATATCCCACTGGCTCTTCCTTTTAACAAACCTTAGATAGGACCAGTCTAGCTTACTCACCAACCCCACACTGACAAGTATTAGAGTCTCATGCTCCAAATAAGAATAGTTAGGTATTTCTTTAGTCTTCCAAGGCTGCATTTATATTGATTGATAAGCTATAGTCCGTAGAATAGGATTTGATGTACTAGGAGACAAAAAAACTTTGCCTATATATGTTTCTCAAAGTCATCAAACAAACCATTCAGATCAATTTGTTCTTGTGAAGATTGGTCCTAAGGTCCTGAATAGGACATAGATTACTCTAGACAACATATCTAGTGTCTCAAATGACATCATGGAGAATGACTGTGTGACCCTTACAGGGTGTCCCTGGCCCAGAGGAGATGGCGTCTAATCAAGATCTTGCAAAAAGAAACCACCTACTGATGGAGAGCAGGTAAACCACCCGAGACATTGAGGAAAATGGCATGTCTCTTCCTCAGAGTTTCTATCTGATATATACACTCACTACAGTTTAAGAAAATGTGCCTTGCTGTGCTTGATATACACTAAATGGCCAGATTATTATGATCTCTGAACGCATAATCTGGCCACTCAGTGTATTTGTATCTCAAATGGGTACCAAAAGTATTCTAGACTTTTGCTGGAGATCAACCACCTATTTGCCCTGAGGTTTCTATCAGCCAGTGCAAAGGGGAAAACTGATCAGATACACGACTTATAGTATCTTTGATATCAAATAAATGAGGTACTCAAGAGACGTACACTGAGTGGCCAGATTATTATGCATTCAGAGATCATAATAATCTGGCCACTCAGGGTATATTCTGATGCGTTCAGCACTAGACCTATGGATCAGAGATACAACTATTTCATCAATAGAAATGAGTTATTTGTTCCTCTCCTATAAGTCACCTGGGTGGATAAATTGAAACAAACAATGACTACACTCAGATTCTTAAAACGAACGTTTATTAGGTGGGTAAGAGATGGTAGTTAACAATAAATCAGTGATAATATCTGCCTTTTCCCATCACTTTGGTCCCAGGGTAGAATACAATAACATCAGTCTTCTCCAGGTTGTAGGAGACCGGCATTGCATGTCTTGGCCATCGCATTTCTTGGATTGTGGCTTGACTGCAGTTGAGTCCCCCACAAAGGCTCTTGTTATGGAGAAAGAGGAAGTGCAGAACTTGATCTCACCTGCCATTCAAATATGCAGATTACAATACATCAATTACAATAACCCCAGCCTGGTCTTCTTTTACTAGTCCATTGCTATACTTCTTTGTCAAAAATAGGGCGCTGTTCTTTATAGTTCTATGTTCCTTAGGTTGCTGCATGTGTGTGGACTTACTCCTAGTCACACATTTACTCACTTACTCCTAAAGCCCACTTATTAGAAGTAAGGGTTGCTCATATGTTAATTCAATTACTGTAGCTCGCTTACTAAAGAGAAGTTTAGTAACACTAAAAACTAAATAATGTTTGGGTTATCTTATGATATGAGATAAGAGTATGAGATAATCAGATTATTCAAGTCATTTACATAAAAGAGTATCCAACAAACTCAACCTCTGAATCTAAATGTATGTGGCTTGGTTTGTATATTACCTTGTTCCAAGGCAAGATAGCTACAGTGACAATGTTTGGTAAAATACTAAGTCTCTAAAATAATGTATGTACAATTACATACTGTCCAGCCCGTGGGCCATGTAAGGCCCATGAAATCATTTGGTCTAACCCTGCCAAGGCATTAGTGGTGAGTTAACTAAATCTTTGACCAAATATAGCAGGCCAATTCTTAAATTGATAATTTTGTATGGCCCACAAATGATGTTATAAATGTCCAAATGGCCCTTGGCAGAAAAAGGTTTCCCACCTCTAGTGTAGGAGTATGGGGGAAATGAGAATTCTGGCATCATTCCCAGCTCCAAGGAACAGCTCTTGCTGCTCCATTAGTATAAATTTACAACCCACATAATTATCATCCATTTAATTTCAGCTTTTTCTTTGTTTAATATCATTTGAAGAATACATCAAATGTAAACCATAAAAAATAATTCTTCATTTTTAAAGAATTGTATTATCTATACATGTATAGCATCTATACAATATTATACTCCATACTATCATATTTAAAATGTTATATTATACTTTTCCACACTTTCCTTAATTTACAATGTGTGGCTATCTTACCTAAATGCAGATAATTATAAAAACAGCACTATATATACTCATGCATGTCCAAAATTTATACTGTGATAATTTGTTATAAATTTTGTTTTCAATTGACCTGTTTCTGTTAGTTTCTCAGAAACTCTAGTGATTGGATTATAACAAAATGTATGTGCACAGATGCAAACATAATCATTCTCAAAATATAATTACGATCTTTTCTAGTAGCAATATGAGTGTGATTTTTAATTAAGGAATATTTTTTCTATATATTTTAAGTCTATTACATAACATGGTAGAAATATCCATTCTGTCGCTCTGAAAATACATATTGCATACCCTGGAACTTTGCAACATTAATAAATGCCTAGCTACATCAAAAATATTTATGATTAGGAATTTCAGATTAGGAGTAGCATTATAAGCATGTGCTTCCAGTTTTTACTTAAATATTATTTTATTTTGCACTGCAAATATTATTCTTATTCTTAAATATCTCATTCCCTTGTTATAAACAGGACCTTTAACATAAGAATGCAAATGCTTTTCCATTCAAGAAAAGACCTTTAAGCTATGAGGTCATGTTTCTTCCTATCTATGACTTTAGTTGCTCTACTAACATTTTTATCAACATTTTATAAATCTTCTACCTAGCTAAGTTTATAATTCATCTTGATTTCTGAAGAACTACATGCCTCTTCCCTCACACAGGTTGCAATTACATACATCTCTTGCATATAAAATTAAATAATTTAGATTCTCTTTGAAAGACTATTTGGGATTTAAAACTATCGGCAACCAACGTTTTAAACAAAAAGTATTACTTTTTAAATTGTATTGGCTAACCACATGTGAACTATCATCAAGGCAACCTATTCTAAGAAAAACTTCAATTATGCGCAAAATACTTACAGGAACCCAGCAGAAAAAAACAACAACTGTAGAAGTGAAAACCAATCCTCAATGTTTCCTCGTTGAGGTATTATCTTTGAAAAGACTCCGGGAAATCTGTCTGAAAAGGTGTAACAGATTTTCTCTTCTCAAGGAGCTTTTGAGATGCCACAGTACCTTCAAGGCTCTCGGTCTTAGCTTGCTGTTTCCCAGAATCAAAAGAAATGAGTGGCTTGAGGGAAAGACATAGACTAATAATGAGATAAATTTCACAACCATGTGTCTTGGAAAGATAGTAAATAACCAATTGACCACTTGTGTGGAAAAGAAATGCAGTATGTAGAGGAAGAGAAAAGACATCACCATTTTTATGGCCTTTTTATGGGCCTCTGTGCTGGAATCCCTGGAGCCCATGGAATTGAGCTGCAAATTTCTGATGTGTCTGACCAGAGACAGAAATAAAAGGAGCAATGAGGTCAGGGACAGAGCAATAGGAAACAAACAAGTCAAGCTGAGAAAAATCAGGGTTTTAAAATAGAGAGTCTTACTTTCTTCTAGATACAAAGTCAGATTACTATCGTGTAGTATATAGTTATACAAGTATAAATGATTAAAGCTTTCTAACAATAGAAAGTCAAAAGCCAGAATGATAAAAGAAAATACAAAAATCACGAGAATCACCGTTTTCATTCTCCACTTCAGCCAGAGGAAAAGAGAGTGGGAGAAGTGAGCTATCTTAAGGAGGTAGAAAATGCTTAGGCAGGTAGCAAGCCAGGTAGTCAAGTGATTAGTTATTCTCCAAAGTAAGGTAATAGGTTTTGATAGTTGATGAGCGGAAAATGAATGTAAAAAATGTCCCATTAAAAGTGATTCAAAAAGCAATACCAACAACTGACTAACTCTGGAGATAGCCAACCAGGTAAAGATGAAGTCAGCTAAAGAGATGGTTTGGTTCTTGACCCATTCAGAGCAGTTTACCAGTCCAATGAACACGTTCCCCAACATTCCAATTATGAATTCTGCTAATGACAGTATTAGAAAGGTTATTTCCAATCCAGTGGGCATTTCCACGGGAGGGGTAGGGGGATCCAAATTTCTAATCCTATATCTGAGTGATAAATTTGTAATCAAACTGTTGCAGAATGGCATCCATTTCTGATCCTCATCTTCATTGCTATTGTTTGCAATTCCAGTTTTAAGGACAACTTCCTGCTGTTGGATACAGTCTCATATATATTTAAGAAAATCCTTTTGCTTTCCTTGTAATCTCGACCTTAGTTGAGAAAGATCTGCTAGCCAAAACTGGTTTGGCTCAGTGGTAGAGCATCTCTGCGGACTGAAGGGCGGGTTCAATTGCGGTCAAGGGCAGGCACATAGGTTGCAGGCACATCCCCAGTAGGGGGTGTGCAGGAGGCGGCTGGTCGATGTTTCTCTCTCATCGACGTTTCTAGCTCTCTATCTCTCTCCTTTCCTCTCTGTAAAATATCAATAAAATATATTTTTAAAAGATCTGCTAAATATAAAGTCTCACAAAAAATTGTTTTTTATTTCTTGAAAGAACTACTGATTTTCAAACCAAACAGTTTGTGTGTCCATTTATCATTGGCACAAATGGAAATTTTCTACTCATGGTAATGATGGAAAATGCTAAAGTCAAATATGTTAGCATGCAAATGTTGGTCAGATTCTTTTTCACTGATTTGTATTTCACTCTTCACCCCAAATACTGTACCATTTGGATCCAGATATTTTAGTTGTTTTTCAAAGAAAACTCTAGAGATTCCATAAAATAGTGAAATCACAGAAAGAAACAATGAGATCAAATGTTTTCAAAAATAAAGAACTATTTTTAAAGTGTATAATTTAAGAACTATTATGTGTAATGAACTATTAGTAAATTATTTCATATAAATAAAAATACTTTAATTTAGAATACATATTTGAAACTATAGGAAGAAAATAAAATGTGAAGGAAGGGAGGGAGGGAAGAAAAGGGGAATTTTTTAGAGACAGGCTGAATGAAATAACAAAATTTGGTAGTATTTCTGAGAGGAAAATGAGAGCTTTGACTACATAGATGTCTCCAGGTGGAAAGTCATGGCTATGGGAAGCAGTTACGATATAGAATCAGTAAGGCTTGGTGGTGGATTTGAGGGCTACAAAAGAGAAGAGAAGCCAGCAATGACATTAAGACTTCTTTTGGCCGAAACCGGTTTGGCTCAGTGGTAGAGCGTCGGTCTGCAGACTGAAAGGTCCCGGGTTCGATTCCGGTCAAGGGCATGTACATTGGTTGCGGGTGCATCCCCAGTGGGGGGTGTGCAAGAGGCAGCTGGTCAATGTTTCTCTCTCATTGACATTTCTAACTCTCTATCTCTCTCCCTTCCTCTCTGTAAAATATCAATAAAATATATTTTTAAAAAAAAGACTTCTTTTGCACTTGGATGCATGGAGTACTGTAACCTGAGGGACTCACTGGAGAGAGAGCAGGTTTAAAAGCCAAGGGGTAGGAGAAAGAAAAGGAGTTGGACAATTATCGGTTCTGCTTCAAGCATTTTGGAATATCTGTAAAATACCATTCGGGTATTTGTTATCGCACCTCAGAAAAGGAATTTGAACTTTAAGCCAAGATGTGATGATCTTCAGCACACACTTGATTTCATAGGAGGTGATGAGCTCTCAGGGCCTTGAGGAACACCAGTGGATAAAGAAAAAGAAAAGACTGAAAAGCAGCCAGATGGAAGAGAGAACACAAGAGACAAGAGTTTTGAAGCAACTAAGAGCAAGGAGTGGTACAAAGAAAGAGTAATCAATACTTCCTGATTTTAACAAAAGGATAATTACGAGGGAGTACTAAGGAGGCACTTCATTAAATAGCAATATCAGTTTAACTGAAGCAAAGCCAAACTGCCATGGATTATATGTCAATGAGATCCCAATGATGATGCATTAGAAACCCAATTAATGCAATAACACATTAACAGATTAGAGGAGAAACATCAGGGAAAAGAAGTTTGATACAATTCTATCTCTATAATAATAAAAGCGTAATATACTAATTAGACTGGACAGCCAAACGACCTTCCGGACATCATTCCAGATGTCCTTCCGGACAACCTTGCAGATGAAGCTGTGGCAGCGGGGGCAAGGCAGAGGCAGTTAGGGGTGGGCAGACAGGCAGGCGAGCAGTTAGAGGCAATCAGGCAGGCAGGCAGGGTGGTTAGGGCAATCAGGCAGACAGGCAGGCAGGCAGAGGAAGTTAGGGGGGGATCAGGCAGGCAGGCAGGTGAGCAGTTAGGAGCCACTGGTCCTGGATTGCAAGAGGGATGTCCAACTGCTGGTTTAGGCCAGATCCCAGAGAGGTCCCAGATTACCAGAGGGTGCAGGGACACCCTCTCCACCCCCCTGTATAAATTTCATGCACCAGGACTCTAGTCTATTCATAATAAATGGGAGTAGAACAAAATATTCTTTGCCTGATAAAATATTGTCTATAAAATCTAGAACAAATATTATACCTATCTATGATACATTAAAAGTATTCCCCTTGAGTTTGGGGAAAATAACCCATAAATACCTCATAATATCTATTTATTAGATGTTTTCACCAGTACAGTAAGGCAAGAAAATTACATAGAAGATATGAGATTATAAAGAACAAAACAAAACTATCGTTATTCACAGGTTATGATTGAGATTACATAGAATATCCAAAAGTATTTTTAAATACTTTAAAATATTATTATTTAGCAAGATCTCTATACATAAAATGCTTGTGCAAAGTCTGTTTCATTTCATATATATATAATTGATTTTTTTTACAGAGAGGAAGAGAGAGGGATAGAGAGTTAGAAACATCGATGAGAGAGAATCATCGACCAGCTGCCTCTTGCACACCCCCTACTGGAAATGTGCCCACAACCAAGGTACATGCCCTTGACCGGAATCGAACCTGGGACCTTCCAGTCCGCAGGCCAACGCTCTATCCACTGAGCCAAACCCGTTTCGGCTGCTTCATTTCTTACAGTTAAAATGAAATACTTTTTTAAAAGATGAAATTACATAACCTCAACAAATATTAAGTATCTAAATTAAATCACATATAGAAATCATGCAAAATATGTATAGAGAATATTTAAAAAGTATGAAATAGCCTTAGCATTTTTTAGTTATATGGCTAAAGTTATATGACTAATTATTTGATTAGCGTGTAATTAATATATACTGGATATGATCAAATCCTTTAGATTTTTTAAAAAATTTAATCTGTTCTCAAACACACTTTTCCATTTTAGGTGTATTGTCTAAAGACATTAAATTTCTCTGACTGCTTTGTTGCATACAATAAATTTTCTACTTGGTATGTAGATCATGGATTTGTCTCAAGTCCAAAAGCAACCACTTCTAATATAATGATGGACATCCCTATCTCCATGGATTGACCAGCCCTGGTCATTTCACCTGGTCCCTGTCCACTTGCTATTATGTTTCTTTTTGCCATGGCTATCGGCTCCAATTTTCCATGTGAGGCAATAGATGACAAGACAATCTCTTATTTGCTATTATGCAAACACAGACTGATATTTTCTCACCCTTTTTGCATTTTCTTTACCTAACAAATCTGTGCCTATATCTTTCGATTTGTGGAACATAATCAAAGCTAGAATTTTCAGACTGTAAGTTTTATAAGCCAACCTAAATGTATCTTCATCCAAGGATGTGAGAAAAAATGTTGATCAGAAGATGATGGTCCATATAAGAACAAGGTCCATGGGGTACCCTTAAATCAATCATTAAGCAGGGCTAGTTCACCATGGACAAATGTACCTAATTGCACCAAGCTACGGTTCTTAATCAGGAGAATCTATAACTGAAGTGTTACTGGAGTCAAAGTGTAAGATATGTACATTGCTGTCTCATGTGCAAGACTCAGAACCAAACCCCAAAGGAAATGTAGTTTGCCAGAACTTGCCATTCTTTTATTTTTTTTATTTTTTATTGATTTTTTTCAGAGAGGAAAGGAGAGGGTCAGAGTTATAATATAGTATTTCATCGTGTAAATGCACCACAGCTTTTTTATCCGTTTATCTACTAATGGGCATTTGGGCTGTTTCTGGGTTTTAGCTATTATAAAGAATGCAGTTATGGACATAGGGGTACATATTTTCTTTCTGATTGGTGTTTCAGGCTTCTTGAGATATATTCCTAAAAGTGGGGTCACTGGGTCAAATGGCAGTTCCATTTTTAGTTTTATGAGAAAAATTCCTTTATTTCCTAATACATTTAAATAAAAAAAATTATTTAAAAAAAAGCAAAGTTTGAATGGTTGGAATCTGGAATGAGATTGCAGAGTACAGAACTAGGGAAGTTGCTGTAGCGAACTGCTCTGAGCGACCTGCAGAGTGGGCAGCAGGCATTAAACTCTGAGAACTTCCAAGAACAGAATTAATATAAAAGACAGAGAAAACTGCATACTGCATGGTATCATTTACTTGTGAAATCTAAAAAAAGAAAGAAAGACAAAGCCAAACTCACAGAAACAAGGTAGAAAAGTGGTTACCAGTGGCTGGGAACTGGGGAAATAGAGAGAGGTTGGTAAAAGGGTACATACAGACTTTCAGCTATAAAATAAATAAGGTCTGGGGATCTAATGTAAAACATGGTAATTATGATTGGTAACACTGTATTATATAACTGAAATTTGCTAAGACAGTAGAACAAAAAAGAACTACGTGAATGGTTGCATTAATTAACATGATGGGGTAGATCCTTTTAGAACGTATTGATACTGCCACAGTGTATATTTCAAACATCTTACAACAAAGGTGAAATTATTTTAAATCTATATTTTCAATAGCTTATTTCAGTTCAGACTAATAGATTGTGGGTCAGGAGTGCCACCTATCGGCAACATTTTTAAAGTGCAGGAATGGCTTTTGGGGACAGCAATTAATTCCAAGGTAGACAAGCTTTTTAAACTTTTTGTCCATTTAATAAGTGAGATGGTGAGTGAATTAAAATATCTGTTTATATTTTTAATGACTATATAGCCTGTTTATACTGACCCAAAAGAATAACATCTTTTTTAAAATATATGTTTATTGATTTCAGAGAGGTAGGAAGACGTAGCGATAGAAACATCAGTGATGAGAATCCTCAATAGGCTGCCTCCCAAGCATGTGCCCTGACTGGGCATCGGAATCTAACGGTGACCTCCTGGTTCATAGGTCAGTGCTCCACCCCTGAACCACACCGACTTGGCCCCATTCTTTCTTTCATCAAGGTGATGGAGTTCTCAATTTTTGCCTGGATTCGTGGCCACCTAGAAGAGAGACTTCAATTCCCAGCCTCCCTTGCAGCTGGCCAGTGTGTCCTCAGCCCCTTGGAATTTCCTAACTTGTGAGTGTGATCAAGGTGTCTTTTGTCATGTTAATGAGGTGACTCTGGGACCACACCAAGGATGGGGGGGGGGGGGGGACGGGACGGGACAGGGCAACCACATGATTAGAATTTTCGGTTTCATTCTTCTGACCTTTGAAGGGTCTAGCCCCTGGAAGCTGAATTGGTCACCAATGGCCAGTGAGTTAACAAATCATTTCTATTAAATAAAACCTCCATAAGAAAAACAAAAGGAGGGGATTCAGAGAAGTTCTGACCTCGGGAATCAAAACACTTCCATGTGCCACCATCCCGGGCCTCAAAGGTCACAAGGACAGCAGCTCCTTTTGGGTCTTCACCCTGTGTATCTCTTCACCAGGCTGGTTATTTCTATCCTTTAGTATCCTTTGTCCTAAACCA
Organism: Vespertilio murinus; assembly: GCA_963924515.1. Taxonomy (NCBI): domain Eukaryota; kingdom Metazoa; phylum Chordata; class Mammalia; order Chiroptera; family Vespertilionidae; genus Vespertilio; species Vespertilio murinus. Next base: position 174,814,575 of record OZ004707.1, on the reverse strand, counting down.
GTGTTTCCCAAAGTGTGATACGCGTACCCCCAGAGTTTGGTGGGGATATGTACTGCACCGTGCCTAGCTGTGCCTAATTCTACATTCTCATGAGTCAAGTCAATTTCATCCTTCTCATTGATCCAAATAAATGTAACTTATAATATAACTTTTATTTATATTTTATTATGAATAATTTTATATTTTTTGTTTATTATTATTTAGTGTATGTACCCAAAAAATAAAAAATAAATATATTTTTATTGTTATTTTGATTTTTGACGAGGGGTTCTCAGCGTTACGAAAATTATAGAAGGGGTACACATATGTCAAAAGTTTGGGAAACACTGTCCTAAACCAATCATCCAGTGAGCAAACTGGATTCCTGAGTTCTATGAGCCTCTCTAGGAGATTAACTGAATCCAAGGAGGGGGTTGTGGGAACCTCTGATTTGTAGTGAAATCTGATAGAACCACGGGTGACAACCTGGACTTCCCACTGTATCCACGCAGAAACTTCATTTCCTTAATATGACTTTTGCTCCTTTCTTTTTTATTCAAACTGACCTCATCCAGCACCCTGACTCACCGGCCTCCTCCTTTGCAACACCACTCCCTTAAGCATCAAGCCCTCGGGACAATGAGACTCTGATGGGAAACAAAGCCTCAGGTCTGTTGACCTCAGGTCTGTTGACCTCAGAGACAGTTTCAGTAACCAGGGATAACATCTAGGCCTCAGTCGTGTTTCAGCTCCAGGCCCAGAAAGTCACGAAACCAGATGAAGTTGCACTACAGCTGATATCTGGACCAGATATGCCGATAACTACCCTCTAGCCTGACTAACTCCTCTAGGCTCCATAATTTAATGATTTTCTCCCCATATAACCCATTCCTGGGAAGACATCTGGAGGCCAGGTCTTTCCCCATTAGCTCACATGTGTCTCCAGGTCTGGACCACTTCCTAAAGATAAACCCTGCTGTCTTTGCTGCAAGCTCCCATTCACATTTTATTGGGCTCTGATGCATGCAGGCAAACATCCCTCTAGTCTGGTAACATCATCTGAAAGGGCGGGCAAGCTTGTGGAGTTGAGCCCTTGGTCTGTAGAATTCATGCTGCCTCTGTGTGGATAGTATCAACTGAGATGAATTTTAGAGCACCCAACTTGAATTAGAAAAGTGCTTGGTGGTATAGAAAGAAAAAACAAAAATGTGCCGCATGGGAATTGGAGATCAGAAAAATTAACCACAAAGCTAGTAATTATAGGCTGAGTTCCAAACCCAGGTCCTCTGGCTCCAGAATCTGGGCTCTTGATACCTATGTTATACCACTTTTTGTGATTCAGAAAGACTCTTTGCATATTATCTTTTTAAAAAATGTCTTTATTGATTAAGATATCACATATTTGTCCTCAGCCCCCCATTCCAATCCCTCCACACACACTCATACCCCCACCCACCCCTATTGTCCTCCACCACTGGTTAGGCTCATATGTATGCACATATACGGATGTCCTTTGGTTGATCTCTCCCTTTTATCCCCACCCCCCCTTTGAGGTCCAACAGTCTGACCCATGGCTCCTTATCTCTGGGTCTGTTCTTGTTCATCAGTCTATGCTGTTCACCATTTCCCCTAGATGAGTGAGATCATGTCCTACTGGAAATATAAGAATCAAAAATGAGACAAGCAATCATCGTTATGCTGAAAGGCATATGAATCAGTCTGTAGAGAGCTTCTTTCTGGGACACCAGTTCTTTTGAGACCCAATTTCAATGTCAAACAGTTCCTTATGTGTACATGTCAGCAATGGTATTTCAGTTCTGGGTGGTGGGCAAATGGTGGTATGCATATTATCTTTTTTGTTACATTCCACAGGGACCTAAAATCTTGACTTAAGGCCTGGCTGGTGTGGTTGAGCGTCAGATGAACCAGGAGGTTGCAGTTCAATTCCTGGTCAGGGCGCATGCCCAGATTGTGGGGCGTGCAGAAGGCAGCCAATCAATGATTCTTTCTCATCATTGATGTTTCTATCTCCCTCTCCCTTTCTCTCTGAAATCAATAAAAATATATTTTTAAAATCCTGACTTAAGGCAGCTATTTGAAACTGAATGTATTCATTTATTTTCTCTCTGTGTGTCCTAAACACCACTTGCCTATTGTGTTCTTGATCCACCATCCTGGCACCTGCAAGTGAGTCAGAGCCAGTGAACTGCTCTCCCTCAGTAGCACCAGGTCTTGATTTCTGGCACTTTGATTCATTCACTCATCCTTTAGGGACTTTGATGTCAGTTCCCCATTCAAAGGCATCGGAGTACAAAGGCAGGGCAGAATGTATAGTTCCATGGAAAGCATTGGCTGGTACCTGGATCTGAAAACAGCTTCCTCACTACTGACCCATTTTTCTGAGTCTCAGTCCCTTCCCTTATGAGAAGTTAAGTACTTAGCTAACTAATGGCTTTTGTGGACATTCTGTGTTAACATGGAATAAATAGTTTATATGTCTCAAAATTAAAGATAGAAAATACTTTTAAACTACGTGCACTGACCATCATTACTAACCATTAGTTAGCAATGACCATCATTACTAACCAGGTCCAGGACCAGGAATTGTGCTATCTAGTACTCTGCAATCATTAGAGCAGAACTGAGCACAAGTTGATCCTCTGAGTTCAAAGATGAAGAACTAATTAATAAACCAAAAATTCCGTGGGCCTCTTTACCTTCCCATTGTCATAAACCAGAAATTATTTCATGCAGACTAGTAATCTCTGTTTGGCCTAATAGGTAAGGCATAAGAACAATAGGAGATAATCCAGTGATTTATAGAACAGATCCCTAAGCAAACTCTACAATGTTTATCTATGGTGATTTGAAGTATCTGCTTAGGAGTCATATGAAAGTTCTTGGTTCTAGGACTTAAAAAGCTGAGTGAGGCATTTGGGACTTGATAAGGGATCTCTATGGCTTTAGTGAGAACCTCTATGGCCTTCATGGGGAAAGCTTCCTAAACTTTGGTAGGAGAACCTCTGTGACTAATGTGAGACTGCTGTGAGTGGATTTTACCCAACTCACCTGAGGCTTAGCTTTTTGGACTTCACAGGTTTGGGGGAAAGGATTTAATGCCAGGAAGATAACACTTCAGCTCCCATGAAGCCCATAACAAGAAGAGTACAATTTCAGTGTCTCTCTTGATAAACACTGGAAGGACAGAGGATTTTATTTATATCTAAGGAGGTCCACAAGCCAAAACTTTAAATGGAAAGGTAAGTAGATAGCCCTAGCCATTTTGGCTCAGTGGATAGAGCGTTGGCCTTTGAACTAAAGGGTCTCGGGTTTGATTCCCATCAAGGGCACATACTCAGTTGCAGGCTCCCGGCCCTGGTCAGAGGACATGAGGAAGGCAGCCAAGCGATGTGCCTCTCTCACATCAGTGTTTCTTTCTCTCTACTTCTCCCTTCCACTCTCTCTAAAAATCAAGTGGAAAACCTAATCGGTTTGACTCAGTGGATAGAGCGTCAGCCTTCGAACTGAAGGGTACTGGGTTCGATTCTGATCAAGGGCATATACTTTGGTTGGAGGCTCGATCCCCAGGAAGGGATATATAAAATCAAGAGAGAAAGAATATCATCAGGAGGGTGATTAAAAAAAGAAAGTTAGCTAGGTATGTGAACTCTGATGGAAGAAATCAAGGAACATCAAAATAGATACTTCATATTCACGGATTTAAAAGACTCAATAATGATAAGATTTTAATTTTTCCCAACTTATTATATAGATTCAACACAATACCAATCAATTTATCAGGAAGCTATTTTGTAGATAATAATAAACACATTCTAAATGTATATGGAGGTCAAAAGATAACAATAAATTCACTGCTTCTGCCCTGGCGCACCAGAGGAAAAAATGACTACCTTTTGTCACCTCAAATCCATTAAAAGCATGTCTAGGCAGACAAGTTTCCCATGTAACTGGATTTCCTAACTATGCTCAGTGGTGTAGTTTGGGGAGGTGCTTAGAGGAGTTCCCGTAAATCCTCAATCAGACGTGAGATCTCAGGGAGGAAAACTTGCCTCACAGTTTCCTACGGCAAATTGACCAGGTTGGTCCGGAGTCCAGACCAGCTTTTAACCTCCGGTTATTCCAGCAGACAGCCTGCCCCTCCCACCTCTGTGTGCAGGGTCACGGCTGGTACAGAAGGCCACCGCTCCCTTAGTCTCTAGGCAATCTCCAAGGAACAGGCGGGAGGACCTGGGTGGGTACGTGACCTGAACCTCAGTTCTAGCTCAGGTTTCACCTCCAAATATTTGGAGAAATAGTACCTCAGCCTCCTTTTGTAGTTGTTCACTGGACCTTGCAAATGTTAAATGGGGGCGGTGGATAATCATGGGACACTTTCAATATGGAAAAAATCATTCTTAAGTTCTGAGAAATGTTTTAGAGTGTTTTATTGATAATTTCTTTTCTAAGATAGTGTTTCCTTTGAAATTTGTGTTAGTTGAATTTTTCCCCTTTCTCGCCTATCGACTATCTCTTTGCCTTTTTGTTCTATTTTATGGGGGAATTCCTTACCTTTATCATCTATCAAACTTACAATAATAGCCAATATTTTTTATTTTCTGATTGATTACTTAATAGCAGCCTATTCTTTTTTCAAGGATGCCATATCTATTTTTACCCCTTTGAATATATTCATTAGTGTCTTAAATGTTTCTTCTGCTCCTCAGATTCATTCTCTCTCCTCCGAGTTCCATTTTTACTGCTTCTTTACTTCAAGCCTTACTTGAGGAATATTTTCAACTGGGGATCCCTTGTTGTCTGTTTATATGAAAGATGTAGATGGTGAGGACATCGGAAAACTCTACATGCATTATAAGAGATTTATGGAATCATGTGCCTCAGAGGAGGGAGCCTGGGTGACCTGAGAGCTATTTTGTTGAAGATGCCTCCAGCTGCTGCCTCTGAGACTAGATCTTCCTAGCTCCTGCTCGGCAGGCTAATCCTCACTGGTGGCACCTTGGAGCTAGTGATGGTAGAGGGGGCACCTCTCTATTCATTTTATAGGCTTTCATTTCAGTGCCATGTTTCCTTAGAACAGCATTTCACTCCCACTCTCTTCAGGGGCAGTTGCCTCCAAGCCCAGAACCTCTCTGGTTCAGTTTTTCTAGAGCATAAACCTATTCTCTTGCTGAAATGATGGAGGATATAAACCTAACTATGTTATATTACTTTCCTCGCCACTATCATTACCCCTCCAATTGAATCGTCGCGGCACCTGATGTCTACAATCTTTGAGCCTTGCCAGGGTTCCATAACATGAATCAGCATGTGTCTACTTGGTATCACTTTACCCCCATCAGCCTTCCACAGGCACCTGAGTATTACCGTTCTCCTGCCTGTTATGTCATTGACCATTCTGCCTGTTTTCAGTCTTCATATATTGTGGCTTATATCTGTCCTATAAGTTTTATCAAAGACAATGTTTGCTGACACTTTTTTTTTTTAACCCAGTGAGGTGCCTTTCAGGCCTTTGAACCTCAGAGCTGTAAAATAACAGGTTTGTGTTGTCATCAGCTACTGAGTTTGCAGAGATTTGTTAGAGCAGGTCTAGAAAAGCCAATGCAGTTTTCAGGAGTTGGATGGAGCCTGAAGCCTCTGTCAGAGAGAATAACATGATTATTGGTACTAACACAAAGCAACCAAGTAGTCTGTTATCTCATGAACATTTATTGGTCTCATATTAAATGGGCATGGTCCAGAAATGTGCACATCCTCTGTCTGTGGACAATTCCACTGTGTTTATCCTCAGCTGGGTATATACCGAGGCTCACGGGTCTTTTCCAATTATTCAAGCTCCTATAATGGAACAGCGGGCTTGGGCAGTGGGCTTGTGTAGAAAATTGGGATTAGGAGAGTCAAGATCGCAGCCGATGGAGAATCTGCTTCCTTTTCTAAAATTAAAAATCAAAAGAAAAAATATGCACTATCAAAAAAAAAAAAAAAAAGCAGAGACCCTGGGGCTTAAAAGATTAGACTCATCTTTCCCACTCCCCACTCTGACCTTGTGCGTGTAACTGAATTTCTTTAAGGTCTAATTGCTTATCTCCCCCCCCCCTCCTTCTCCTGGTGCCTTAGATGAGATACTTACACACTGTCCAGGTATCCGTTTAACTCAGGAAGAAGCCACATTAGTGGATTCCAAAAACAAAGCCAAGAGTGGGGCCCAGTAGTAAAACTGGCACCTCCTGATTCAGAAGCACAAGGCTTTAGTTTTTTCACTGAACTGTATGTTCTGCTGCACCAGGACATCTGATGCCTTTTCTGCAGCCTCTCCCTGAGAAAGAGGCCATGGACTGGACTGGGATCCACATCCTAGAGAAGCGGTTCTCAACCTGTGGGTCACCCCTTTGGGGGCCGAACGACCCTTTCACAGGGGTCGCCTAAGACAGCCTGCATATCAGCTATTTACATTACGATTCATAACAGCAGCAAAATTACAGTTATGAAGTAGCAACGAAAATAAATGTATGGTTGGGGTCACCACAACTTGAGGAACCGTATTAAAGGGTCACGGCATTAGAAAGGTTGAGAGCCACTGTCCTAGAGAGACGGGAAGGAAGAGTCCTGGGGAAAAACAAGGGAGAGAACTTGTTTGTTCTTTGCCATTTGAGTACTGAGAACCCGGACAATTCTATTTGGAAGACAAACCTCAGAGAGAAAAGAAGGTGTGCTTAACCTTCCATTAGATTTTACAGCTGATCTCAGCATCCTGAGAGGCTGTTAAATTTGCGATCCTTTTCCAGAGACTTAAAACCAGCATTGAAAATGGTTATCAAATTCCTAATAAGATATCAGGGGCAAAAGAGAAGAAACTTACAAGCAAGCTCTGAGGTGAACTCATTGCTTTCCGTGGAGGTGCTGAGCTCATCTGCAATTTAAAAAAAAAAAAAGGTTTTTATTCACTTCCAATATATATCACTCAGTGTGTCTGGCATTCAGCTAAGAGTCTCAAGCAGCCCTAGTAAACATGGGACTCTAGTCACCAAACTGCCCCGCTCCTACCCACCACGGCACTCTGCCACGCCTGAAATCCTGCCTGTGGAGGTGGAATGCACACACACCCCATGAGGAGGATTTGGGTGAAGGACTGGCCTCCACTTGCCCTTGGATATCCCTGAGAGGGACACACGGACCAGTCACGTCTTCATGCACAAGAGCCACATCCAGTCTTCTTCCCCAAAGGGCACACCCTCAAGCAAACCTGCGCCTGGCTGAGAAGGGTGTAAACGGGGGCAGAGTACCTCCCAGAGCCCCACTTCTTGAGTCTGTCCTGGAAAGCCTTGAAGAAAAATATCCCTCAAGGTCTAAAAATAGACCCCCAAAAATGTCAAAGCTCTTTGACCTTACCTGGTGCACCAGTTATGGGCTCTTCCAAATAATCGCTAGGAACCGTTGCTAGAAATAAGGAAGTCACTTAGTTAATTTCTACATTTCTTAATCTAGACATATACCAGGTCATCATATCGTACACCTTAAACTTATACAATGGTATATGTCAATTATCTTTCAATAAAACTGGGAAAATACTAAATAAATAAATGCATTGCAGGGGGAAATAAAACTCAGTTCATTGGTAATTGCCCACAGCCAGAAAGCATCTCTTAATAAGCAGGCGACGGGGTTCAGTACATTAGCAGAAATGATAAGATGCATCTGGGCCATGAGGCTGCCTCTTGCTTATAGTCAAATATGAGAATTTTCCTATTGCCCCATGGGATGGGGGCAAGAGTGGGAGGATTAGGGTGGGAGGCAGCATTAACTTACATTAACTAATCATTGATCAAGCACTACAGGTTGGGCAGTGAGAGTACAACTGAGACAGAGCTTCATTTTGCAAATGAGAGATAGTCTGTGAGGAGGATAATTAGTGGGAAAGGAAGGATTTAAAGCCCCTTAGCTGCCACTAAAATACAATTTCTAGCTTCCTGCTACTACTGACTACATTCCCCCAATACATTTAGGGCAGTGCTGGGATACAGTAAATCTCAACGAATGTTGGCTATTATTTGTAGATATAAATAGTAGATTGCTTTAAAATTGTTTTTGTAGGGAAGGCCCATAGCTCTTTCGTAGTAATAATGAAGGCATCCCACAGACGACTGGGTTTTGTTCATTGTGACCAAGGTATTGACCCTGTGGCTAAAAGGCAGGGGAGAAAAATGAAAGCAGACGAGGGCCTGAGACAGAGATGGGCAGAGATAGGATCACTGCTTCATTTATGAAGCTTTTCAACCCCTCTTTCTTCTGTTCAGCCTAAATTTAAATAAGATTTACACTTATGCTGAAACCGGTTTGGCTCAGTGGTAGAGCGGCGGTCTGCGGACTGAAAGGTCCTGGGTTCGATTCCGGTCAGGGGCATGTACATTAGTTGCAGGCACATCCCCGGTGGGGGGTGTGCAAGAGGCAGCTGGTTGGTGTTTCTCTCTCATCAACATTTCTAGCTCTCTATCTCTCTCCCTTCCTGTCTGTAAAATATCAATAATATATATATATATTAAAAAAAAAAAAGCCGAAACTGGTTTGGCTCAGTGGATAGAGCGTCGGCCTTCGGACTGAAAGGTCCCGGGTTCGATTCCGGTCAGGGGCACGTACCTTGGTTGCGGGCACATCCCCAAGTGGGGAGGTGCAAGAGGCAGCTGGTCAATGTTTCTCTCTCATCGACGTTTATAACTCTCTATCCCTCTCAATTCCTCTCTGTGTAAAAATCAATAAAATATATACATTTAAAGATTTACACTTAAAAATCTTCATTCAAAACGTTCCCTGTTTATGTTGAATTGTAACCAACTGGAAAAGAAGAGCAAATTCTTAAGCTATTTTTGCCACCATCGCCATTGATCCTTTGGAGACACAAGAAGTTCCTCCTCTTTAGAGAAGCCCAGGAGGCTGGTCTTGGAGACCAGGTCAGGGCCACCTCCAGGCGGGAGCTTATTGGTGCTCAAATGGTTCCATCTGCTGACACTGGGAAAATGCTTCAATTCCCCTCAAGTTCCAAAAAAAAAATTAACCGTACTGTGGTAAGCATTTCACAATGTACGAGTATCACCTCAGAGAGCAAAGCTGCATAAGTTACCTCAGAACATTCCTATGCAATGAGCTGTAGGTAAGGAGAGAGAGGCAGGGAGGCATGTCTGCATTTTTTGAAGACGGGAATTTTTACCTGTGGCCACCTGAGTGGCTTCTCCCATAATGCTGGGGATATTTGACCCCACTTCAGTAGACAATTCTAGGAATACAGAATGGGAAATGAGTGTGGTCACACCATATGCTGGGAATCCAGTGCACTGGAGGGAAGCAGCCTTTGCCTCAGAAATGTAAAAGATGGGAGCCCACCAACTCCTGCAGTCAGAACCCTTACTTACCTAAAGCCTGTGTATTCTCCAAATAAACATCAGTGGTCGACTCTACAGCCCCAGTGAGGTCCAGGTCAGTGGTCGACTCTCCAGCCCCAGAGAGGTCCAGATCCAGGTAGGTGGTCGACTCTACAGCCCCAGTGAGGTCCGGGTCAGTGGTCGACTCTACAGCCCCAGTGAGGTCCAGGTAGGTGGTCGACTCTCCAGCCCCAGAGAGGTCCAGGTCCAGGTCAGTGGGTGACTCTACAGGCCCAGGGAGGTCCAGGTCAGTGGGTGACTCTACAGGCCCAGGGAGGTCCAGGTCAATGGGTGACTCTACAGACCCATCGAGGTCGTTGTCAGTGAGCGACTCCAAAGCATCATCGAGGGCCAGGTCAGTGAAGGACTCTAAAGTATCAGCAAGATCCAGGTCAGTGGGTGATTTTGGGTCAATGGGTGCATTTAGTTCAAGTTGTAACTCTGAGTCCTTGAAAATGTCTGTTTTTTCTAGACATCGACCATCATGCAAACAGCTCAAATATTTTCTAGCAAGAATATCTCCACCATCTCCACACCCTTTCCCATCCCAAGCTAGATCTTCTCTGGAGAAAACAGGGACATAACTTGTTATAACAAATCAAGTGGCATCTCCCCACAAGTCTCTCTTCTGCCAACTGCTAGAATGTCCAGAAAACTGACTGCCTCCCAGTAGGATGCTCAATGTCCCTACACCACCCTTCTTGAAGGGTCAGTTTAGGAAGGCACATTTGATATTGTGGCTCTAAATGTCAGACTAAAATAGAATAAACATTCTAAAAACCCTTCCTCTGTAATCCTCCCAGGTTTCTGAAAACTTAAAAACAAAGAAGGGCAAAGAGCAAGGAAAACAGCTATTTCCGAGGTGCACATCAAGAATGGAATCAAGGGGGTGAGGAAGAGGTAGAAGAGGGTGTAGGGGGGATAAGTGGTGATGGAAGGAGACTTGGATTGGTGAACACACAATGGAGTATACAGGTGACAGATTATAGAATAGTACACTTTAAACCTATATAATTTTATTAACCAACATCACCCCAATACATTCAATAAGAGAGAGAAAATAACAATGGAGTTGACTCTATGGGCTACTCTTATGTTTTGTTCATTAAATGTCTAGGACTTCATTTTCCAGAGTGTTCCATAGAGTATTCAGTCCAGATATTTAGGGGCTTCCTAACCATATATAAGCATCATAACCATGTAGGCCTGATGAGGGTGCAAACAGGGTCTTCTTGGATGATAGTGGAAGATACACAGTCATATGACTGCCTAGTTCAGCAGGTTATGAGCATTCTACCAATGAGGCCAAAGTCATTAGCTCTCTAATTTAGTCGCTTTGCTTTAACATTCATTCACATGCAGCTAAGAACCCAACCCCAGCATCTGATATATTGAGAGCTACCCTGGGGAGAGGTGTGAAAGGAACAGGATGGGGAAAGTAACCATTTTAATGCAAAGGAGTCAACAGCACTCCTCATTAGAACAGAATTCAGGAAGGACTAGAAAAGAAAGCCTTTTGGGCAAAGCTTCTTTTCTCTGGTCCACAGGACACCTTCTTTCCTCTCCCAAGTGATTCACAAGTTTCATTCCTGACCAGCTGGTCTCCATTGTGTGTGATGGAGCTGAATGCTAAAGCACTTTTTAAATTTACTCTGCTTTGAAATGAGGATACAGCCTAGGATTTATAAACCTCCATTAGATAGAACAAAGCCTGTTTAGTATCCAACAGTAAAGAACTCATTAATCAACAGAGCCAAATATCAACAGTACAACGATTGGAATTTATTTTGAGAGCCAATTTTTTTTTTAAACTTAAACTTCTTCTAATGCCATTTCTTCAAAATGGACTCGCCCAGGCCGTGGCATTTTGTGGAAGAGCCACACTCAAGGGGCCAAAGAGCCGCATGTGGCTCGAGAGCCACGGTTTGCCAACCACTGGCCTACGCTAATCTCATCTGGCCAGCTTTTACACCTTTATGATGTCAATTCAAACACTTTGCCCAAATCTGAGCTTAGCCACTCCACTGAGCCCAAGGCCTCAAGAGCTCAACCTCCCAACCTCACCTTAAATCCAAGTCAATATCATTTTAACCATTTCACTTCATATCCCTATCTATCTATCATCTATCTATCTATCTATCTGTCTTCCTCTTCCTAGTGCCATTGCTTCTCCCTCCCCTCCTTACACAGACGCACATGCCATGAGAGATTTTAGCGCTGTTCTCTAAGAACTTACTACTCCCAATAGTCCACTTACCAATAGTCCACTTACCTGGGAGTAGCAAGTGGAAAGCCCCAGCCAGGACAAGCCAGGTGGAGAAGATGAGGACCTTCGTGATCATGGTTCAGGCGGCAGGGAGCACAGGACGCTGGAGAAGATGAGCAGGCCGGCGGCAAGCCCTCGATGAGCTGGACTGATGAAAGCTCTGCTCAGCTTTTATAGAACCCTCAGCCCAAGGGTGCGGAAGGCAGCATTCTCAGGTGGTTATTGTTAAAAAAAAAAAAAAAAAAAAAAAAAAGTAAGCCTCACCTGTGCGCTCTCTCTCTCTCTCTCTCTCTCTGCCCTGGGGGAGGGAGAAACAAGGAGCAGGTTGGAGGAAAACCCTGATAAGGTCCTAGGTTGGGTTGCGCCATCACCATTAGCAGCAATTGTCTGCTTTTCAGAGGACGAGAGGGAAATTCTAGTTTCACCAGCTAACCGAGGACTCCACTCCTAGCCCAAGACTGCAAGTTTGTCTTCTAGACGGGGTCCAAGTCTTGTTTTACTGAACTCTTGAAATGTGAAATGCTACTTTGAGTCAGAATGCGGGACTAAGGATTGTGGTCACAGCTTGATGGCTTCTTTGATTCTAAGGGAGAGTCTTCTTACACAGGCTTCTAACCAGAACTGGTCTCTCAAAGAGAATTGTGGGAGAGAGTAATAATTACTCCTACTATTACTACTACAATAAAACGGATATATCTAAAATTATAATATCATATTTGATTCTCACCACAGTCCTATGAGAGAGTCATTATTATCCCCATTTTTCTGATGAGGAACCTAGGCCAAGGGACTCCAAATTCAATGACGCCAAATTCAAATGAAGATACTCAATTTATGCAGAGGTGTCGTTAACATCAAGTACTCTGGGCTGCGCAGACGTGGCTCCTGCTAGTGACTTTCCCAGGCCTCTAGGGGGCAGTAGCAAGCCGCAATGTGTCCTTGGCCAAGCTCAGATTAACCCTCACTGTAGGTGTAAAATGGGCTGAGAAGGTGCAAGGAGGACTAACACATAAAGCAGCCTCAGCGTTCAGTGAAGAGGCATGCTCGTTGCCTGGAGAGGAGGTGCGGAACACATATGTGCAGTTCCCATGACGGGGCCCAACTTCCACAAGTCCTTCAGGCCTATCTTCTTTGCGTAAAAAGTCACAGCCGATTCCTGCACCTCAGAACCCACAGGGTTGGCAGTATCACTGGCAGAAATGTACACACAGCCCGGAGCCCCCAGAAAAGATGTTATGAACAGCCCGCTGGGTGGGAGGGAGAGGGTTGCCCCCACACACACACACACAGGCACACACACTCCTGTTTTATATAAATAAATGTAAACAAGAGACCCTGATTGCGTTGTGATAATGCCAATTTATTAAAGCAATTAGAGGAGGCAAATGTATTAAAGCAGCAAGGCGAGCAGATCTACTTCATCCAGCTTGGAACGCAGGTGGACATCCCTCAGCTAATCCGAGTAACGAGTTCAGAGGGCGTTCGAAGCATTATATAGCTTTCTGTCTATAGGTTTCAAAACTCCCCTGCTGAATATCTTGATACAGATTAATTCCCAAGGTCCCCTTTCACTTTGTGAGGCCTTCCCAGGATTCACGAGAAGCACTTGGCAATTTTATCTTGCCAAGCCTTAAGATGGCTGGCTTCTTTGTTTAGGGAGTAAAAAGACAAAATAAACAAGCGAAAACCTGTCCTTTTATTCCTTTCCCCTTCCCCAAAAATGACTGATTTCTTTGTTGAGTGCTTGAGGAAAGCTCCCTTCTCTCCCCCTTCTCCCCTCCTGGCCTGCATTCTTCAGTTGCAGAGTCATTTAACCATTTGCTTACAAGCCTCCTCCAGAAAGATAAGGGATTGCAATTTACAAGCAGGCGGTAAACGGCCCACACTGTTTGGCCTTGTTTTAACTTCCTTCTCTCAGTTTCCCGATTTGCCCTGGAATTTTCCTGGCTTTTTCCCTGCCCAGTAACAAAACCTTTCAGCAATAGTAATAACTCTTACCATTTTGCTCAACTATGTGCCACGGGTATATATTGTTCTTCCCGATACCAACCTAAGGGTAGTTTTTTATTCTTCTCCTTTTTTAGATACGGAAACCATGGCTCAGAGAGGTGAGGGAAACTTCTCAGCACTGTGGCTGGAACTTTCCCTTCTCCTTTCTTAGGTAAGGAAGCCATGGCCCAGAGAGGTTAGGGAAGTTATGAAAGGTCACACAGTAAGTATCATAACATCCAGAAGCAGCCTAGCCTGGCCAGTGTGGCTCAGTTGGTTAGCTATCCGCCCATACACCAAGAGGTCACAGGTTTGATTCCCAGTCAGGACACATGCTCAATCCCCATTGGGGGATATGCAGGAGGCAGCCAATAGATGTTTCTCTTTCATTGATGATTCTATCTCCTTCCTCCTTCTCAAAAAAATCAATAAAAACATTTTTTTTTGTTTTTTTGTGTTGTTTTTTTTTTAAAGAAGAAGCAATCCATTGGGCAGCCTGAGGCCAGGGCCTTTCTCTACCACTCTCCTGGATCTCCCCCAAGTCCAGCTTCCGCCCTGATCTCCTCACTGCCCTCTCTGCCCTGTGAGTGCGGCCCTGCGCAGACTTCCCCCTAAAGGCAGGGTGGCGGTGCAGGGAGGCCCCGTGGGGACAGGACAGGAAGGCTGGAGAGAAGCCTGAGGAGCCGCGGTGAGCTGGAGCCTCCAGAGGGCCCGAAGAGCAGCAGAAAAGCCTGGGGAGACTAGGACCGTGTCCTCCGGGACTGGGAGGGAAAGCGCCAGGCGCAGTGCTGAGGAGCCGTCAGCTCAAGAAGCTGCAGGCCTCCCAGCAACGCCTCCAACGGCCTCCAGGTTAGGTTTGCCACCGGCGGTCAGATGGCAAAGCAAGCCGCAGCCGGAGCCATCAGACTTGGATCAGGCAAACCCAAAGAAACCCTTCCAACGCATGCTCCGAAAACCCTTTCGGCAGCAGCCACTGTTAATGGAGACTAAGACAGAGAACCCGAGGAAATGCCCCGGGGAGCAAAGGTGAAGGAGATGAATGTTGAGAGGGTGACACAACATCAGCAGGACCACACTCCCTCAATCAAGGAAAGCATACGTTTTCTTTTCTTTTCTTTTCTTTTCTTTTCTTTTCTTTTCTTTTCTTTTCTTTTCTTTTCTTTTTTTATTTTTGTCAATACATTTTTATTGATTTCAGAGAAGAAGGGAGAGGGAGAGAGAGATAAAAGCATCAATGATGAAAAAGAATTGATGATTGGCTGCCTCCTGCATGCCCCCTGCTGGAGATCAAGCTCACAACCCGGTCATGTGCCCTGACTAGGAATGGAGCCATGACCTTCTGGTTCTTAGGTCAACCCTTGACCACTGAGCAACACTGGCCAGGCAAGCATGGGTTCTATGATAACCAGAAGCTACGGGAGCGAAATATAAAATCTCATCTTGGAAATGCCCATGACCAAGACAATTAAATGATGATTTGAAATAAGGGTGTTGTAGAGTTTCTTTTTTAAAGAATGGTATATAAAAATTAAAAGACTACCTTTGGAAACACCTTTTTTTTTTCAAGGTTGAGTGAGAGTTTGAAACTAGACATGGTTTATATTTTCTATACAGATTTCAAGACGTGCTAATTTTGTGGGTTTGTATGATTAGTTTCCAATGGTCACAGGTAATTTTTAAAAATCAGAAATAGTACCTTTCTAAGAATTGCATATTTTTTTAGGCACAGCTGTTAGCACATTAACGGGGAAGCAAAAAGTTGTTTGTTTAAACTGCAAGCAAATACTCTGTAACTTAACTCCCTTATTAACCTAAACTTTCCGACTTCCAGGATCAGCCTTATAAAAAAGAAGTATTGTATTGGAGCAAAATATTACTGAAAGTAAATTAATAAAATTAAAATATTGCTCATCACTGGATCCAATTTACTGATGGGGAAACTCAAACAATTTAAATAACTAAAGTTACAGGAGCCAGTAACAGGTGGAGGCATGATTCAATCCAGGCAAAATGGTTCAGAGTCAATTCCCATCTTTTCTCTGTATACATTCATCTCTTCATCATTTCAGTGTCAAGCATAATTACTATGATAGCTAGAGATCAATCACTTCCTTACATCTCTTCCCCAAATATATCAAAAGCTTCATAAGGCAGGGGCCAGACTTACACAACTTTGTTTCCTAACAACATCTAGCTAGGTTGTTTACCCATTACTCTTGAACCAAATTATCTCATACATTTTAAAAACGGACATTTGAAGCTTAGCAGAATCCCAGCTACATTAGATTTGAAAGGAGGTTAAAGAATGGATAAAGGATGGAAGAGCCCATTATTAGATTTGGTAAATCCCCAAAGCAATCTGAAACAAAGTCACAAAATCGATTACCTACAGGTTCTTTTCTCTCTTGATCACTAGGATTTCCTTCAGCAGTGTTGCCTCCTCCTACCCCTTCCTTTAAAAAAAAAAAAAAACCACATTAAAAAATATTTTAATGGATAAAGAAGTGGGGCATATATATAATAGAATATGACTCAGCCATAAAAAAAAAATGAAGTCTTTTTTTTTATGGATGGACCTAGAGGCTACTGTGCTGAGGGAAATAAGTCAGCCGAGGAAGGCAACTGACAGGTGATTTCACTTAAATGTGGGATCTAAAACTAAATACATAAAAATAAAAAGATAAATGAACTAACAAAACAGAAACACAAAATCATAGACACAGAGAACATTTGGACATTTGCCAGATGGGAGTCAGGTTGGGGGATGGGTGAGAAGATGTGAAGGGATTAAGAAGTACAAATTGTAGTTACAAAATAGTGATGGACAAGTCTCCATCACTTGCACGGGATCACAAGCACGGGACCATAATCTATAATCCTGTAACAACTATGTATGGTGTCAGGTGGGTATTAGATTTATCAGGGTGATCACATCATAATTTGTGCAAATGTCTACTCACTATATTGTAAAAAAAAAAAAAAAGCTCATACTTTATGGTTTCGTTTTTATAAAACTGAAGACAAAGTGAATTTGATCTCTAGCAACAAAAGACAGATCAGTATGTCTGGGGATGGTGGGATGGGAGTGGAAGAGGGAGAAGTGGAGATGATGGCAAAGAAAAGCTAGAAATCTTTTGGAGATGATGGATATGTTCATTATCTTAACTGTGGTGATGGTCGCAGATATGTACATACATATATACTGTGTATCAAAGCTTATCAAATTGTATATTTCAAATATTTTTTTATGAACTAACAAAAGAGAAACACAGAATCATAGACACAGAGAACATTTGGACATTTCTTATATGTCAATTATACCTCAGTAAAGATATTTAGAATAAAGTATAAAAATTTAAGTAATTTTAAAAATAATTTTAAAATTGAATTTTAAAGGTTGACATACACAGGGGTGTCAAACCAGGAGCCAGCTTCTGAGTGGTAATGCGAGGAGTAGGAGGTTGGTTAGGACAGGATTTGCAGAAGGAATAGGCAAGATGCATTTGGCTAGTAGAAATGTAGGTGCTGATAGAAAAATACCACAGGAAGCAGAAACCGGTTTGGCTGAGTGGATAGAGCGTCGGCCTACGGATTGAAGGGTCCCAGGTTCGATTCCGGTCAGGGGCATGTACCTTGGTTGTGGGCGCATCCTCAGTGGGGGGTGTGCAGGAGGCAGCTGATTGATGATTCTCTCTCATCAACGTTTCTAACTCTCTATCCCTCTCTCTTCCTCTCTGTAAAAAAATCAATAAAATATATTTTTTTAAAAAGAAAGAAAGAAAGAAAGAAAGAAAGAAAGAAAGAAAGAAAGAAAGAAAGAAAGAAAAATACCACAGGCAGCAGAAAACAAGAGGCTGGCTTGCCGAGACCGGTTTGGCTCAGTGGATAGAGTGTCGGCCTGCGGACTGAAAGGTCCCGGGTTCGATTCCGGTCAAGGGCACGTACCTTGGTTGCGGGCACATCCCTGGTGGGGAGTGTGCAAGAGGCAGCTGGTTGATGTATCTCTCTCATCGACATTTCTAACTCTCTGTCCCTCTCAATTCCTCTCTGTGTAAAATCAATAAAATATATTTAAAAAAAAAAAAAAGAAAAGAAAACATGAGGCTGAAGTCCATGAGATTTTGGTTTATGATCGTAATTTTTGCTTTATGCATAATGTGAGCATGGAAAAATAAAAAATTTCCATGTACCTTTTTAAGTTCAAATAGGAAGTTTTATAGTCCGGAAGCTAAGCTGGTATGTAGACTGTCCGTATTTCACAAAAACAATCGCTTAATCCTGAAGATAGACCCATTCAGTTCAACAGTTTTGCCTCATTTCCGGAGGCGGTAAATTAGGTCTGTGTTGTGTGAGCAAGCAATCAGGTATTTAATAAGTGACATTTTTATGGGCACCAAAAAAACAAACAAACACAAAGGTTAATGTTTAGAGCAAATTAAAAACAGTTTCTGAGCCTGGAGGGCTGCCAGACTTCTAGGTGTCACACTTGATGCATACATCTGATGATGTCATTAAGTGTTTGAAAAAAACTCAGGTGGTTTACACATCACGCATGGAGACTGTATAAGCATGAGCTGTTGAAGTTTAGTATGTTGGGGTTTTTTAATTGATTTTAGGAAGAGGAGAGGAAGGGAGAGGGGGAGAGAGAAACATCCATCAGTTACCTCTTGCACCCACCCTGACCAGTGATCAAACTCGAAATTTGGGGGCGTGCCCCGGCAGGGAATGGAGCCAGGGTGACTTCTTGAAGTCTGTATCAAATCATGGAGCAGCAGTTTGCAGGACTTCAAGGGGACAAATGGCCATTTCAGTTTTCAGTGATTCCAAGGGAAAGGATAGAAGAAAACTGAAAGTGTGAGTTTGAGGAACGGCAGCCAAATATTTGAGAAAACTAGAAAAACTCAGGATCCAGTCCACTGTACAGCTGGAAAACAAAACCTCAAAGACAATTAACCGAGCCAGGATCTAATAACCATAGTATGCATTATAGTTACTATTGAAACATAATTTTTCCTCTCTAAATCACCCTCACTTTTACCAAAAGAGTCAAATTAAGATGAATTTATTTGCTGTTTCTAATTTGTTTAATTAAAGTGTTTTTAATTTGCTCTAAACATTAACCTTTGTGTTGTTTTATTTGTTTGTTTGTTTGTTTGTTTGTTTATTTTGGTTCTCATAGAAATGTCACTTATTAAACACCTGATTGTGAGAAGCCAGGGCCAGCTTACGCACATGTGCCAGGCCCCAGTGGACACCATGGGGTGTGCTCCTTCCCTGGGGGGGCGGGACCCTGGGAATGGGAGCCTTGTGGTGATGGGCTCATGAAGGGTGTGCTCAGCCCCAGGCCCACCCACCTAGCCTGGGGTGAAGGGTGCAAGGAATGAGAAGGCGGGGCAGGACCAGCTCCCAACTCCATTTTGTGTAATTCGACCCTAGCCCTAACCCAACCAATCAGGGTCACTAACCCTAACTCAACCAATCAGGGTTACATCCCCTACCCCTAACCCAACCAATCAGGGTCACTAACCCTAACTCAACCAATCAGGGTCACATCCCCTAGCCCTAACCCAACCAATCAGGGTCACATCACCCCCCTGTATAAAACCCATTGATATGTTACATACATTCTTCCTCTCTCCCACCATGCCATCCTATTGTTACCAGTGTAAGTGGGACGGAGCTTGGACTAGTCCAAAATAAATACGGGCTTACTGCAATTGCATCGGTTGTGGCTCCCTGATCGTCTTTGGGGTTCATGATACTAGGGCACAACAATTGCTTGCTCACACAACATAGACCTAATTTACCACCTCCTGAAATGAGGCAAACCTGTTTAACTGAATGGGTCCATCTTCAGGATTAAGTGATTGTTCAAAGATTTTGCTTGCAGTACTCTTAGCTTCGGAGCAGTTCCTCTCTAAGAGAGGTTCCCAAAATACCCTGAAGTTCTCATACCTTCCTCACTCACCTCGTAAGGTGGCCAGGAACCCTGTAAGCAAGGCACCAGGCCAATATTTCCAGAGGCTCCCCTAAGTCCATCTTAATTCCTTAAAGCTGTCTGGTCATTCTTGATTCTGTGCATACCTCTCTTACACATGACTCTCCACAAAAGCCTCTGTATATAACCCGGTTCCAACTGTGTCTTGTTATAAAAAGGACATTCTCTTACTGAACTTATGCAAATAGCCATACTGCCAAGAAAATTAGAATACTCCCTGAGAATTTCTATATTCTGGAGGGATCAAGTAGGAAGAAAACAATGAATGCTTCAATTCCACTCACAAAGGTATAATTTACCAACTTGCTCTAGTTCTTAGGTAGTGTAAAAGAAACAAGTTTCCTTGTACCTGGAAAACAAAATAGTTTTCTAAAATCTGCAAGTCCTGACCGGTTTGGCTCGGCAGATAGAGCGTCGGGTGGTGGACTGGAGGGTCCTGGGTTCGATTCCGGTCAAGGGCATATACCTCGGTTATGGGCTGGATCCCCAGTGGGGGGCATGCAGGAGGCAGCTGATCGATGTTTCTCTCATCTCTGTTTCTAACTTTCTCTCCCTCTCCCTTCCTCTCTGTAAAAAAAAATCAATGAAAATATACTTTAAATAATAAAATCAGCAACACTTCAAACAAAAAGTTAGGATTATAACCATCTTCATCAGTCCATTTGACAATTTTTAAGGAAGCTGGAGGGCTGGGGGCTAGACTTCAGTTTCTCAGCAGCTGGTGCTTTTGAAAAGCTCTCCTTCCCATTTGTTTCCTTTTGTTTGTTCAGTCCCAAGCAGCTCTGCCTGTTCACATTCCTGCCCGTCCACAGGAGGGCCTGCGGAGTTGCTAGGAGGCTTACAAACATTCCTATCAGACTTTGAAAAATAGCCCTTCCAATTCTGCTACATTTCTGACCATGGGGTTATTAAATTCTTTTAAAACATCCTTTCAGCTAGGACAAACAACATTTATTTCTGGCAGCATGAAACCATTCGATGGACTCGATGGGGTGCAAAGTTTCGTGCCTTCCAGAGTCATTCCCCCTGACCTTCAAAAGAAAGAGCTGATAACTGACACATCCCAAGCAGGCAAAAAGCTACAGCCATCTCCTTAAGGCACAGGCATAGCTATCCCTGAGAGGAAAAAGGATCAGTATTCAATTGGTGAGGATTGAGAAAGAAAGGACCATGTGAAATTTTATTTCCCTCTTTCATTGGGCTCAGGATAAGTGGCTAAACATTCAAGGACCCTTCCTGGTGTAAGGATTTTTGTTTTTTGTTTTTGTTTTGTTTTTTGTTTGTTTGTTTTTAGTTATGGCCCTTAGATTGGCCTTGGACGGAGGACTGAGGTTATAAATGCCCTGAGGGCCGGCAGCAACGTGGTAGGACCCTCACTAAGAAAGGACATTAGCCCACGTTTCTGTTTGGCCATATTTTGGAGCTTCCAACTTGATGGTTACCCAGCCACGTTCTTAGGACATAAAATGTAAGGTTGTCTTTAGTGAGTTTTGCCATTTTTTTCTTTTTCTTTTTTTTTTTTTTTCCTTCAGTGCTGGGCAATTGTATTTCCAGTGTCCTGATTTTTTTTTTTTTTTTTTTTTTTTTACAATATCTACAAATATCTAAAGGCATATAGGAAGGGGTCTGAGTGGACTTAGATTTTTGTTGTAATTTCTGTCCTTCCATCTTATTTAAGGGAGTTTTTATATGAGAGCTTTCCAGAAAGGATATTTTAGCCCTGGCTGGGTGGCTCAGATGGTTGGAGCATCCTCCCATAACGCCAAAAGGTTGAGGGTTCCATTTGGCGTCAGGTCTCATATGTGAGGCAACCGATCAATGTTGTTTTCTTTTTCTCCTCCTTCCTCTCTCTCTAAAATCAACTCTTTAAAAAACATAGCCTTGGGCAAGAATTTAAAATTCTATAAATAAATACATACATAAATGCTTTAATTTAAAAATTTTACCAATTCATAAAGGCTCCATTGTCTGGCTATTGATAGTAAGATTACCAGTGACTCAAAAGAGCAATCCTTCTATGGCCTAACTAGGGAAGCAAAAGGCTTCCACAGAGAGCAAGAAGGATGCAGCCCTCACAGATCCAACCGTTCCTCCCCATTGTGGCCTAAGGAGCACGCGGGGCCTGTCTTTAAACAGCTGCTCCAAAACGCCGGCGGTCACGTGCTTTCCTCCCCTTCGTCCGAAGAAGGAGTTCTATTCCTTAAGCTGGATCCACAGCCCCTTTGGCTGCCCACCAGTTGCATCTTCATCCTCGAGCTGCCAGAGGTAAGGACCACCTCCGGGAGAATGGGGTCAACAGAAAACCAGAAGTTCAAACCAAATCTTTAGCACAGTCATGCTTGCCCAAGAAACTAGTTTCACCGCCAATCTAAATTCAGAAAGGGAGAAGCGTATTCTCACAACTTTTTCTTCCATCCACTGGATCCCACAGACTGAGATGTGGGGATTGGGGGACGGGGGGATGGGCGCTTACACGGTAAGAGCCCTTACCTCCTTCCAGCCTGTGTTAGATGTCCCAGGATTTCCTGAGTTGCTTCAGCCTTAACGGAAAGTGTGGGGTTCTAGCCGCTAAATTTTCTTTTTGCCTGGCTGCCTCACTAAAACCATGGGAGCAGGAAAAAAAAAAAAATCCCCCTGCCGAAACCAGTTTGGCTCAGTGGATAGAGCATCACCCTGTGGACTGAAAGGTCCAGGGTTCGATTCTGGTCAAGGGCATGTACCTTGGTTGTGGGCACATCCCAAGTAGGGGGTGTGCAAGAGGCAGCTGATGGATGATTCTCTCTTATTGATGTCTCTAACTCTCTATCCCTCTCTCTTCCTCTCTGTAAAAAATCAATAAAATATAGATAGATAGATTTTTTTTTAATTTCCCCTACCTTTATAAATTCTTCTGGTGGGCCTAATAATCAAATGAACATGAGACAAATGAGTAAGAGAATGTAACCAAACTTATCACATATGTACACATGGGGGTCCCCAAAGAATATGAGAGCCAAGGAGGGCAAGTTGGCCAGCCAGGGGCATATGCCATCTTAAACTAAGTGGGGCAGGCGGGGGGAGGGGTTGGTACTTTATAGGACAAGGAGGCAATTTACAAGGGAATGAAAGAGTTAATGTTTAGAAAACAAATACTTGTTGGACCATCTTGAAGCTATGGGACAGCAGAGGAATTCGATCTAACCAGCCCTGCTAGCTTTCTCCCTAACACACACCAGTTTATATTAAACTATAATTATCCATGATACTATCTCTCTTCCTGGAGCACGTCCTCTGTCTACATTCTTTTAAGCCATTAGGGGGAAGGTCAAATGTTTTGTGTGTTTTTTCCCCCCCGAGTCTTTTGTTTCTTAAAACTAACCAGCTTAACCAAATATTCCAAAGAGGCATATTTTGGGGTTGACAAAGTCTGTTCCCCTTCAGTAACATTGTAAAGGGAGCAACTGTCAAGTTAGAGAAGTAAACACTGCTTTGTATGCTGAGCAAACAGTGCAAGGGCTCAAAAGGAAAGCTAGGGAGAGAGAGAGAGAGAGAGAGAGAGAGAGAGAGAGAGAGAGAGAGAGAGAGAGAGAAAGAGAGAGAGAGTTGGGGCGGTGTGTGTTGGTGAGGGAGGGGCCACAGAACCCATATGAAGTCTGAAAGGAACACGGGGCAGTTGAGAATCTGAAGGAGCACGCGGCTGGTTTCCCTGCCCTGAAATTGGTGTTTCACTGTGGCTTCAGAGCGAGCAGTAAAGATCCTGATTTCAACACAGCCGCCAAGTTCTTGGATTCAGTAGAAGGCCATGTCCTGTGTTAGCCCCTCCTTTCACACAGAGCAGCTGGCATGCATCGAGGAACGCCGAGTCGCAGTAAGCTTGGCTTAAGCAAAGCATGAAGGAGTCAAACCTGCTAGAGTAACGGCCAGCATTTGCCTGTTTTTGGTAACTGACAAATTGTACTTGGTCCCGTTCACCTTTTCCACTGAAGTCCGTGCCTTTCATCCAAAGGCCTTGGCTACTTCCCCACGTGCATTTCTTGGCACTAACTCTCATCAGCCTTCTGGCACCATGATCACCGCACCCTCCCCCCCTACCCCCCTAAACACAATCTAAACCAGTCACCCCGCCCTGTACTTTCTATTCTGAGAACACTGTACTCTCTTTGCTTCTGTTCCCCCCCCAATCCCCAACCTTCTGATCTTTTGGGACTGCACCCTTGCATATGCAGTCCATGGTTGACAAAAACGTCATTAAGTGGCGCATGACCCTCTGGTGACACACACTGCGCCCACTCTTTCCTGAAGGGAGCCTGGGAAGGAGAAACAGGAAGCAGGGAGGGACTTAATGAAAAAGAGAGAGATGTTTTTGTCCGGGGAATGCCACCTGCTGGCTCACGTTGGTCATTAAAAAAAGAAAAACATACCAGCGCAATGGTTGGCTTTAGCAGAAGACCTTGGGTGCCACCTACTGGTTTATTTTGAAATTTACTATTTTACAGAAAGGTGGTTTGCTTTCACTTAATACGTACTGATTACCAACCACATAAGAGATGCTAGAAACAGAAATGGAAGAGGTATGGAAGGAATGGAAGAGGTATCGTGAAGACAGCTGAGCACCAAGAGATGCTGGTGAGGGCTGGGAGCAGGGCTACAAAGGGAGCAGGTGTGCAGCCTCAAGGAGAGAGTTGGCAGTCAATAGGGGACGGCGGTAGGGGGAGTTAGGAAAGCTTTGTTGAGGTGAGGAACCTCAAGTTACCTCTATGAATGCGAGTTGATGAGCAGGTATGAGAAGGAAGAGCCAGGAGTTCTAGGCAGAAAGAGCAGGGAGCGTCTGCCAAGCGATTCGGTACGGCTGGAGCTTGTCATGCAAGACATAGAGCGAGGCACCAAGAGAGGAGGCTGGGGAGGGAGGCCGGGGCCAGATCCTGGGAGGCTTCCCAAGCCACACGGTGGAGGTCGTCCTGCAGGAAATAATTGAAGAACTACTGGTGGGCGTGGAGCAGGAGAGTTCGGGATTAGACATCTCTTTACAAATACCACACCCGCAGAAAGAGGGAAACTGGAATTCAGTGCCTCGCTTTGGAAATGCACTGTTGCGGCAAGTCACATAAATCTGATCTACTCAATTAGAAAGGGGGTGGGGGTATTGGAAGGATATCGGGAGTACACCACCTTCTCAAGGGTCTGGAAGAGCAGCTTGGGAGCGGGCAAGAGCGAAGGCAGCGTGGAGGAGGCACAGCAGTTGTCTCACAGTTGGCATAGAAGGACATCACTGCCACTGTTGTCCTGAATTAGCCCTACTCACCCCATTAGGAGCAGGAGCATGTGACTGTCAGCCTTCGGACCATGCCTTGGTTGCTAGGTAGTGTGACTTCATAAATGGAGTATTACTTAGGATACCTGTTCGGCTGCCGTAACAAATATCAACATTAATGACGACTTTGTTGCTCCCTCATATTAAGGCACGAATGGGTTGGGCAGCTCTTTTCTGTGGAGCCAGCCCTGATCCAACCCCCCTGGATTTTCACCCCACACAGAGTTCCCATGTCGCGGCCCAAGAGAGCTGCTCCAGTTCCCACCATCACCTTTGCATTCTAGCCACAGGAGGAAGGAGAGGGAAAAATGAAATATTAATAATTCCTTGGTGTCATTAAATAGTTGGTGCTCACATTTCTCTGGTTCTCTTAGGGCATGTTTTCCATTTGTGCGTTTGAATTGTGGTCAAAATAAAACTCAAACATATAACATAGCGATGAATTGGCGTATCTCCTAAACTTCTTTTGATCTATAGATTTCCCCCTTTCATCTATATTTTCTTTCTGCTTTTCTACTTTAATTGAAAAAACTGATTGTTTGTCCTGAAGAATTTCCCCGAAGTCTAGATTTTGCTGAGCCGCTTCCCTGCAGAGCCATTTAACAGTCCTTGGGTTCCAGTTCCTGTAAATGGGTAGTTATATTCAGAGGCTTGAGTATAGTTTAGGGTCATTTTTGTTTGTTTGTTATTTGTTTGTTTTGCAAGACTACATCAAAGGTAGGGTGGGTTCTTGCTTGGAAGGCACTTCACGGGCTGATTTTCTCTGGGGATGTTATTAGCCATTGAAAACCATTACCGGGATCCACATGCTAGTCCCTTCACTGTGCTTGCTCACCAGATCATCACACAGTAACGAGCACCTCCAATAGAAGGGGGTGTTGGTGACATAAGGTTTGGCCCAGAAGTAGTTTGCAATCTGCTGGGCAGCAAACTGGAACAGGAAGCTACCGTGGTGGCACCTAAGTGGGAAATTGAAGGACTTCAGTCTAATCGGAAATCATAGAGAACACTAGCACTTTTCAGTCCTTGGCTGAATATTAGCACAGGAAAGCCTTTGATTTTGTTTCGTATTTATGGTATTTTTCCATTAAATCAATAGAACCATGAGGCAAGTGAGCCGCTAAAACATCCCAGCTGCTTATAGTCTGGGTGCGATATGGTTTAGCAAAAGGATATGAAGAGAAGATATGAACACTTTCGTGGGCAGCAAACTTGGCATAGTCAATAGTCAATGTCCTTTTACCACGCATGCCCCTCTCCCACCCCAGCAGCTAGTGTGATTTTAGGCTATCTTAGCAGATTTACATCATCTAAACTCTAAAAGGTAATGATTCTGTTCTAGTCTCCCCTGGTCATGCCATGTCAAGAGAACCAAAAGTTGGAGGTAGACAAAGAAAAACATGATCGGAGTAGACAAACAGGACTGGAGGCGGGACATGGAACACGTAAAGTATAACCAGAAAGACGAGGGGCGCTAACCAAGGAGAAGACTGGTGCCGATAGCTCCGCATCTTCCAGCATTTGAAGGTCTGCCATGTACGAGGTGGGTAGGCCGGCCTGTGTAGACAAAGGGAGCAATGATAGAAAGGAAGAACATTCCGAGCTGAGGGACAATAATTTCCTGTCAATTGGCAGGGATGTCTCTTCTATTCCTCCAATTTTAAGACTCATGTGTGTCTGACCAGCAAAGCCTTCATCATTTTTTTTTTGTTTACCCCTAACATATTTACTATTGAAATTCCCACAAGAATTGTTACAATTTCACTTCAATCTCCTTAACCACTTAACCTGCTCCCTTACACCCAACAGATGACACCACTGTCTTCTATTATTATTATTATTATTATTATTATTATTATTATTATTATTACTAGAGGCCCAGCATGCGATATCGTGGGAAACCCAGACCCACAATGCTGGTGGGACCCAGACTGACTCCTGGCGCATCGGTCAGGATGCAGGACCCAGAAGGTTGGCCGCCCAGCTCCGCCCCCTATTGGTGTGTGTGTGTGTGTGTGTGGGAGGGGTGATCAGGGGTAGGCTGGCCCAAGGGGCTGTGGGCCTATCGTGGTGGGGTGGGCTGATGGGGGCCCAGCTGGTGGGGGTGGGAGAAGGGAGGGAGCCTTTGATTGGCAGGCCTGGCTCTTGCTCAGGGTGGGAGAGACAGAGCAGGGGCAGGATGGCTGGGGAAGGGGCTGTGAGGTTGGCCACCAGCCCCCTAATCAAGCCAGTTCATTGGCCACAGTGGGTGCTATGGCCGAGAGGTGATCCATGCACCTCCTGGTGACTGGTCATTTGGTCATTTTGGTCGTGATGCCTCTTGGCCTTTTAATATTATGATTATTGAGATATAATTGGCATATAGCATAGTTTCAGGTATAAAGCATAACGATTCAGCGTGTATATATTACAAAATGATTGCCACAATACATTCTAATTAACAGCTATCACCATACACAGTTACAAGTTTTTTTTTTTGTAATGAGAACTTTTAAGAACATGCAAGAATTTGTACTCTCTTAGCAACTTTCAAATATATAATGCAGTATTATTAGCTAGAGTCACTACGCTGTACATGATACCCCAGGATTTATTTATTTTATAACTGGAAGTTTGTACTTTTTGACCCTTTCACCCATCTCACCCACCCACTACACTCCACCTCTGGCAACCCCCCAGTTGTGCTCCGTTTCTGAGTTGTTGTTTGTTTGTTTTTTCAGATTCAACCTACACGGTAAGCGAGATCAGGCTGTATTTGTCTTTCTCTGTCTCGCTTATTTTGCTTAGTATCATGCCATCAAGTTCCATCCACGTTGTTGCAAAAGGTAGGGTTTCCACCACTGTCTTCTCTATCGGCCACATGAACGCCTTCAATTCCTGGTCCCTGTCAGTCCCTCCCTTCCACCTCACACTTTCCTGGTGTTTGCCCATACTTTCTTTCCCTCCTATTTTTTAATAATAAACTCTTCCACTGATTCTGACCCTTTCTATTCTTCAGGTCTCTGTAATCTACTTTTTACATAGCCCTATTACATTAACAATGCTCTGCAAAAAATTCAGCAAAAGTAAAACCCATGTAGCATATGCAGCATAGGGGAAGGAAGTGATGAGAACTGAGACAGAGAAAAAAAAGACAGTCGGAAGATGGACCTGTGGTTTTTAAAGTGACCTCCACAGACACCTGGAGGCTTAATGTAAATCCTTCGGCCCATTCTAGACCAATTAATTTGAAATTTTGGAAGTGGAGCTTATAAATGTATATTTTAAAAATATTTTTATTGATGTCAGAGAGGAAAGGAGAGGGAGAGAGAGAGAGAAACATCAATGATGAGAGAGAATCATTGACCGGCTGCCTCCTGCACACCCACACAGAGGACTGAGCCCACAAATCAGGCATGTGCCCTGATGGGGAATCAAATCATGACGACCTGGTTCATAGGTCAACCACTGAGCCACGCGGGTCAGGCTAAATTTGTATTTTAAATAAATATATTTTTATAATTACACAGAAAGTTTGAGAAGGACTGAGCTCCATTATAAAGTAGATTAGGGCGGTGGATGCCCATTCAAGCTGGATCTGCGAAGTTGATTATGAGGAAACTATTCCAGTTATCTAAATAAACAATCAGAAAGAAAGTTGGGGAGGATGGGTCAGAGGAGAGAAAGGAATGAACAAGAAGATAAAACAGAGTGAGACACTAAGAGAAAATTAATGAAAATGAATATCAGGCTTCTCCCAACTCCCTCCTCTACCCTCTCAACATGGGAATAGGACACAAAAACAGGAAACGTAAGATTTGCACCCTAACAGAGGAAAACTACAGAACATTAGAATTCAATGGGACAATAAAGACTATAGAGGCCAATCCCATAACTTTATAGATAAAGTGAGGTCCAGAGAGAGGGGAAAAAAAAAAAAACTATGGTGTTCAGATCACACAGCTATAAGGATCAAAGCCAATACTGAATTCTAAGGCAGAATTTATTATTCTATGCAGTGTTCTCTTCTGTAACTACAGATTGTCAAAGATGGGAGGATGCTTAGTCCAATTTCCTCATTGTAAAAGTGAGGAAACACATATTAAAAGACATCAAACACCAGGTAAATTTCCCATGAACACACAGCTGGCTTTTTATTACCAACTCAAGTTGTCTTCCTTAGTCTTTGCATACACATATAACAAGGGTTGGGCAATCTCA
Organism: Vespertilio murinus; assembly: GCA_963924515.1. Taxonomy (NCBI): domain Eukaryota; kingdom Metazoa; phylum Chordata; class Mammalia; order Chiroptera; family Vespertilionidae; genus Vespertilio; species Vespertilio murinus. Next base: position 174,785,425 of record OZ004707.1, on the reverse strand, counting down.
AATATTAATCTAGAGTAAATGTGTATTTCAGGGGAGCAGTAGAGATAAGAAACATAGCAAACTTAAGAACACCCTCCCCCCCCATGACTCAACTTATGTTGGTCCATGAACAGTTAACAGTTCTTAACATCTAACACTTGCTTCCTGTGCTAACTGGCAACTAGAATTATTATGCAAAACTAATAATCCTTTGCAGGACCCAAAGAGGAAGAGATGTGCAAGTGGGTTTGAAACTTGCAAATGTTTTACATTTAAATTCCTTATCCTATCTGGCAATGCTTCATCTTCATCTTTAGCCAGCCCTGTTGAGTTTGTTATAGTATATTTAGATACTTCCCTGTCTGTGACTACACAGAACTTCTGTCAGCAGGTCGATGGCTCCTAAAACTGTACCCCTTGCCGAAACCAGTTTGGCTCAGTGGAAAGAGCGTTTGCCTGCGGACTGAAAGGTCCGGGGTTCGATTCCGGTCAAAGGGCATGTACCTTGGTTGCGGGCACATCCCCCGTGGGGGTCGTGCAGGAGGCAGCTGGTTGATGTTTCTAACTCTCTGTCCCTTTCTCTTCCTCTCTGTAAAAAAATCAATAAAAAATATATTTAAAAAAAAAACTGTACCCCTTAAGTTACCATCAATTTCCTTGTGTTAATAATATTGGCTTTCACTCTTGATGGAAACAGGGCAAGAGGAACAAGATCCAAGAGAAAATAACTTTGGACAGGAAGAAACCCTCATATGAATAAAATGCATATGAGAGTTTCAGTAATGTGCAAGGGTGCCTGAGGAAGACACAGGTGTTCTCCAGAATGGTACTCCTTGCCGGCACCAGGACTTACACAGGGTGGCACCGAGGACAAGGTCACACTGGGAACCTGGTCTGCCCTGGACCAGGAAGAAGCCTTGCGGTATTTTCACGTGGTGGTTCTCCTCTGTCCAAGCAGCCAGCAGTTGATTCCTTTGAAAACATTCCCATGTTCCTACTTCATTCTTAATGAGGCCAAGCACATTGGTCATGCAGCTCACAGACACGAGGAAATGTCTGCAGCCCTGGACGCAGTCATGAACTCAGTGTACTTTGCGCAGGAAGCTCGGCTCTGCTGGCTCACATGTCATCCTTTAAAGGTCAGGTCTAAGTAAACAGAAGCAGTCTAGGAACACCAGCAGTTGAGCTGAGCAGTAGGCACATCAAACAAGAAAGCCAGCCAAAACCGGTTTGGCTCGGTAGATAGAGCGTCAGTCTACGGATTAAAGGGTTCCAGGTTTGATTCCGGTCAAGGGCATGTGCATTGGTTGCGGGAACATCCCAGTGTGGGGTGTGTAGGAGGCAGCTGGTCGGTGTTTCTCTCTCATCGATGTTTCTAGCTCTCTATCCTTCTTCCTTCCTCTATGTAAAAAATCAATAAAATATATTTTTTTAAAAAACAACAAGAAAGCCATAGAGTGGTTCCCCTTTGTCCTGAGCAGTCAGGTTCAGGGAGGACAAGCCTTCTTTTGCCCCTGGGCAGATTGCCCCATGGAATGGAAAGCAGTGTCTCCTGACGTTCATATTGGAAGCAGTGTCTGGGATTGAGGAGAGTGAAGGAGGTCTAGGAAACCCTTCTTGCTGCAGCAAACTAGGCCAGCCTGGGCCCTGAGATCCTTGACCTCCCATGCCCCTTTTTCTCCTAATTTCCCCCAGCATGCCTCTGGGCTTCCACAGTAGTCCTTTTACCTGGATCATCCTTGCCCATCTGCCCACTTCCATATCACAAATAAAGAGTTTGAATAGATTTAGAGGTCATGAGCTCCAACCCTTCCTACCTATCCATCAACGTTCACTTCAATACGCTGTTAACAGACCAGAGAGGAGCTCCTCTCACCCAGTGGTTGCTGGGGGTGGGGTTCTTGCAATATCCCGAGGAAAGGAATTTTCTGAGACTTGCACGGGAGAATGAGTGATCTTTATTTGTGTTGAATTAAATCTCCGAGTTTCCGAAGATCCATTTCTCTTTGCCCAGGCATAGAAAAAGTGTTGCTGGGTTTTAGTAGGGCTAAACTCAGAGCCAGTGTCCAGAGTTTCCTTCCCATGTTGGAGCAGTGTCCAGTACAGCATCGGAATAGCTTGGCTTGTATTCCCTGCTGCAGCCCATCAGCCCATTGCCTTTGGGATGCACAGGGCCGCACAGCTATGAAGGAAACATAGGCAGGAACAAAGGAGGAGAGCCAAATGTTCGTGTGCTTGCAGTAGCCATGCCCATTCTTGCCAATGGTCTTTGTTCCCAGGTGTGACTGATGGTACCTTCTGTATGTCACCCCAACTTTACTGGGCATGTGACTAACTTCTCAGGAACCCCCTGGGGAGTGCAAAGTTGCAGTTTCCTGATGAAGCTGCCCACATGACATCCCTATAATGTCTGGCCTTCCCCCTTTGCTCCTTTCCTATCCTATATAATAAAGAGGTAATATGCAAATTGACCATTACTACAACACACAAGATGGCTACCCCCATGTGGTCAAAATTGACTGTCCCCATGTGGACACAAGATGGCCACCACAAGATGACTGGCAGGGGAGGGCAGTTGTGGGCGACCAGGCGTTTAGGTGAGGGCAGTTGAGGGTGACTAGGCCTGCAGGGGAGGGAAGTTGAGGGTGACCAGGCCTGCAGGAGAAGGGAATTTGGAGGAGACTGGGCCTGCAGGGGAGGGCAGTTGCGGGGGACCAGGACTGCAGGGAGGGAAGCTTGGGGGGACCAGGCCTGTAGGGGAGGGCAGTTGGGGGTGACCAGGCCTGTAGGGGAGGGAAGTTGGGGGTGACCAGGCCACCAGGGGAGAGCAGTTAGGGGCAATTGGGCTGGCAGGGGAGCAGTTAGGCATTGATCAGGTGGGCAGGGGAGTGGTTAGGAGGTGATCAGGCTGGAAGGCAGAAGCAGTTAGGGGCAGTCAGGCAGGCAGGTGAGCGGTTGGGAGCCAGCAGTCCTGCATTGTGAGAGGGATGTCTAAATGCCCATTTAGGCCTGATCCCAAGTGGACCTAAACAGACAGTTGGGCATCCCTCGAGGGATCCCAGATATGAGAGGGTGCAGGTTGGGCTGAGGGACACACCCTCCACCCCATGTATGAATTTTATGCACTGGGCCTCTAGTTATGAATAACTAGCTAATCACAATGGTATCACTGCCTCCTCTATACAGTCTCAGTGGTCCTTCTGTCTCTCAATATATTGGCACTTTGGTACTCCCAGAATGTGTGTTGATCACATTCTGTTTTATCTTAGAATTATTTGTGCACATATTTTTCATACCTGCTACAGAGCCAGTTTGGAAATCTATAAATCTTTAAATATTTTGGTGTCCTAAAAATCAAACAAAAACATTCATACTTTCTACAATTAAAACTTCTATTCTTTGGGAGAAAAACATCATTTTAAAACAAAACTAAAAAAAAAACTTTGTTCCTCTGCTTTTCTAGTTTCCCAAATGCCTTCTTAGTGTGTCTAGTGGATATTCAGCCAACCTTGCTCTTAACCACCCAATGGAGTGTGAGCACTTTCAGGGCAAAGACAGACTTACTCCTATCTATCAGCCCTTTAAGATTAAGTATTCTGTGGCTTAATCGGTTGAAACATGGTCTCATACACTGAAAGGTCACAGGTTTGATTCCCATTTGGGATACATACCCAGGTTGCAGGATTGATCCTCAGCCATGGTGTGTACAGGAGGCAGCTTATCAATGTTTCTCTTTCGCATCAATGTTTCTCTCTCTCTTTTCATCTCCCTTTTTCTCTCTCTAAAACCAATAAATGTATATTCTAGAGTAAGGACTTGAAGGAGGAAAAAAAAGAGTACGCAAGAGCCCAGAACACAGTAGAAACTCAATAAAAATGTAGTAAAATGAATAGAGCTAGCAATAACTCAATGATGAGCAAGAATTAAGTTGAAAAGGTCCCATCCGAGGCTTCCTAGCACCCTGCAGAGACCACACAGCTCCCTTCAGGCAGAAAGCAGCATGAGTCTTAACAAGCAAGCAATACGCAAAGCACAGCTTCTGACCCTTCCTCTCCCTACTGTTCAGGACCCTTGGCAGGAAGTCGCCTGCCTCAGCCTTCTTTGGGAAAGTGTTCATGGGACAGGCGTTAACATTGTGCAAATTAAAGCCTCTTTGAATTTTTCTGGGGGCTGCTGCTGCTGCTGGAATCCATTTGGCAAACGCCTTGGGAATACAGTTCACAACTGGCTTGGAAAAGCCCTCTACTTTTGATCATTGCAGTAAGACTTTCCACATCCTCAATCAAACATCAGAAGGTGCCCACCCCCATTTCCTGTGTTCTTGGTAGCAAGTGAGCGGCATGGAACAGTCACTCTTGGGCAGAGGCCAGCTTGGAGGTGGGCAGAGAATGCAGAGCCTCGGTCTTCAGGGAACCCTAACCTCACCCCCAGCTCCTCCTGCCTTGTCCACACACACAGAAGAGCCTTTACAGCCTTCCCCTAGTCAGTGGTTCTCAACCTTTTTTAATGCTGTGACCCTTTAATACAGTTTTGTGGTCACCCCCAACATGGTCTTAGGTGGTGATCTTGTAAGGTCCCAAGACCCCCGGTGAGTCCAACGGAGGGGGCGACTACCCCAAGTCAAACGCCGAGACCGAAACTTGATGCAAAAAGCATGAGGTTTTAATATAAGCGCAGCGCAGGAGCTTCTCAGGCAGACAGCAACAGCGCTGTCTGCCTGGAGCCCCGAGTAACTGCAGAACATGAGTTTATAAAGGCAAAGACCACACGCAGGTGGGGTTACACATGGAGGGGGAAGAAGAAAACAAGGAAATAAACACCACACACAGGTGGGGTTACACATGGAGGGGGAAGAAGGGAACAAGGAAATTCCAAGAAGGGGAACTGGGCTCGTTAATTACATGTTTTATGACAGGGTCTATGCTTAGTCAACAGTCCCATCTGGTAATCTTGCAAGCCCCTTTGTCTCTCCCCTTCCCATTCCTCTGGGTAAGTCCTCAGGGTAGGGAGTTTCTGGGGACTGATTTCATTCTTGCCTAATCTTCAACCGTAAAGAACTGACCTCCTCCCTGTCTAATCTTTAACCGTAAAGGTCACATCCTGGAACAGGTAGTGGGGAAGGTCAATTCCTCCATCTTGGGGCCCTACAATCTTAGGCGACCCACAGGTTGAGAACCATTGCTGTGGAGCATAAGACCATGGGGGGGGGGGGGAGACCACAAATATTTACATTACAATTCATAACAGTAGCAATATTACAGTTATGAAGTAGCAAACAAAAATAATTTTATGGTGGGGGGTCACCACAACATCAGGAACTGTGTGAAAGGGTCGAGACATTAGAAAAGTTGAGAACCACTGCCCTAGATAGTAACAGGTTTGTGCCTCTGAAAGCAGCAGCTTGAAAGACTGAAAGCCATTGTCTGGGTCGTGAAGGGTGCCCACAGGAGACGAACTACCCTACGGGCATTCAGCTGGCCAGTCTTTTAAGTTCAAGGATGATCTCCAGGGCCAAGGGAGAATCCATGCTAAGTGCAATTCATCACGCATTCTGTGACTGCAGAATGCAAGGGTATGCTGACTGATGGGAAGAAGGGGAGAGGGGGCAGGCATGCTTAAGAAAAAGAGAGCGTGCACTAGGTCCTTTGTCTTAAGGGTTTTTATCTTTTCTAAAGGCAGGGGGAAGCCTCAGGGAAGGATCTCAAATAGAATATTCATCAGTTTTCCAGGTGTGTTCTTTAAGACTACTATGCTGTTGCATCAAAATGAGCTTGTAAGGGATCAGGGTCATTCTCCGGTTAGTTTCACCTTCAAAGAATGTGACAGAAGAGGGATTGGGACTGGGCTGAAGTGGGTCTGTCCAGTAAGGTCTGAGCAGTAAACCATTTACTCCTAACTGTCCTTAGCTAAGGAAGATAAGACCTTGTGATTTACTTATTTTTTAAAAAAAATATATATTTTTTATTGATTTTTTATAGAGAGGAAGGGAGAGGAATAGAGAGTTAGGAACATCAATGAGAGAATCATCGATCAGCTGCCTCTTGCACACCCACCACCCGGGATGTGCCTGCAACTAAGGTACATGCCCTTGATGGGAATCGAACCTGGGACCTTTCAGTCCACAGGCCGACGCTCTATCCACTGAGCCAAACTGGTTTTGGCAGACCTTGTGATTTTTTATTATTGGATGCTAAAACTAGAAAGTAAACATTGGATGAGGATATGGATATAGTTTCAAAATAGCTCCCCCAGATATTTATGCTTATTAATTAATAAAAATAAAACCCTTGCTAATTATCTTTGGAATGGACAAACTAGCAACACCATCTTAATCAAGTAATGAAATATAACAGGATACATGTACATTAAGTTACTCCTGATTCTGAGAAAACAACAAAACTTGAGTGAAATTCCTAACAAAAATGCATTATCCAAATCTAGTCAGAACAATCCAAGGCAAGGGACATTCTACAAAGTAATTAGCCTGCTCTCTTTTTAAATATGTCAGAGTTGTGAAAAACAAGGAAAGAATGAGGAAATGTTCCAAATCGAGGGAGACTAAAAAGGACATGATGGCTAAATACAACACAGGACCCTGGGTTGGATTCGGAAATTAGGAAGAGCGTTACTGAGACACCCATTGAAATTTGAAGGGAGTCTGTGGATTAGAAGGCAGTTATAGCAATATTCATTTCCTGATCTCGAGATGTTCACTCTGGTTATGTAAGTGTCTGAGTTTTAAGGAAATCACACTGAAGTAATAAAATGCAATGGGGCATCATGCCTGCAACTGCTTTCAAGTGGTTCAGGAAAAAATAATAACAATGTATGTATAAGTATATAAATAAAACAATAAAACAAATGTGGTAAAATGTTAACAGTTGGAAAATCTGGATGAAGAATGTCTGGAAGGACTTGTGCTATTCTTGCAGCTTTTCTATAAAGCTTAAAATCATTTTAAGGCCGAAACCGGTTTGGCTCAGTGGATAGAGCGTCGGCCTGCGGACTGAAAGGTCCCAGGTTCGATTTCTGTCAAGGGCATGTACCTTGGTTGCGGGCCCATCCCCAGTAGGGAGTGTGCAAGAGGCAGCTGATCGGTGATTCTCTCTCATCGATATTTCTAACTCTCTGTCCCTCTCTCTTCCTCTCTGTAAAAAAATCAATAAAATATATTTTTTAAAAATCATTTTAAGATAAATAATTTAAAACGATTAAAATTCTAGACAATGCAAACTCACCTGTCATGACAGAAAGCAGATCAGGGATTACCTGGGTGGGGCGGGGCCAGGGGGAAGAATAAGGATGACAAGGGGGCACAAGGACTTTGGGGATCGATGGACATGTTTATTATCGTGATTGTGGCAATGGCTTTCCTGTCAAAATTTATATTGTACACTTTAAAAATCCATTAATAAGTAATATAACAGGAAAAAAATTTAAATTCCTAGCATCTGTCTAGGCCCTAGGGAATCCAACCAACCTCTTTATAATATGAATAATTTTTTTATCATGCTGTTCTGTGTTCCTGGGATGCCCTACCCACAAACTTCTATCTTATTCTCCTCACTTCAAGAAGATAATGGGCCGAAAAAGGTTTGGGTCAGTGGTAGAACGTCGGTCTGCGGACTGAAAGGTCCCGGGTTCGATTCTGGTCAAGGGCATGTACATTGGTTGTGGGCACATCCCCAGTAGGAGGTGTGCAAGAGGCAGCTGGTCGATGTTTCTCTCTCATTGACGTTTCTGGCTCTCTATCTCTCCCTTCCTCTCTGTAATCAATAAAATATATATATTTTTAAAAGAAGATAATGGGTTTCCATCTTTTCCATGGATTCTTCCTACACTAAAACTGCTGTCTTCCATTCCTTCAACAAATCTGATAGTTGAATGTTAAAGTATACTAACCTTACCAAAAAAAAAAAAAAGGGTACTAACCTTACAATAATACAATGGAAGTATATTTTTTCTATTGCTATATTTATAATTATTGTGAGTGTCCATTTCTAAGTTCCCTGCTTATTTTTAAAAAATATATTTTTATTGATTTCAGAGAGAAAGGAAGAGGGAGAGAGAGAAATGTCAATGATGAAAGAGAGTCATTAATCAGCTGCCCCTGCATGCGCCTCAGTGGGGATTGAGCCTGCAACATGGGCATGTGCCCGGAGCAGGAATCAAACTGTGACTTCCTGGTTCATAGGTCAATGCTCAACCACTGAGCCACACTGACCAGGCAGTTCCTACTAATTTTTTACATTAGATTTGAATGCCAGGATGTTTAAATTCCTGGAGAGTAATAGAATGTTAAATAGTATTGTACAGTGCCTACCTGGGTAAAATCAGGGGAGGAGAGACAAGTGGGGAACAGAGAATGTGGCTGAGAAAGTGGGCTGGAGGTAGGAGGTCAGGTTCTAGCCCCAGTTCTGCCATAATCAGCTACATGCCAAGAAAGCTTTGCTTCACCTCCCTAGGTTGAGGTTTCCCCGTTTGTCATAACAAGGGGTGAATTGATTGTCCTCTAATTCCCCTATAAAATGTTCTCAACTTTCAGATTATTTGCATGACCAGTAGATGGAAGCCATGAACCCATGTCCATACTTACCAGGAGAGTCAGTGTGCCAACAGGAAGCCCAAAACAGACCAGTGGAGAGATGATCCCGCAATGGATGAAGAAAGAGCTAGCGAAGTTGTTCCCCTCAGACAACGGTGCTCTTGGGTCTTTAACATCTGGGCAAGAAAATCAGAGATCTGAGCAAGTCAGGCCAAAGATTCTTTCTGAGTCTTTTGTTTATGAATAAATAGCTTAAAAATCAATATCCCCAAAAAGCAGCTTCAGAGTGGCAGCAAATTGGTCCCTTCCCTATAGTATAACTGATTCCTTAGTGCTGGAAAACAAATTAGTTTCACTTAAAAAAGAGATGTTGGCAGGAAGCCAGGAAGGCTGGTTAACAACCTTAATTGCTCTAACCTTTAGTTGAGACATTGTTAAGCTGAAGCATCCTCCACCTTATTTTGTCCCTTGTAAGTTTCTGTTATTTTCCTGCCTGGAAATTTCTGTTTATGTTGCCTAAGATGTTTTCCCCAAAGCCTCAATAAAAGGGGATGGCAGGGCCAGAGCAGGAGGAGTTCGCCCACTAGAGTGAGAGAACCCGCCTGGCCCCCCATATCGCCAAGTTGAATTTCTTTAAGTCTCTTCATTTGTGTGCGGCCCTTCTCCAGAACCTGAACCCTGAATTGGAACTCTTTTACGCGGGCCGTGAAAGAGATTTATACACCTTAGTAAGGATTACAGGTCACATATATAAGGAGTGACATACTGTGTGCTCCCCTGAATAATCCTCTCCTTGTATCACTAACCTTTCCTGCTGAATAGATCAAAATTCTTGGTATACTGGCTTCAGCATCTCGGTGGGGTATTTCCTCCCACGGGGAACTTTTGGCAGCCGAAAGCTCTGTCTTTGGAAAGAACAATCTAGATACTTTAAAATGATAAATGATAAAGATGATAGGACTATTTTCCCCAACCCAAACCGGAGATTAAGGCTGATGCTCACCACAGCATCAATGACCTGATTTTGTTATTGTTGTTTTAAAGGGATAGTCCAGACAGTGCATGCTCTGAGCTACATGAGATGGGGTTTTTCTTTAAGTGTCTTTCTTCCTACCCACAAATTTCCTACCCAGGATTAGTTCCAGCCAACCCTTATCAAGGCAATAGATCTGATTGCTTTGTTAGGAAGCTCTCTCTTCGTGTAAGAGAACAAAGAAGGGGATCATGAATGTGGAGAACCTATACTATAAAAGGCCAGTAGCCGTAATGCCATAATGCCGTAACAACTGAATGACTGGTCACCAGGAGGTGCATTGATGGGACTTGCAGCGAGGCAGGGGTCTCGCTCGATTTCATGCACAGAGCCTCTAGTATCATTTCCCCAGTTCTTCATAAAGTTGATATGTTTCTTCATTATTTCCTGCAGTTTGGGAAATAAGGCAGAAGTAAAGGAATTGTGAACTCTACTCACCAACCTTATAACTTCCATATCAAACTGAGGGCATTGTCCCCTAAATAGAAGTCTCTCATGAGGAGAGTGTAGGTTCCTTTACCTAGGAGGAAAACGTGGTCCGTGGTCCATGCCCCAGGTCTGCTGACCTGGAAGTAGAAGAGAGAATTGGGCTGTTAGCCTCCACTTCCCCCAATGACTTCCGGGCCCTGTTTAGCTCCTGGGTCAGCAGAGAAAGCAGGTCCATAAGCCCAGCCTGCTAACCAAGTCTCGGCAGGCCCTTTTAGTTTGGCAAGGCTGAACCAAAAGAGATTTTGTTACGTATTTTCTTTCTTGTTCTTCTGATATCTTTGACTCAGCACAATCCATGCAGACTGCTTCAGGCCAACTGTCCCCTCCCACTTACTTCCCCTGCAGCATTTCTGGTCAACGGTGTTCTGCACTTGCTCAGTGGGAGAAAATGCCTCGTGCTCATCATTCCTTGCTGACAATTGCCGTAAACTTCTACAGACCTGGGAAGCGTCATCCAGCATGCACGGTCCCTGCTGCTCCCAATGTCCCCAACTCTGCCAGCAACTGCTAGTAGCCAGGAAGAAATGTATTGTCCAGCCTAACTCAGGAAGAGACTGATTAAAGAAGGCCTGCTCATGGAGAAGGATGGGCTCTGGGTGGGTATAAAAATAGGATGCAAGGCTTAAGGGGTTTCCCCAAAAAGTGAAAAAATTTAATGTTGGGCAGGCATTTTTTCACTAATTCCTAAAAAATGTGTTTGTTTACTAAGTTAACTACATAGATTTTCTTGTTTAACTCTTGTTGAAGTGTTTGTTTTGTGAAGAGGAAGTACATGCATATGGTAAACAGATACATAGAGAAAAATTACCTTGCTCCCACCTCAGTCCTCAAGCCACCCAGCTCCCATTTTCTTGTTTGTATAGCCTTCCAAATATATTGTATCGGTTATAGATTTGTGTGTGTGTGCACTCATTATTGTTTATCAAATTGAATTGAGCACCCTATATTTTATCTGGCAATCCTGTAGTTGGAGACACTGCTTCTAGGCCCCCTTTGGGACAGAGCAAGGATATATATGAAATACTAGAGGCCCAGTGCATGAATTTGTGCATGGGTGAGGTTTGGCCAGCCTGCCCTGATCAGGACCAATCGGGCAGGGCTGGCCAGGGGAAGGGGTCGTGGGTGGTTGGTGGGCCAGCCCTGCCCCCTGGTAAAACTCCCAATTGAACTACAGGTTTAACTCCTGGTCAAGGGAACAATTTGCATATTAGACTTTTATTATATAGGATATCTTATTATATACCACACTAGATGTTTGATGCATGAATTTGTGCATGTGTAGGATCCTTCAGGCTGGCCAGTGATCAAGGCCTATCAGGAGGCCATCTGGCAGGGGGAGGGATCTTGGGAGGTTGGTTTCCCAGGAAGAGGGGCTGCAGGAGGTTGGCAGGCTGCCCCCCGTCCTCCCCCCCAATTGGGGCCAATGGGGCAGGCTGGCTGGCCAGGTTGTAGGGGCCATGGTAGGTTGGCTGTGGGAGCACATTGACCACCATGGGGCAGCTCCTGCATTGAGCATCTGCCCCCTGGTGGTCAGTGAGCATCATAGTGATTGATCAAGCAGTTGTTCAGGTCGTTTGCTCATAATGGTTGCTTAGGCTTTTATATGTATAGATACTGTATCATATTATGTATCATAAATATATTATAATAGATAATAGATAAATAACATATACAGTAGCATATCAATGATATATATAAAATATATTTACACATGTTTATATACATATTTATTATTTCTGTATCTATTATAATATATTTATATATATTGATTATTTCTATATCTATTATAATGCATAATATATAAATAACATAGAAAATATAGTAACATGTTTATGCCATACTATTTTATGTCTGTTTGTGAATATGTATCACACATCAGAATGAACTCATATTTAACTTATATACAAAAATGTGTATTCATATTTAACTTATGTTATATTGCATACATACAAATATATTTCAATGTTAAATATACTAGAGGCCCGGTGGTGAATTTGTGCACCAGTGGCATCCCTCAGCATGACCTGCAGGATTTGGCTGAAACCAGCTCTCCAACATCACCCAAAGGGTCCCAAATTGCGAGAGGATGCAGGCCAGGTCAAGGGACCCCATGGTGCATGATTGGGGATGGGGAGGTGTGCAGGAGGTTGGCCAGCTGGGGAGGGACCACAAGAGGGCTCCAGGGCATGTCCATCCTGTCTCATTCAGTCCCAATCAGCCAGACCCCAGCTGCAAGCTAACCTACCGGTTAAAGCATCTGCTTTCTGGTGGTCAGTGCACATCATAGCAAGTGGTTGAGTGGCCTTATCATATCATTAGCATATTACACTTTGATTGGTTGAATGGGTGACCAGACGACCGGACACTTAGTATATTAGGCTTTTATTATAATAGGATATGTTAAATATGAGTTCTGATATATGCTATATATATATTCATAATTTAAATATGAATGTGTATATATTTATAACTTTTTTCTTTTAATCCTGAAAATATGTTTTATTGACTTTAATGAGAGAAGGAGTAGGGAGAAAGAGAGAGAGACAGAGATCAATTGCCTCCCATTAGCTCTCAGACTGGGAATCAAACCTGCAACCTTTTAGGTGGATTGGACAATGCTCCAACCAACTGAGCCACCAGATCAGGGCTTAAATAATATATATTAAAGTTAAATATGAGTTCATACTAATGTCCCTGACTCTAATCTCATACTATACGGTTCCTTCTAGTGTTCCCCCTTTGCTTATCTATAAATTCTCTCTCCAGCAGTGAAAAACTGGCCTTACTATCCACCAGATATTTACTTATTTGTCCATTATTACTTATTTTACATGTAGAGCCGTTTCAGAATTGTTAACTTGAACCCTACGAGAAAAAAAATTTACCAACAAGAATAGACTATTTCTAACAGCTCCTTTGGTGTTTAGCCCTACAATTCCAAGCCCAAACAAGCAGTTTCCAAAGTCACTCAGGTGATCTTTTCCTGCACCCTCTTCATGCTGTTGTAATCGTTTCAACAATAACGATTTTTTTAAAGATAATGTTTCAGGTGAATGTCCACTTATTAAAGCACTCCTTAAACAAAGTCACATGTCTTGAATCACAGTGATAATACAATAATTTAATTAGATTTTACCTATTCTGCTTCCCTTCACCTGTACCTGCCTCTTGCTCAGTGGGAATGGGGAAGTGAGATTCTAATTTCAAGTTTAGTTTGCTCTAGTAACTTAAAACAATCCCTTTAGAAAATTCTCAGTTGTAATATAGCTTTGAGGAGCCCCTGGTCTCATGACAGTCCTTGACATGTGCCAGCTGGCATCAGCTTCTCTCTGGGCCATTGACCCTGCCCATCTGGTCACTAGGTGCCCTGCAGGGATCTGATGCCCAGATCTTTGGCTGGTGGACATGTGATCTGTGTTCTTTGGCTTAATTGCTTCTACCTGTGTCGGATCCCTGCAGCCTGGGGACGTAGGGCAGTGGAAGAAGGTGTAACCTTCGGGTCTCCCCCGGTCGAATGACACTGGGTCAACACGTTGGCTTTGGTGTGGCTGCACCTCAGTTCTACACAAGGCAACTTGAAAGGCAGTGCCTTCAAACAGGAGTAAGTGAGGATGGGGGAGATTAAAATGTGCAAGTGATCGATGATGTGAGGCAGAGCCTCCTCTATCCTCGATGACACCATTCTAATCTACTGCTCCTCACGTCTGTGGACCAAAACTAGGAGAGAGGAAATCAAACCCCATTTTCTACTCTCATGCACCTTCCTCTCTTCCCAATTGTTGGTCTTATCACAACTGCCAAGCCGAGTGAGAGGAAAAAAAGAAAGCTGGCTTTCCCCCATTCCCATTCCTGCTAGACTATCCATAGGCAAAACTCAAGAGTCTATTCCAACATTGGTAAACTATGGATTTGCATAGCACACTTTTAAGGCACAATGGAGAGGATTATTTTGTTCTTGTGTTCATTGGCAAAGCATTGTGTTTAGTCTGACATTGCAGCTCTGCTCAAAGAATATCCCGTACACTGACATTATCCGACTAAACTCTCATCACAGTATTTCTAACTCACAGCAATGATCGGGGAAGGAAAAAAAAAAAAACCTTCTATAATAGAATTTCTTATCACAGCAGAATTCTGTCACAAAAATAAAACATGAAAATGAGACTGCAATCAAAGTAAGTTTCTGAGTGACGCATTCGTTAACCAAGCAAGGAAAGCCGGTCACTGATGGTAAGTTAATTAAATCATGTTTTTTTTTGCAGCAGCAGCTGAAGAAATGTATCCAGAGAAAATAAATTTCTTCGAAACTATTAGCAGTGGCTGGCAGAGCTGAGAACATTGGGAGCGACGTCAATAGTCAATTAAAAAAAGAAGAAAAAACAACAACAGACAAATGATTTGAATGGTTTTCCTTGGCTCTTGATGAGTCAACAGATGTTACAACGGCTCGGTTGTTTATCTGAGGAGTCAATACGGAGTTTGAAGTGACTGAATAATTCGTTTCTGGCAGTCTGTGTGGAAGAACGCACACAGGACGTTCTGCTGCACCGGGCTCCTTACACTTTAATGTGCACACAAATCAACCAGGGGAGTTTGTTAAAATGCAGATTTTGATTCGGTAGGTCTGGGAGTCTGCTGTTCTAACTAGCTCCCCAGGATGTCGATAGTATTGAACCGCACTTAGCAAAGCTAGAGCCTACTGAGAATGGAACTGCCTCTTAGAGCTGTCGCCTGCAGGCTGGGCTGAGAAATGCATTATGGGTAGTAAAACATAAGCCTACAAGGCATTTTGTGTGAGGGTCTAACTTTAAATGATACAAAGTATTGGGTGTTTTGGTGGGGCAGTACACAGCATGTCTTTCCTATGCCTGAATTCAAAATCAATCCTATATAATAAAAGGCTAATATGCCAATCAGCCGAAGGGTGGAACGACTGGTCCTTGTCATGCACACTGACCAGCAGGAGCTCCCCCTGGTGGTCAGAGCACTCCCACATGAGACATGCCACTCAGCCAGAAGCCAGGCTCATGGCTGGCGAGTGCAGTGGCGGTGGCGGGAACCTCTCCCACCTCTGCAGCAGTGCTAAGGATGTCTAGCCTGGGGAACAGGCCTAAGCTGGAAGTTGGACATCCCCTGAGGGCTCCCGGACTGCAAGAGGGTGCAGGCCAGGCTGAGGGACAATCCCCCCTCCACCCCCTCCCCACCCCCAAGTGCACAAATGTCATGCACTGGGCCTCTAGTTAAGATATAAGAGTAAGGCATAAAATATCATACTTAACTAGAGACCTAGTGCATGACATTTGTGCACTGGGGAGCAGGGGTGTGTCCCTCAGCCTGGCCTACACCCTCTTGCAGTCTGGGACCCCCAAGGGATCCTTAGCACTATGGCCGAGGCGGGAGAGGCTCCCACCACTGCCACTCAGCTCCTGGCTGAGCAGAGATCCCCCCTGTGGGAGTGCACTGACCACAAGGGGGGCAGTTCCTGCATTGAGCGTCTTCCCCCTGGTGGTCAGTGAGTGTCATAGTGACCAGTTGTTCTGCCATCCAGTCGATTTGCATATTAGGGTTTTATTATCATAGGATACCAATAAAGCCGTTTAGAGAAGTAGTATTAAATATGAGCCATTAGCCGAAACCGGTTTGGCTCAGTGGTAGAGCGTCGGTCTGCAGACTGAAAGGTCCCGGGTTCGATTCCGGTTAAGGGCATGTACCTTGGTTGCGGGCACATCCCCAGTAGGGGGTGTGCAAGAGGCAGCTGGTCGATGTTTCTCTCTCATCGACGTTTCTAGCTCTCTATCTCTCTCCCTTCCTCTCTGTAAAATATCAATAAAACATATATTTTTTTTAAATATGAGCCATTAAAGTGGGCTTACTAATGCTCCTTTGAACTGAATGAAGTGAATTAACTTTCTGAAATAACTAACCAGACTCAGAGACAGAGCCTGGACCCAGGCCCAGTGTTTGTTCAATAGCAAGTGAGAAGGCACACTCCCAACAGACAGCCACCCCCAGCACAGGAGCCCACGGGGGTCAGGGAGGCTGGCAAGGATATTTTAGGAAAGTCCCTCCAGGTGGAGTGAGGAGTGCCGTGACCCACTCAATCCTTGGGGAACTTCAGAAGAGCTTGCAGCAGACGAGGAATTATACCACTGGCTTGCAAGCACAGGTGACTCCCAGATCCATTAGTACTTCAATCCTAGGTTTTGCAGGCATGTCTTTCACAAAAAGAATGCAAAGTAGAGCAGGGTCATGGATCTACATCTTCTCTACCACAGGGCTGGGAAAGAATAATTAGCCTTCTCAGCTCCTAGAGACCCAGCTGCATATGATTGGAAATGCCCAAATATAAGATGTTCCAAATGCTGATGAGTCAAAAAATAAATTAATTAAAACAGACCGACGCCATGCAGCCATGGCCTCACTTGGTAATTGGTTCTCCGCCTGTGCATTCACTGTTCACCTGCACCTGTGGTGGCTACCTGCTTTCGAGGTGTTTCTGCACGCTTTTGACTCTGGCAGTACAGCTGACGTGCTCTTGCCCACTCCATCTTATGCTCTGGAGTCTCCCTCTCTTTTTTTTTTTTCTTCTTTTTCTTCTTCCAGTGCATGTGAGAGTGTCCTCCTCCACAGTCTCTTTATCTGGGGCAGAGCTATGTACGCCCTCATCACACCTCCGTGTGTGTGTTCCTCTCGCCACCATCCCAGGGACTACTGGTTTCCCTCATTCCAACAGGTTCCCCAGCTCTCCTTCAGCAGACTCACTTCTTTGGTTGAACAGGAGAGGCCACTGTCCTTGGAGACTTCACTCAGCCAATCTGGAGTGCGGTCCTATTTTTTTTGTATAACAAGGGAGAGGTCAGTGAATGCTTCATCCTTTGGAGTCTGAAGTTCTGATTCTGGGATTGTGATTTGGCTAAATACTTAAGAAAGAGTAGAGCTGTTGTGGCTGTTTTTGTTGTTGTTGCTTGTTGTTTGTTTTTTATGCAAGGACCACACCTCAGACAAACTTGGGGTGTGTATTTTTTAAAACCTCCCCCAGATAATTGTATTAGTCTGCTCCCACTGCCATGACAAAATACCACAGACCAGGTGGCTCAATCAACAGAAATTTATTTTTTTTGCCACGTTCTGGAGGCTAGAAGGGCAAGATCACGTTTGGGTTCTGGAGTGGCTTCTCTTTCCTGGTTTGTAGATGGCCACCTTCTCACTCTAACCTCCCTGAGCCTCCCATCAGTAATAAAAGGCTAATATGCCAATCAACCGAACAGTGGAACGACTGGTCGCTATGATGCGCACTGACCACCAGGAGTGTGGAGAGAAAGAGATCTCTTCCTAGTAGACCTGTGGTTTTCATGGTCTTAGCAACCTTTCTAAATTAAAAAACAAACATTTAATCTAAAGACTGACTGATCATTTCACCTAAATCAAAACACCACACCAGGTCCCATTCACAGAATCAGTAGAATAATAACTCTACTATTTAACACTGAGAAAATTTGGTGGGTGGTTATATTGTTTTATATGGCTTTACTAAATGAGACAGCATTCAAATGTATTTCATTTAGAGCTCCAGTAGGGTAGTATATAAAAAAAGAGCTTAAAGAAAATCAACTGTAATCATTTCTTTGTTAATTCATACACTGCATAACCAGTTCTGTCCTAACAGCATGCAGCTGGCGGGTTTTTGTTTGTCTGTTTTGTTTTTTAAGAACAAAGATGCTTAATCATAACTATTAATATATGCTTACAGACATAATTTATGTGTATCATTCTTCAATTACAATAGTTTATTTAAATATGGAGAGTGTTTCCAAGGGCGTGTGTTTTATGAAACATTGAGGGACACATTCTGAGATTTTTAAAGTCTAAGTTTGTGTTTGCTGCTTTTTTTTTTCTTTCCCCAACCCTATAAGGATTTTCTGGGTTGCATTCCAATTGCCTGCCTTCCCATTCCACTTTTCCTTATCTATTTACTTATCTATTTATTTTGGTGGAACCCACAGAAATGTGTAGCTGGAGAGGTTAGGTTGACACAGCTAAATATTCAGGATTTAAAAGCAGGAAGTTGAAATCTTAGTGCCTGTTCACATCTCTTTTCTTGTTGAGTAGGAAACAAGGTCACTTGCTAAGATTGTGAGAAAATTTGAAGGTCATTTAACATTCCCAAATATTACAGATGAAGATGAAATGGGCTAGGGAGTTTGAGTGACTTCTTTAACGTTTCCCTGAGAATTTGCTTAGTTCATTTTTATGATTGGTCATAAATGTTCAAGTCTTTAGTTACTCAAGTAACAGAAATACACCCCCCTCCCATATTATGGAGAAAAAGGGGGAAAAAAACTCCAGGTAGAAGGGTCCTAAGAAAAACACCAAAGCAATCAATAATGGTATTTTTGGATTGTGTATTGTGAGCCATTTTATTCTCTTGGATAAATAATTTTTATTATTATTATTTCCCAAGTGGTCTTGAATTAGCATGGTTTGCTTCTTTAATATATTTTATTGATTTTTTACAGAGAGGAAGGGAGAGGGACAGAAAGCTAGAAACATCAATGAGAAAGAAACATCGACCAGCTGCCTCTTGCACACCCCCCACCGGGGATGTGCCCGCAACCAATGTACATGCCCTTGACCGGAATCGAACCCGGGACCTTTCAGTCCGCAGACTGAAGCTCTATCCACTGAGCCAAACAGGTTTCAGCATGGCTTGCTTCTTTAAGAAAAACTTGAAATCCCATATAATAAAAGGGTAATATGCAAATAGGCTGAATGGAGGAATGACCAGTCACTATGATGTGCACTGACCACCAGGGGGAAGATGCTCAACGCAGGAGCTGCCACCTGGTAGTCAGTGCGCTCTCACAGGGAGATTGCAGCTCAGCCAGAAGCCAGGTTGGTGACTTGTGGTTGGCAAGCACCTCTCCCACCTCCAGAGAAGCCCTAAGGATGTCCAACTGATGGCTTAGGGAGTGGACCTAAGCCATCAGTCAGACATCCCCCAAGGGCTCCTGGACTGTAAAAGGGCAAAGGCCAGGCTGAGGGACCCCTCTACCCCAGTGCACAAATGGCATGCACTGGGCCTCTAGTCAAATACTAAAAGTCCTTAAGATAGTAGCTGAAAATCTGATTGGTCCTTTTAAGAGCAATAATACCTACAGAGTGAACACTGCTGTGAGCAGTTTGATGTAGTCCATGTTTAATTTCTATCTCTTTATTTTGTTGGCTGCACATGGCCCCTGAATCGAGAGCCTAATGATCAGAAACATATCAGGAGACTGATCAGCAAGAGTAAGCAAAAACCACTGAGGCAGAGAGGGTCTGGAGAACTCACAGTTGGCCTAGAGACCCTGAGCGGGCAGTGGGGGGAGAAGAGAAGCTGAGCCGTCATAATGGCAGAGCATCGCATGAAGAGCAGCAGACCTCTACTCTTCAGGAACAAGATAACAGCACTGACAGAGCTGTTCTTATCACGATAGCTTTTTAGTGCCCCTCGAGGCCCGTGTATCCTGTCCCTTAGCTCTGTGGCTGATGAGATTAGTTTGCTCTTCCTCTGCTTTTCATATGTTCTTAAAACACAAGCCATCAACTGAGGCAGCCTACAGATGCATCAGCTCCGTGCAGGCTACAAGAAGCTAACTGGCATGCACAGATATGTAGGTTGAATCCCAATTTTTTTTCACATCCACAGCATTTTTATTGTGATAAAATGTCGATTATGATAATAACAATGGTAGGTGTTATTTTTTTTTTATTTTTTTATTAAGGTATTATTTGTAAACATAGCTTGCCATTTCTCCCCCCCACCACCACCACCTCCCATTCATGCCCTCCCTCCCCAGGGTTCTGTGTTCATTGGTTGTACTTATATTCATGCATACCAGTCTTTCGGTTGTTCTCTTATCTCCCCCAGGTCTCCTTCCCCTCCCCACTGTCATTTGACAATCTGCTTGTTTTATGGTGACTATCTCAGGACCACATGAATAGAATCTGCTCCTCATTTGGCAGTCTGCTTGTTTTATGGTGACTATCTCAGGACCACACGAATAGAGTCCGCTCCTCCTCTGGTTCACACCGCCCCTCCCTCCAGGTCCCACTGCTTCCCCTGGGACACATGGCTCTCCTGGGACACCCGACACCCGTGAATCCCAATTTTTTAAAATTCTGTGATAAACAGCCTAGAGGGTGTAGAGAGCCCTCTGGGAAGGCACATGGATACTCTTTTAATTCTTATCAGCTGAACCCAAGGGCACTGGCAGAATCCTGTTATCAGTACTGATTTCTTATCTTTATCCATGTGCTTGGAATGAGGAACAAAAAGAACCTTGACCCACCCAGGTCTTGATATGCTAAATCTTGTACCAAAAAATATGGAGCTTACCCAGATCCTGATGAATAGGATTTGGGCACACCCGAAAATCCTTTTGATCATAAAATACCTTTTGGAAACCAATAAATATGCTGTGTTGTCTGAGGTGACTGTGACTGTCTCTCCATCAGAGAGATGGCGCCCACCTAGCGCCCAGCTGGAATCTATTTCTCTCTTCTCTTTCTTTCTCTAATTTCTTAATCCCCAGCTCCTCCCTTCAGGAACCTGTTGTTTTCCATGTGGGACGCAGAAAACAAGAGAAAATGTCCTTGAAGGTTATTACTATTTTTTTTTTAATGTCTGTGTTTCAGACATTAGGATTGAGCTTCAGAATAAAAATAAACAGGGCTAAGGGTAAAGAACTTTTTTGATACTGTCAAACAGCTTTTCAAATATTGCTTTATTACTGAGCTTTATTCTTTTGGGATGATTTTACATCCTTCAATTTCCTATGTTCATTTTTTTTTGTTTCTATCCGTGTCTCTATGCTTGCACCCTATTTTGGTGGACTCGGTCCTCATTTGCAACATGCTTCTACCTTATCTGACTCTGTGAGGGAGGAGGCAAAAGGTGAGCTTTGACTCCCACCATCTCCTCTTGATGTGAAAATTAGTCTTCTAGTGCCTCCCCCTGCTTAAACTGCCAGGAGCTGTGGCAGGCGTTTCGAAACTAAAAATATAAAAGCTCCATGCTAAGAACGTATGAGCCAGAAGTCTACCTTGGTCGTGGTTGGAGCTTATGTGTCAGCCCTGCAGTGACTCCCACAGAATTGTGGGGCCCGTGCTGAGGGCTCAGTTGTGGGCCTCCTGCTGCTACTCCCTCCTTTAGGCCAAGTCTGTGCAGAGGTTTAACACGCTTACGTAAGTCTGAGTCGTTGCAGAGCAAATAGTCACCATTGTCAGGGTGCAAAGAGATACTATTCTGGCAATATTTGCAAGTGCCAAAACTGCTTGAATATCTTTTTTAAAAATTAATTATTTATTCATTTGTTTGTTTGAGGGGGAGGCAGGGGAGGGGGAGAAAAACTTCGACTTGCTGTTCCACCCATCCGTGCACTCCAACCAGCTGAACAACCTGGCCAGGGCACTGCCTGAATATCCCGACTACCAATAGAGAGTGGGGCGAACAGAGAACTACACCATGTATCGCCCCGCTGGTGTGGTTCAGGGGTTGAGCATCAACCTATGAACCAGGAGGTCATGGTTCGATTCCTGGTCAGGGCATATGCTCAGGTTGCAGGCTCGATCCCCAGTGTGGGGTGTGCTGGAGGCAGCAGCTCAATGATTATCTCTCCTCATAGATGTTTTTATCTCTCTCCCCCTCTCCCTTCCCATCTGAAATCAGTAAAAATGTATTTTTAGAAAATGGATGATTTTGATGAAAGATTAAGCTTTCCCTTCTCTCCTGCCTGTCGTCTCTTTCCTCTCTACCTCTGGTGAATGTGCTGAAACATTGTGAAATGGGGGGGGGGGGGGGGGGGGAGCAAAGGTATCAAAAAATGAACCATTCACATTATGGAAAATATTGAAAAATTATGATGGGATCTTGACTGTTTCTGAGTCCTAATTTCTTTTTTTCCCCAAATTTTTTTTTTTAATTTAAATTTATTGACATAGAACTCTGGGGAGGGAGGGCATATATGGGGGGGAGGCAATGGTAAACTATGTACACATAATACCTTAATAAATTAAAAAAAATAAAAAATAAATAAAATTTAAATTTATTGTTGAAAGTATTACATATGTCTCCTTCCCACTCCCCCACCCCACCCCCACCCCAACTGACCCCTTCCTGTCTACTCCCACCCTGAGCCCGATTTTTCAAGCACTACTTTCAGTCTGGGGAACCGATGCCTTCTTTCTCTGGTGATATCGCCTCGCCTTTGAGGTTCTCACTCCATCTCATGTCTTCCTGCTTCCCACACTGCCCACGTTTGCCTCCCAGGTCTCCTTGTCTCTGACCTGATTCCAGGTTTCCTCACACCCCTTAGTCTGTGTCTTCTGTCCTGAGGACACGGACACGCGGGGCCCCCCGACTTCTCTGTGGGGAGCATCAGTCTATCGGACAGAGCGTCGATGGGCACCTGGAGTCCACACCACGTTCCACACTACTTTTTTTCACAAACAGCACTTCGTACTCAGAAGTGGGATAAAGGAACGGGGCACTGCCGGCCGAGCTGTGCTGTGTTCAAGAACAATCCAGGTATGGGATGTTCCAGGCTGGGTGGAAGGCCGCCCACAATGCTAACTTTAGCAGGGAGGAAGAGGAAGGGGGAATACTCATTAGAGCCCGAGGAGAGAGCTAAAGGAGTTGACAGAATGGTTTGTCGAGCTAAACGAGGAAGGAAAAAGAACCGAGGAATGGTGTCAGAAAGGGATTCGGCAGTTACCCTGTTGAACGCTGTGCCCGCTCTGGCCTTCCTTCTGGTGGTCCAGTGCAGTCACTGAGTCAGGGTATGCTCTTCAAGGTTCACGGTCAAGAGCAATAAACCTGGTGTTTCTAAAGAACTTCGGGGGGCGGGGAAGGGGAGTCCACCCGATAGAAAGAAATGTGCTCATGCTTTAGTATATTTCCCCACTTCGTGATTTAATTTAGGAGAAAAAAACCCCATAAAGTAAGCATTACATCTAAAAATATTCTAACGCTTCAACAATAAGAATGATTGAAAATCCAGAGTCATTTTTAACGTGATGACAACCAACAGCAGGTGCTTTTCCATGATCTTGTGCCCAACCAAGCTGGTCTACTAACCTAGTAGATGAGTGTTTTCTGGGCAAAACATTGTCAATTCGTGGGAAGCCCTGGGCTTGAAGCAGGGCCAAATGAGGCGGTGCCAAACAGTACTCGTGGTGTTGGTGCTAAAGGGCTCCTGACATCCCTGAAGCCATTTGACTCACGTCAAGAACTGATGTTGCAAAGCAAAGCACCTGTTTCAAGCTTAATCCCCCAAGCCCGAACTTCTGCTCAGCATCCCAGACATCAGCCCAGAGGAACTGACTACTCATGGGGATGTAAGTAAACCACCCCCACCCAGGACACCGCTCCCCTCCACCCGAGTGTTTGCTGCTAAGGCCTTTGGCCTCTTCCTGCCGGTGTTAAGCAACTTGGGCACACACTCCCAGGGTCCTGGCAAGAAGCGAACGCTCCCAAGAGGGGAAGAAAACCAAAGACCAAAACCTTCCAGCAGAAGCTCAGAGGCAAAACTCCGTTGGAAGGGAGAGAAAGGAGGCGAGTGCCCTGGGCACGCTGGGCAGGTGACTGCGCACGCCTGCAGGAAGGGGGCTTGCAAGGCTGGAGGAGTTAGGGCTGGTGCCACCGTGGCGGTGGTGGTGGTGGTGGCGGTGGTGGTGGTGGTGGTGGTGGTGGTGAGAGAGGAAGAGGGGAGGTGCACTCAGGAGGGAAAGTAGCCGACCCCACAGGCAAAGATGGGAATGGGAGCCCTGTGGTTAAATGCTGTAAAGAAGAAAATGCCCAGCAGGTGGCAGCACCAGATAAGTGGAGTAAAACAAGGCTGCAAGGCGCCCCTCCAGCCCATCCGGCATACTTGTCTGCACTGTAACTTTCTCCTCCGGTGGGATGTCTTTTCGTGAGGCATGGAGTTCCTCTGTATTCCCAGCAGAGTGTCCGTCACATGCTGGGCTATACTTCTTGAGTGGATCGACTAATTGAAAGAATGAATGAAACAAAGACATTTTGAAAACTCACCTAAATTAGAAAATAGCCATCATTTGAAGTGGGTCCTGCTCCTTACTGACTATCCCGTCACCACCACTGTCACGCTAATTACACACTTAATTAGTTTTGGTAATAATAACAACAACACACCCTACTAGATTAATTCTCTACTCACCCTTGTGGCAACCTACATCCTTATTCTCTACTTAATTAAATGTTTCCTATCTCTCTCAGAGACTTTAACAAATAATGGAGGTTTTTTTTAAAAAAAACACCTGAGATTAGAAACAGAGCAGCTAAAATTCCGGGTTTAAAAGCATCCATCTATGTTTGGATGTTGGTGTTTATAAGGCATGCAATAGACATTCTTTGATCAGGTACACTGTTTGGTTTTTTTTTTTTTAAACCAATGACTTGTTTGCCAACTTTGATTATTTTGAATTTACTCCTTTTAAAAAATTCTTTCTCACCACCCGTTGGCCTTCCTTGTAATATACTGTTGTGCTGTGGATTGTGTTTTTTTTAGAAGCTTGCTTACTAATAATAATTTGAGGTAATAAAACTAAAAAGGCTAAATATAATCAGAGCTCACTGTGCACCAGGCACTGTGCTGTTTTGGGATAGGATGATGATTATCTATCACTTTTTTTTAATTTAATAAATCATTATTGTTCAGATTATTACAATTGTTCCTCTTTTTTCTCCCCATAGCTCCCCTCCACCCGGTTCCCACCCCATCCTCTGCCCTTACTCTCCCCTCCCCCCCCCGACTATCTTCATCCATAGGTGTACAATTTTTATCCAGTCTCTTCCCGTACCCCCCACACAGACACCCCTTTCCCCCCAGAGAATTGTCAGCCCACTCCCTTTCTATGCCCCTGATTCTATTGTATTCACCAGTTTATTCTGTCAGATTTTTTATTTACTTGATTTTTAGATTCACTTGTTGATAGACATGTATTTGTTGTTCATAATTTTTATCTTTACCTTTTTCTTCCTCTGCTTAAAGAATACCTTTCAGCATTTCATATAATACTGGTTTGGTGGTGATGAATTCCTTTAGCTTTTTCTTATCTGTGAAGCTCTTTATCTGCCCTTCAATTCTGAATGATAACTTTGCTGGGTAGGTTCTTGCTATTCATCACTTTGAATATTTCTTGCCACTCCCTTCTGGCCTGCATAGTTTCTGTTGAGAAATCAGCTAACAGTCCTATGGGTGCTCCCTTGTAGGTAACTAACTGTTTTTCTGTTGCTGCTTTTAATATTCTCTCTTTGTCTTTTGCTCTTGGCATTTTAATTATGATGTGTCTTGGTGTGGTTCTCTTTGGATTCTTCTTGTTTGGGGTTCTCTGTGCTTCCTGAACTTATATAAGTTTATTTTTTTCAACAAGTGGGAAAAGTTTTCTGTCATTATTTCTTCAAATACTGTAGGTTTTCAGTATCTTACTCTCTCTCTCTCTTCTTCTGGTACCCCCATAATTCAAATGTTGGTATGCTTGAAGTTGTCCCAGAAGCTCCTTACACTATCTTCATATTTTTGGATTCTTTTTGCTTTTCCGGTTGGGTGTTTTTTGCTTCTTTGTATCTCAAATCTTTGACTTAATTCTTGCAATCCTCTAGTCGGCTGTTAGATCTCTGCATACTATTTTTTTTTTAATATATTTTATTGATTTTTTACAGAGAAGAAGGGAGAAGGATAGAGTTAGAAACATTGATGAGAGAGAAATATCAATCAGCTGCCTCCTACACAACCCCTACTGGGGATGTGCCCACAACCAAGGTACATGCCCTTGACCAGAATCGAACCCAAGACCCTTCAGTCCACAGGCTGTCACTCTATCCACTGAGCCAAACTGGTCAGGGCTGTATAATATTTTTTTATTTCAGTCACTGTATGCTTAATTTTTAGTTGGTCCTTTTTCATATCCTCAAGGGTCTCACTAAATTTATCAGCCTTTCCTAGAAAATTATTGATAAACCTTATAACCGTGATTTTGAACTCTATATCCAGTCATTTGCTTTCCTCCATTTCTTTCATTTGTGATCTGTTTCTTTGTCCCTGCATTTTTGCTGCTTCCCTGAGTTGACAGAGTGGCTTTCCATGCTAGGTCTCCTATAGGGCCCAGTGATTCAGCCTCCCCAGATACCTGAGGTGGACACTCTTAGAGCACCCCTTTGTGGGCTGTGTGCACAGTCTTGTTGCAGTTAAGCCTGGATTGTTGTTGGTATCACTGGGAGAAATTGACCTCCAGGTCGATTGGCTGTGAGGATCAGCTGTGTCTATGCCGGGAGAACTTCTGTGTTGGAGACACCCTTATGAGACAAGACTTGCAAAAAGCCTCTGTGCTCAGCTTGGATGGGGCGGAGTCTCAGATCAGAGCAGAAAGCATTGTTTCCCCATCAGCCCTGCTCTAAGAGGCCCCTAGGTCTTAGTGTCCTGTGGTAATCAATGCAAGCACTCTGAGAGAAAGCCGCAGTTTCTCCCCATATGAGTCTGGGTCCCCAGAGTCTCACCTGGAACTGGAGTTCACCACAGTCAGGAGCTTTTGTCTCCCTCCCACTTGAGATAGGCAGCCATGCACACAATTGCCTGCCCTCTCTGCAAGCACGTGCCTCAGTACCTCTGCTTTCTGCAGCTCCTCTGAGTCTCAGCGTGCTATTCTCTTTTCTTCTAGTTGTAGAATTTCCACTCGGCCAGCTTTCTTGTGGTTCTGGATGATGTCCATTTTGTCTTTTAGTTGTAGTTTTGAAGTTGTGTGAGGCAGCAGTTTAGGTGTTTACCTATGCCACCATCTTGGTTTCTCCTCTAACACACTTAAGAGTATAAAAATGTCCTTATCCTGACCTATCCAGTTTGGCTCAGTGGGTGGAGCATTAGCCTGCAGACCTAAGGGTTCTGGGTTTGATTCTGGTTGGCTGCAAGTTTGATTTCCAGCCCTGGTTGGGGCGTGTGCAGGAGGCAACCAATCTCTCTATCTCCTCTCTCTCTCTCTCTCTCTCTCTCTCTCTCTCTCTCTCTCTCCTTTCCACTCTCTAAGAATCAATGGGAAAATATCCTCAGGTGCCGAAACTGGTTTGGCTCGGTGGATAGAGCGTCAGCCTGCGGACTGAAGGGTCCCAGGTTCAATTCCGGTCAAGGGCATGTATCTTGGTTGTGGGCACATCCCAAGAAGGGAGTGTGCAGGAGGCAGCTTATCAATGTTTCTCTCTCATCTATGTTTCTAATTCTCTCTTTCCCCTCCTCTCTGTAAAAAATCAATAAAATATATATTTTTAAAAAATATTCTCAGGTGAGGATTAACAAAACAGAAAACAAAATCATCCTTTGCTTAACCAGGGGCACAGCGTGGACACATTGGGCACCAAAATAAGACCTTCCATTGAGACCTCTCAGAATGAGGGATAGCCAAGCTTCCCATAGAAAAGACTTTTTCTGATAAAATAATTGCAGTGAGCACCACTGAGTTGAGTATGAGGGGCAATTTATGCATATGTATGGGGTTTTTTGAGGGCAAGAATGTTTTATATTTTCATATACCTGGCATCTTACCCAGAATCTGTCATATTTTAGGGCTTCAATAAAAATTTACTGAGTGGCCGAAACCAGTTTGGCTCAGTGGATAGAGCGTCGGCCTGGGGACTGAAAGGTCCCAGGTTTGATCCGGTCAAGGGCATGTACCTTGGTTGCAGGCACATCTCCAGTGGGGGGTGTGCAAGAGGCAGCTGATTGATTGATGATTCTCTCTAATCGATGTTTCTAACTCTCTATCCCTCTCTGTTCCTCTCTATTAAAAAAAAAAAAAGGTCAATAAAATATATTTTTTTTAAAAATTTTTAATTACTGGATATGTAGAGAGTATCAGGACATATCTCACTGGGCAATGGTACTTGAATCAGAGCCATGTTCTCAGCAGAAGAAACGAATCAGAGAGCAGGTTGTGAGAACCAGCTTTCAGCAGTCCCATAAGAATGAGCCCAGCACCAAAAACCCAGATAGTATCATCTGGAAACAATGACACCCTCGATTATCTCTCTCATCTTCGGAACTCCTATCCCTATTGTTCAACCCTGTCACACCTCATCAATTTACTACTGCTTTTACACCTTTATTATACAGGGTGGGGCAACGGTGGGTTTACAGCTGTGGGCGTGAAACACTGAGTTTATTCTTGTATTATCATTTAGTAATTTTTGTATTATTTTTCCATACAAACAACTGTCAACCTACTTTTGCCCCTCCCTGTATACTAAACGAAACTTCCCTGAATTCAAAGAGCCCATTTGAGTCCTTTCTATCCATGACGGGAAACTTCTGAGGTATCAATAGTCCCCCTAAGGCTAGAAGAATATTGGACCCTACAAACAACGATCTTAAACAGAGGTGGTCCCCCGCATCAAGCTTAGCTCCTATTCTCTTCTCTTTCTGCATGCTCTCCCGGCCGAGGCAATCTCATCCCCACCCATCATTTCTACACCAGGAACTGGATCTCTGCCTGCAATCTCGATCTGTCTCCTGGGTCCAAGCCCATACAGACAGCTAATCGCCTACTATACGTCTCAGCCATAGACATCGCATAGCTACTTTGAATGTATCACATCAAAGATCAAATTCGGGAGCTTCTGGCTTAAGATGACAGATTGAGTATATCGACTTATCTTTTTTTTCCAAAAACCACACTAAAATCAGGGTAAGGAAACAAAGAGGCGTGGATGTGCCAGCCCCACCCAACAACAGAGAAGGCGAGAGAGGAGTAGAGATTCCAACAAAGATCTGGAAGTCAGGAGATGGATGTAGAGGGGTGCCTGATGTTCAGAGGGAAATAAGCTATAGCCCAGAACACCCGAAAATGAGACGCAGCCCCTTAAGGAGTCAAACTGTCTAGAATAAACTCAGAAATACTCTCAATTTGCAGACTCCAAATTCTACAGAAGGCGAAACAAGCAGAAAACAAAAGTACTTCGGCATCTTCGGAAATATTAAGAATGATTATGGCCAAAACCGGTTTGGCTCAGTGGTAGACCGTCGGTCTGCAGACTGAAAGGTCCCAGGTTCGATTCCGGTCAAGGGCATGTACATTGGTTGCGGGCACATCCCCGGTAGGGGGTATGCAAGAGGCAGCTGGTCGATGTTCCTCTCTCATTGACGTTTCTAGCTCTCTATCTCTCTCCCTTCCTCTCTGTAAAATATCAATAAAAATATTTTTTTAAAAAAAAGAATGATTATGTACCCATAAATCAAAAGCAGGATAAAAGCTATGAATGACAAAAGGTCACGTGTCTCCATCCACCTGCTACTAACTCCTATCTCAGTGAACGCCCCCCTCATCCACTCAGTTTCCCAAGCCAGAAAGTTGAAAATGATCCTTTATTCTTCCCTTGTCTTCATGCCTCAGTCAATAAACTAAAGGCTGATCCAACCTCATCTCTCTCCTCCCCACAGCCACTGTCGTTTATTGTGTCTCTCCTGAATTCCCTCAACAGCTTTATTTCTGTTCTTTGTGATTCTGCTTTAAAGCCTTCCCAAATCCTTCCCCAGGATCCCATCCTTCCTAATCAGCCCAGCGTCCAGCGCACTGCCCCTTCACCCAGTGAGTGCTCCATAGCTATTCTGAGTAATATCTGACCATCTGTCCAGCCCCACATTTCCACAACTTCGTCCTCTGTTCTTTATACCCCATGAACGTGAACGTACTTTCGGTTCTTCCTCAAAATGTGTCTCCTTTTGGAAACATGGGCTGTTCTCTCTGCCTGGAACCCTTATTCTCTTTATTGTCATGGAAACACCTTTCAAACTCAGTGCAAGTGTTACTTCCCCCGAGGAAGTCCCCGAATTTCCCAGGACTGACATGGGACTCCTGGACTTCCCGTGCCTCCACGGCAGCACGTAGTCGTTAAATTGTACGTTTCCTGTTTCCAAGAGCAGACTTAAGGCAAGAACCAATCCTTTTGTTTTTTTTATCTCTTGCACACGTCTCACATGGATGAAGGATCATAATCGTAGCAGATGGAAACTCACACTATCATCCACATCGCGCCTCCCCTTAGGGCAGTGGTCGGCAAACTCATTAGTCAACAGAGCCAAATATCAACAGTACAACGATTGAAATTTCTTTTGAGAGCCAATTTTTTTTAAACTTCTTCTAACGCCACTTCCTCAAAATAGACTCATCCAGGCCGTGGTGTTTTGTGGAAGAGCCACACTCAAGGGGCTAAAGAGCTGCATGTGGCTCGTGAGCCAGTTTGCCGACCACAGGCTTAGGGCAATGGAGTATTATCAGTCTCTTTTTGTTAGTTGAGGCCACTGAAATACAGAGAGTAAGTGGCTTATTTAAGGTTGCAAAGCTGGAGCACACAGTTTGTCTGTGTGATGGGGAGGGGAGGGCATGGTGATCCAACTATAATACTGGTTCCCTACCTCCTTGTACAGTAATCTTCCCACCACGGGATGACACCTCTTAGTAATCTATTATCATTTTCTATAGAAACCCAACAAGATAAAAAATATATGCACCCTCCCAAATAATTGCCCAAATTAAAGAGATTACTTTCTTTAAAATAAGGACAACTATTACAAGTTATTTTTTAATATATATTTTTATTGATTTCAGAAAGGAAGGGAGAGGAAGAGATGGAAACATCAAAGATGAAGGAGAATCATTGATCGGCTGCCTCCTGCACACCCCTCATTGGGGATCAAACCTCTACCCAGGCATGGGCCCTTGACGGGAATCAACCCCGGGACCCTCTATCCACTGAGCCAAACCAGCAGGGCATTACAGGATATTTTTAAGCCTGGCCCTGTTCTGAGCCAGGAGGAACATTTTGAAATCATGCATTTATTCATTAGGCACTGTGTCCCATATATACTTTCCTATTACAATAAACTAGCAAGCACATGCTTTCACGGGTTATCACATTCAGTTCTCCTCTAATTCTCTTATTGCACTTCTGACACATATGCCAAAGGTGGCAAACGGGCCAAATACTACCAGTGTACTGGCCAGCCCAAACTGTTTTGGTCTCTACCTCAGCACGTTCCCAATTTTTTTTTACTGTATGTCTTCTCTGAATACATCTTCCCTGAACAGCCTTACCCATTTCATTTTGTTGTAACCTGTATGCTACTGACTCCCAAATCGTGGCTTTAAAAAGCAACTTCTCCCAAGAACTGAAGACCCCAAATTCTAAGAGCTTCCCCCACAATGCCATATAGAATATGCCTGCTAAGCCTTAAAAATAAAATGTCTAAAATACAATCACCACTTTACCAAAACCCATTTCTCTCTTTGTTAAGGGCATTACCGTCCTCCCAAATATAACGGCCCAGAATCCCAGTCACACTTTGTAGTCTTCTGCCCTCTTTACTATGCTTCCGTTAGGAAAGCTTGGATGGCTCCACAGCCCACAAGGAGCTCCCCTGTGGCCATGCTCATAATACCCTTCCTTACCCCAACCATGATTTTCTGGTGGGAGCTGCCAAATAAAAGCATCTCATACAGCAGGGCTAGTGACTGACCCAAGAGATGGATATGTACCCAAGTCCATCCATTGGTGTCCATCTCTGGAAAAGCTCTAGCTGGCCCTGGGGAATATCCCATTATCCTTTAGTCTCTCAGCTGGAATGATCGTCAAGGAAGGAGAGAGCTTCGCCATAATATGAAAGTACAAAGGATACCTTCCAAGAGAGAATACGGAGGAAGAAGGATATCTGAGGCCCTGATCCAACCTGGTTTTATCTTTGTCCTTCCCAAAGTTAGATTAGTAACCTAATTTTGCAAATAAATTACTTTTTTTAAAAACTTTTTAGATGAACCAACTTGAGTTTCTGTCATTTACAAAACTTAAGCCTTTCTCCTGTTAATCAGTTTCTTATCAATTTATTGGTGGTAGAGACAGCCTGTGAACTATGAATGGTAAAGGAAAGATACCAAGATACCATTCCCATGGATGTCCTCCATAAGAGAAGTCCCAGTTTAAACTAAATTCTGTAAGAACACTGAAAATCTGAGTCTGTCTCATTAATAAAAAAACAAAATTTCATCTTCATGTCTCCTTCCTTCCTTTCTTTTATCCTTCCTTGCTTTTTTTTTTCTTTGTCTTTCTCAGAGACGATCAACTTCAAGCTATGGCTTGGGTGTAATTATAGGTGCCAAACCAAAGCCAGCTTTTATTTACACCCCTTTGCCAAGTCAGCAGACCATCTCCTCTTCTCTAATGTATGCAGGCTGCACCCGAACCAGTTTGAGTCAGGTTATTTGTGTGCCATTTAAATGGGGCCATCTGATAATATCTGTTCTCTTTCTCTGGTTCAAATCGTGAATGGGGATCCTCCCCCTTCCCTTAGTCACCAGCTTTTGAATATTTACAATCCGTGGTAGTATAAAGAAATGGATTTTGAGCCCTAAGCTGACTATGGTTGAAGTGGGGAAGCCACAAGGAAAGGAAAGGCAGAGTGGACCCCTAAGAATAATGGATGTTCTGTGAGTGGGAGTAGGTTAGGGACAATGGGATAGAGGAAGAATGAGGATGAGTGACTAAAAGCAGTGAACGTGTACAAAGAAACCCAAGAAAGCTAACTATTTGCTTATGGATGAACAGGAAGGGGAGAAATGACATTAGGCTTTTTATCGTACATAGCAAGTATTTAATAACCATTTGTATGAGGATTTTGGACAGTACTTAAAAGATAGACTTTCTTTCTTAGAATTAATAAGAAATAAGAAAAAAGTGTGTCTTTGAAAGGGCCGTGGTAATTTTAAGGCTCTAGGATGATCTATTTAAATGGTTTGGCCATAACTTGGGTAAGTTCTTATCTGCATGTCATTCTACATAAGCAGAGTTTTATAGAGTCATTGGTTCAGGGGGTGTACAGCCTGAATCTTTATCTATATGTATGCAGAGGAGCTGTGTTGAAGACATTCATTTTTAGACGACCTAATCCTCATTTTACAGCCAGGCAGGACCATTCAGCCGGCCCCAGTTTTGCTAAGTTAGCACAGTCTGTAAGAACTGAAGGAAACCTGAACAACTGGATTATGATCCTGAGCTTGGTTGGCCAAGAGAGTAGACAGATAGGACTGATAGAGAATCAAAGGATATGTAGGGAACTGATCCAGTACAGAATTAAAGAGTTGGGATACCGGAGTGGAAATTGCATCAGATCTTTGGACAGCACAACAGGAGTTTGAATCTTAGTTCCCTGGTGTGGACTTGGAGCAAATCACTCAATTTCTCCATGATTCGGTGCCTGTGAACTTAAACAAAATGCCATTTCTGTCAGAGTTGGCATCTTATGAAAAATGGGACTACAAAGCAGTTGAGAGGATTTAGTGAGATAATGCCTGTGAAAGCGTTTTAATAGATCCAAGGCATTATGTAAATGTAAGGTGGTATGAGTTTTTAGGTTACGGTCTTGTTAACATAGTGATTAAGCAAATGGTTCCTGTTAGTTTCTGAGTGCAGGCGAGTCGTGTAGAGTATATGTATAAACAGAGTGAGCCATTCACTAATTGAACACTAAGTCAAATGTTTGCTAATGGCCTACTATGTGCCAGAAGTATTTTAAGTGCTAGAGATACAGCCCTAACAAAACAAACAAACAAAAAAGCAGATAAAAATTCTTGTCCTCATGAATAACAAAAACAAAGGAGAGCTGCAAAAATCCACTTGTGTAACGTTTTACGGTCTCACCGCTCCCCCGTCACATGGCTCCTCCAGGTCACAATGCTCCCCCCGGGGCACAGTGCTCCCCAGGGTCACACGGCTCCTCTGGGTCACATGGCTCCTCTGGGTCCGCTGATCGATGTTTTCTTATCCTGGATCCCCCGGGGCCCGGGCCCGCTGCTGCCGGCCAGCAGGAGGACGACGAAGAGGGGGAAGAATGGGGAGGCTCCAGCCAACTCCACCATAGTAACCACCGCCGCTCTCATTTCACACGTTCAGGCTTTCTGAGTCCCCTGAGTTTAGGTGTTTAGAGTCCCAGGCTGCAAAGAGTGTTCTGGGTACATCCTCTCGGTTCTCTGTCACATTCCACGAGTAGGTCTGCTCCGCCATGGCACTGGCTCTCCGGGGCTCGGCGGAGGCTCTGGTTAGGCCCGGCGGCGGCGGAGTGGAAGACGCGGCCGCGGCCCGGCGCTAGCTCCTTTGCTCACACAGCAGGCAGGCTGGGAAGGCTGCAGGCGCGGAGGCCGGGCTCTGAGGTGGCCCGCTCCCTGGGCCTGGGGTGGGGCAGGCTCCACTCTCAGTGGGCCTCCCTCACCAGTGGCCAGCTTTCAGTTTTTCATTATTGAGTATGTTAGCTGTGGGCTTGTAATATATGGCTTTTAGGATTTTTAAAATAGATTTTTTAAAAATAAATTCTCACCCGATGATATTTTTCCATTGGCTTTTTTTAAAGGGAGGGTGGGAGAGGGAAAGACAGAGAGAAACACCAGGGTCTGGGCTGAGGAGGAGCCTGCAACCAAAGTACATGCCCTTCACTGGGACCTGAGCTTATTAGTTAAATAAGATTATTATCTTTACTGTTAAAGATTTTAAAAGTATAATTCAACCTAAGTCATATGTTTAGTTTTTAGATTCTTCATTTTTGTTATTTTAAATATTTGTCTAAACATATTATGTTACACAACTTGTTAACAAGAAAGTTATGTTAAGTGATGGCCTGGTTTGTTTAATATCTTATGAAAATGTGATGAACAATCCAAGCATAATGGTTAAGAACACATGAGTTAAGTGGGATAAAGCTTATAAGTGAGCCTTTCTGCTTAAAAATAGTTTCCAAAACTTTTTTGGTAAAAAAAAACTTCAAAGTTATACCTAATTAAGTTAAATTGATGGATATTATTGACTAGAGCATTTCCAACTAAGATAAAATACTAAACCTAATTAATTACTAAACATAAATTTAGCTACTTTTGGATTGTGATTACAGAGAGACTAAAGAATTTGGGTGTGCTGAAACCGGTTTGGCTCAGTGGATAGAGCGTCAGCCTGCAGACTGAAGGGTCCCGGGTTCGATTCTGATGGGGGACATGTACCGTGGTTGCGGGCACATCCCCAGTAGGGGGTGTGCAGGAGGCAGCTGGTTGATGATTCTCTCTCATCGATGTTTCTAACTCTCTGTCCCTCTCTCTTCCTCTCTGTAAAAATATCAATAAAATATATATTAAATAAAAAGAATTTGGGTGTATTCATAAACACATGCTTTTAACAAATTGAAAAATTATGCTATGCAGAAACATTCCTCTAAAAATAATAATATTGGGCCCCGCCGACATGGCTCAGTGGTTGAGCATCAACCTATGAACCAGGAGGTCACGATTCAATTCCCTGTCAGGGCACATGCCTAGGTTGCAGGCTCGGTCCCCAGTATGGGGCGTGCAGGAGGCAGACGATTAATGATTCCCTATCATCATTGATGTTTCTATCTCTCTCTTCTTCTCCCTCTGTGAAATCAATAAAAAACATTTTAAAAATAAATAAATACAATAATATGGGTATTTTCATAAATTTGCTCATCTATGACAGAATGCTGATATCTATAAAGACACATTTCAAAATGCTTCCTTATTTTCACTGGAAATTAAGGCTACTAAAGGTTATGAATTCTAGTCAATGCAATGTAAATAAATTACTAGGAATAATAAGGGTGAAGAAAAATTGTATGAAAAGTATGCAAGGAAAATAAAATGTGTTTTGGTAAGGCATGGTATGAGTTATTGAAGAATTGTGTTGTTATGAAGAAAAAGGAAAGTAATTTTGTCCTAAAGCAGTTCAAAGTTATTTAAAGGTAGTTTCAGATACAAAAGAGGAAAATAAAGGATAAAAACCTAGCTGGGCCAAAACCGGTTTGGCTCAGTGGATAGAGCGTCGGCCTGCGGACTGAAGGGTCCCAGGTTCGATTCCGGTCAAGGGCATGTACCTTGGTTGCAGGCATATCTCCAGTGTGCAAGAGGCAGCTGATTGATGATTCTCTCATCAATGTTTCTAACTCTCTATCCCTCTCTCTTCCTCTCTGTAAAAAATCAATAAAAAATATATTTTTTTAAAAAACCAAAAAACCAAGCTGGATGTAGGAAGTTGTAATTGTAAAGAAAGATAGAAAAAAATCTTGCCTTATGTGGTGAGGTTGACTAAAATTAAATGTATTTATCATGAAGTTTTTAAATGAACTTGCTCCCAAAGCAGCAAGGGCTTTGGGGAATGAAGCATCCCAGGTCGTGCCGAAACCGGTTTGGCTCAGGGGTAGAGTGTCGGTTTGCGGACTGAAAGGTCCCGGGTTCGATTCCGGTCAAAGGGCATGTACATTGGTTGCGGGTACATCCCCAATAGGGGGTGTGCAAGAGGCAGTTGGTCGATGTATCTCTCTCATCAATGTTTCTAGCTCTCTATCTCTCTCCCTTCCTCTTTGTAAAATATCAATAAAGTATATTTAAAAAAATAAAAAGAATCCCAGGTCGCCAAGAAGCCAGGGAAAGAGTAGATGGTCAGAAGGCACTAGGAGAAGCTGACTGAAAGAATGTCACTACTCCTTCACTCTCTCCTAAGAAAGCCAGAGGCAGCTAATTTTATCTCCCTTCTAAATGCCTGCTTAAACTTCCGACCCACATATACAACTGACCAAGTTTGACCACTATGCGACCTTCCTAGGACGGCAAAAATGAGCATGCAGCCATCTTGCCCCAGAGAGCGAGGCGGGCAAAGTTACCAGGCAACGCAGCTGGGGGAAAATCCTCACCGACCCTGAAGTGGAAAATTCTGCAAGCCTGCCTTTCTCAAAAAGCCCACCTCTTTCCAATAGCCTGCCTTTGTCCCCTATTAAAAAAAATAAGAAAAAAAAAAAGGCAGCCAAGCAAAGCCAGCCCTTCAGCCAGTTCAGAAGATCTTCCTTTTCTCTGCTCTGTCTCCCTTGTGCTCAAGTATAAGCTTAACAAAATCCGCCTGGAAATTTCTCGGGGGCTTCATCTTCATTTTTGGGGGAACCCAAGAACCCCAATGCTGGTCACATACTGACACAAAACTGGAGTTTTCATTACTGCTTGGTTTTTAATAAGAGATTGTAAAAGGTTTTTTGTGTGGGTGTTTTTATTTGTTTGTTTGCCGGTTGAGTAATCCACCTAGGGAACAGAGATTCCGTATCTTATCAATATAATTTCTTGTGCTTTGTATTGTCCTTATTATATCTTTGATTACTTAAGAAAATTGAGTCTTCTTAATATTGAAAGTGCTAAGGTTTTTGGGTTTTGGTGTGGTTTTTTTTTTTTAATATATTTTATTGATTTTTCACAGAGAGGAAGGGAAAGGGATAGATAGCCAGAAACATCGATGAGAGAGAATCATCGACCAGCTGCCTCCTGCACACACCCCACCGGGGATGTGTCCGCAACCAATGTACATGCCCTTGACCGGAATCGAACCCGGGACCTTTCAGTCCGCAGACCGACGCTCTATCCACTGAGCCAAACAGGTTCCAGCGGGTTTTGTTTTTTTGCTTTGTTTTGTTTGCAGTCATAAAATCTTTTCTTGTCACTTCTATTAAATAGATATATAGAGGAAAAATCATTAATCGTGGTGACTAAGAGAGTTAGGGTCACGATCTCTACTGACTGGTCAACACTAGGGCAGGGAGTAGTTGATACGGTGAGTGTATCTGGTCCTGATGTCAGTCGTGGCATCACTTCATCTGGTTTCACTGATTTTCTGGGCCCGGAGCTGAAACACAGCTGGGGCCTAGATGTTATCTCTAGTTTGACCGAGAAACTCTTTCTCTACGGTCCATAGACCTCAGGCTGCGAGCCTAAGATTATTTGATGCCGACCAGAACCTCATTATCTTGAGGGCTTGATGATAAGGGGGTGGTCCCGCGAGGGAGAAGGAGGCAGGTGAGTCAGGGGGCGGGAGGGGGCCGGTTTTCATCAAAAGGAAAGAAAGGCACCAAGGTCGTATTAGAGAAATTAAGTTTCTGTGTGGTTACAGAGCTCCAGCTGATACCTGGTTTACAGAACCCCTGGCATTGCGAGTGAATAAGAAGGATCACTTCCCGACAGGCCCGGGAACCTTAAAGTGTATTGGGAACCTCAGGAAAAGAAGAAATTCACCCAAATCTGTAGGTTTTGCCGGTAAAGACTGATAGAGAGTCCGTGGCTTGGCTCTCTAGCCTCTAAAAGACTTTAAAATGTCTAATTGGAATTCCCCTTTTTAAAGTTCTAGTAAAGCAGATGTAGGAGAACTTAAATGGCCTATTACTACTTTGGACGGATTTATGTAAATACTCAGGACAAGTTTAATGAGACTAGATTTATTTCGCAAATTAGTCTTAGTTTGATTATCTTTGGGGAAAAATTCAGGTTACTGTAGACAGGAAAATCTTTATTTCAATACAAAAACAACATCCCTGTAAGTTAAGTTGAATCCTAGGCGCGTTTACTGTGTTTGAGTGTTTTCACTTCTTTGCAAATTCTTCCCGCTGTTTTGTACATTTTGTCAGTAATTAAACATTTCCATCCCTCACTCCTCTGGCTTGGCATCACTGAAAACTAAAACCCAGCTGCCCAAATCTTATTGGGCCTACAAGCTAATGCAAGGTGACTAGACGTCCCGCTTTCGGCGGGTCAGACCCGATTTTCAACAATTTGACTTTTTTGAAACGCCGCGGGATGCCGGACAAATTGTTGAAAATCGGGATTGTCCCACCAAAAGCGGGACGTCTGGTCACCTTAAGCTAATGCTGAGGCTTCCACACCACGACTGTGACAGCGATGCATGTGCCGTCACCAAAGACACTCAGACTGCAAATCAGGAGATTAAAAGTTGAATGGTCACTGCCATCCTCACTCCATCATCTAAAAATGCTTTCAGCGCATCTAGAGGTCTTTTTGGCTGACTTCCCTCTGGTCTCTGAAACTGGGTTTATTGGTTGCTTCATCCTTTAAGCTTTGTTTTCTTTTTGTTCCCATGAAAATGCCTCTTCTTGGGGAAAAAAAAGTTTCAAAGGGCAAAATGAAGGGTCAGAATATGTCACCTCAAAATATGAGATAGTAAATTAGACGTGAGCGGCCGGGGTGGGGCCTGCGGGGTCCTGAACAGGGGCTGGACCAACATTGCCTTTTGACCACCTCTCTCTGGGCTGCCCAGCCACCAGCAGACCGCAGCAGGCAGGTTTGGAGCCATGGATTCTAGGCGTCAGCTCAGAGGAAAAAAGACAGGACTTCAATGCCAATGCAACCTTACTAGGGCTTTGTATATTATACTTATACTGGAATAAGTATAAAAAAATTTGCGTTTCGGTTTTGACCCCACCCTCTGAGAGTTTTTATGCATACATTCTGGGTAAGGGCATCCCAGAAGAAATATTGTTTCTGTCAATTATTCCTGAATACAAATGGAAGTCTCCATCCAAAAAAAAAAATACCTCTTTTATTTTTTAAAATATATTTTTGATTTCAGAGAGGAAAGGGGAAAGAGATAGAAACATCAATGATGAGAGAGAATCATTCATTGGCTGCCTCAACCCAGCAACCCAGGTATGTGCCCTTGACCGGAATCAAACACAGGACCCTTCAGTCCACA
The DNA here is from genome assembly GCA_963924515.1 of Vespertilio murinus. Taxonomy (NCBI): domain Eukaryota; kingdom Metazoa; phylum Chordata; class Mammalia; order Chiroptera; family Vespertilionidae; genus Vespertilio; species Vespertilio murinus. The sequence goes on along the minus strand of OZ004707.1, from coordinate 174,745,771 downwards.
GGTTGACATTCTATCCACTGAACCAAACCAACTGGGGCAGAACATCCTTCTTTTAAACCAGGAATTCTCTCCCTCTTCTTCCTCCGCCCCCCAATCTCTCTCTCTCTGGTTTTCGCCTGGCCCGCTCTTCTTTTGGAATGTATCTTCAATAAACCCTGTTTTGCTTTACTTTCATTTTCATTGACCTTAACATCTTTTCTGCTTTGATGAAAAGAACCAAGGTCCCAGCCGGTAACCCCAATCAGTACCAAAAATATGCCTATTTGGCATAAAGATTATTTTGAGCTAAAGGCAATAAAGAACCTGCAGATGAAGGAAAAGCTCTTTACCTCCGCCTAACTTTATCCTAAAAATAGAGTATAAACTTCCCCTTTTGTAAAATAAATTTACATTTAAAAAGGAAATTTCCATTTGAAAAAGTGTCTCCTACCAAGGAGAGAGCTACACCCAGACGAAACCCTTATTTTTTGAAAGTCTCTTATCAGCATAACAAGATAACCCTTCTCTCTCTCTTTTACAAAAAAAAAATATTTTATTGATTTTCCACAGAGAGGAAGGAAGAGGGATAGAGAGGTAGAAGTGTTAATGAGAGAGAAATATCGACCAGCCACCTCCTGCACACCCCCTACCGGGGATGTACCCACAACCAATGCACATGCCCTTGACCGGAATCGAACCTGGGACCTTTCAGTCCGCAGACCTACGCTCTATCCACTGAGCCGCCAAACCGGTTTTGGCAAGATAACCCTTCTCTATGGTACAGTCCACCCCTGGCCATTCTATAATTTGGCTCTTCCACCCAGAAACTCAAAACCCCTTCTCCTTTGTCCAGTCTAAGTAGTATATAAGTCTCAATCATCTGGCCACCTCCTTGAGCTTTTATTTACTTGTGAACACCCTTCAGTGTACACGTAGCTGAGTCGGTTGTTGTTTTCCCCTCTTGCTAACCTGTTTCTTACTGTTTAATTGGAGAGCCCAGCCAGTGAACCTAATGATAGATCCTCCCTTCCTCCAACTGATGGACAGAGAATGACATAAACTCCACCTGCAGCCTGGACATTCCTGAGCACTGAACCACCAATTAGCACCTGCCAAATACCCTAAGCCCCTGATTCCTAAGTCCCTACGTCCCTAATCATAGGCCTACGTGAAACCACCAATCAGCGTGTGCTGAGTGCCCTAAGCCCTGCCCTCTCTCTTTCCTCCCCTTAAAAGGTGCCTGCACCCTGGCCCTCTCTCTTTCCCTTCTGGAAGTCAGCCGGCAGCAGTACTCTCCTCTTCAATAAAGCCTGTATCCTGGTCCCGGTCTCCGCCCCCTCTGTTTCATCTTTCACCTAGGAAGATAGAGGGAAAAGCTTTTTCTTACCTTTATAACAAGCACGTCAAACTCAAAGGCTAACACGGGCCAAATAAACAAGTTTTAAGTTTATGTGGGCCGCAAAAAAAACACAAGTTTCAATTTTCATAGAAACATGGGTTTGTTTCGGAAAGTATAAAATAGAACAAGAGCAATGATAAAATTAATGTTTTCTTACATACCGCTATATTGCCTGGGCCAGAAAAGTATTCCTTGTGGGCCACATGCGGCCCGTGGGCCTCGAGTTTGACACGCTTGTTTTATAACCACAGACTCTGGAGATGGGTGAGACCAGGGAATCCAAAGTAGTGCACAAAAGCGACCAAGGCATACGGATAGTAAGTAATAAATACACTGAATGAAATGTATGGACTTCTACGCCAGGCTTGCGAAGAAAACCCAAATTCCTTACCATGTCCAATCTGGCCTCTGCCGCCTGTACAACTCCAGCTTGCATTGACTAAATTCCAGGTACGCTGTTGTGAACAAAACAGGGTGATGTAATAAATATGACAAGTTCCGTGAACAAAAGTAACTTCACAGGGAGACCTGACCGTGAATACCTAATTGGGCAGGTTTTGGTAGTGTAGGCCTATGACTGCTTTTTCAATTTTTTTATTGTATATATATTTTTCATTTTTAAATTACATGATACAAAAAAAAAAAACAGAAAAGCACATAAATTACCTACAGTGTCACCATCCAGAAAAAAAACAGGTTAACCATTTGATGTATCTTTTCAACCTTTAAAAAAATGTTTTTATTGCCGAAACCGGATTGGCTCAGTGGTAGAGCATTGGTCTGGGGACTGAGGGGTCCCGGGTTCGATTCCGGTCAAGGGCATGTGCATTGGTTGCGGGCACATCCCCGGTAGGGGATGTGCAGGAGGCAGCTGGTTGATGTTTCTCTCTCATCGACGTTTCTCACTCTCTATCTCTCTCCCTTCCTCTCTGTAAAATATCAATAAAAATATATTTTAAAAAAATTTTATTGTTGAAACTATTACAGATGTCCCTCTTTCTCCCCCACTGACCCCTTTCACCCTGCTCTGGTCCCCTCCCCGCACTTACTATAACTTCTGTAGCAAAAGGTCCATCTTTACTTTAATCAGCCCTATCCGAGGTTCTTATGCATCTAGTTTAACATACCTTTGGAATGGCCGGAAAATCCTCTTTTTCAGACCCCTCAGAGGCAAAACGACCTCAAGGGAGCACATGATCTTGTTGCCTGTGTACCAGGCCTGTTCAGTGTAAATGTTAACCAGCCAGTACCCACCAAATGTAAAAGAAGTATATCTCCCCATTTTCCTTTTTATCCAATCATATGGCTCTCCCAGCCTTGCTTGTTCCCCCTCCTTAATCTACCACCAATGGGTTTCCATAATCTTCCTTTATGGTTCCTCCTTTGGTTCCAAAAAAACTTCAAAAGTATAAAAAAGAACTGCAAAACCGCCATTCTCTGGAGCATTTTGAGATCTTGCTTTTGGGCATGTCCTCAGATTGGTTAATAAAAAACTCTTATAAAATTATCTGAAGGTTTGATTGTTCTTGCATCGGCATTCTTCTTTCAGTTTCTAAACCTCATTCATTCTCTTCCTGCCACAGCGCTTGAGCCCATGAACACATTTTCTTCCTCTTTTACCTGCAAATATTTTAGCGTTTAGTCACAGCTGAAGTCAACTTTTCAGAGAAGTCTTCCTGACCACGCAATATAAAAATAGTTTTCCCTTGTAATTCCTAAGGAAGGGAGAGGGAGAGAGAGAATCATTGATGGGCTGCCTCCTGCACGCCCCCCACTGGGGACTGAGCTCACAACCCGGGTAAATGCCCTGACTGGGAATGGAACAGTGACCTCCTGGTTCATAGGTAAACATTTAACCGCTGAGCTATGCCGGCCAAGCCCATATATGTTTCTTTCACAATGTGTATCACAGTTTAAAGTTATTTTATTAATTTATTTTTGTCAATTTTTCTCTTAAGGAAAGGGCAATATCTATCTTATTCACCACTATACCCACAACATGGAACCCAGGGCCTGACCCAAGCAGAATGAATGAATAAAGGGTTCCTACATGAGAAATGGATTTTAAGGTGGTATTGTCCACATCATTATTCGAAGTAAAAACACTGGGTTACTGCCTGCCTGGGTATGGCTCAGGACTTGAGCGTCCTGGGCCTTCTTGGCAACTAACTTATTGTTTAAATGTCAGTAAACTCTATGACATCGTTGGGCCCTGATTTCCTTATTGGAAAACTGAGGAAGTGAGTCAAGATTATCTTAAAAGTTGCAGTAATCAGTATTTCCTCACTATGTGAAGGTTATTGATTCATTTCCAAACATGAGAAATACTACTGCCTAGAGATTTGCACATGCATATAAAGGGACATGTTTTTACATTTTTATGTCTTGATTTTAGAGAGAGATAAGAAGGGAAGGAGGGAAGAAGAAAGGAGAGAGAGAGAGAGAGAGAGAGAGAGAGAGAGAGAGAGAGAGGGAACAATGTTGTTCCATTGTTCCACGCCCTGGGATGGAACCTGCAATCTTGGCCAGGATAATGATCTAACCAACTGAGCGACCTGGCCAGAGCTAGTGCAACACAAGATTTTGTGTAATGTTTTATGGTTCCTGGATTTTGTTACCCATTTACAGATCCACATTTTCAAAACTCTGCTTTAAATAATTTCCTGTATGTCATGCAATATGCCAGATTTTGCTTTTTTTTTTTTTTAATTCTTAAGGAATTCCCAATTTTGCTTCCCTCCTGTATCCATAGCTCAAGAGCGCTTAGAGCTATAAGGAAATTTGAGCAAGCTAGATCATCCATCTCATTTCCTTCCAGTTTATTACCTTCACTTAATCAGTAATTCTCATTTGTTTGTTTAGTAACTCAGTGTTTTTGTTTCTTCAAAAATTTCTATATTTTCATTGATTTATCAATTCCCTCTCAATTCCCAATCCAGTGTTTTTTTTGTGATGCCTTCCTGAAATGATTATAGGGGGGGGAAAAAGTTTAATTTTTTGGAAAAAATAAGAGAGAATCCAAATAGACTAATTCAAAGGTAAAAGCAATAGAACCATAAGGCTAGAGAGGACCTGAAGTCTACCAAACAGTGCCCTGACTTCAGGTGAAACATCTCTCAACATCCTGGAGTGTATATTTTTCAATGTGATTAAGGACTATGAACGAAAGGACCAAAATAATTATTCAGTCATTTAGCTGAGAAACAAAATGAACTAGATTATCTTTACTCAATACATAAGCATGAATATATATCAAACTTGCCCACAAAAAAATGTCTTTAATAATAATAAAGGCATACACTGTATCAAAATCAAGCTTTTATCTATGATTCAAAGCAAAAAGGAAACATGGGGTGTTTTCTCATAAATACTAAGATAACAAAGCATCATGATCATTGGATTATATTAAGCAATGTGGTCTCAAGGGTAAATTAAGTAAATAAAGTCCACAATCTCCAGCCCTCATGTTTGACAATCAATCCACTTATATTCAGAAAAATATCAGAATATTGTAGAGGAAAGCTCAAATCTTGCATTTGCTACTAATTCATGGACTTGGACAAGTCAACTTCTCTAGTTTTCATTTCTTTTTCATATCTTCAGAGTAAGAAAATGTTGTTCTTGAGCAAGGTTTTCTAATTTTTTTCTTTTTATTATTAAATAGCTTAAGTATTTTATTTGTTTGCAACTAGGCTTGTTAACACTATTAATGAAAACGGACAAAGAATAATGTTGCAGTTCTGGGTTAAATTTAAGTCAGACATTCATTAATAAGGAATCTACCAATGTGAATATTCCAGAATGTTTTCTTAGCTGTCTGATCAGAACTTTTTCTGAATTATTACCTTACTTTGGAAGGTATTGGTATACAATTGAATTACACTCAGAATTTTTCAAAACATGTAAGTCCTAATTTTAAAAAAACTATTCTATGTCAAACTAAAACAATTTTAAAATGTTGATCTTGAGCATTTTTCAAACTTTTAAAAAATTATTTTGACTTTCAATTTTTTTTAATTACCACCCATCGTGAGACATATATTTATACTAGAGGCCCAGTGCCCGGGATTCATGCACTGGTGGGGGTCATGGTCTGCGGGAATCAGCCCACTGTGGGAGCGCTGCTCATGCGGACAGCTGAGTGGCTGTGGACCTGCCATCTGAGAGGCTGCTCCCACAGAAGAGCCACTCATCCCGGGCAGCCGAGCTGTGTCCCCACTGTGGTAGTGCATTAACCACCAGAGGGCAGTTCCTGCATTGAGAGTCTGCCCCCTGGTGGTCAGTGAGCATCATAGCAACCAGTTGACCAGTCATTCTGGTCATTCCGCCATTCAGTGGCTGGGCTTTTGTTATATAGGATTATCTGCATGAATAAACTATGCCTCTAACTGGAACAAAAGTTTCATGAAACAATGTCAAGACTGCCTATTCAGCACACTCTTATATTTTGTTCTAATAGATTATGCCTGCTTTCTTTCTTCCTTTCTTTTTCTCTTTCTTTTTATTGCAGAGAATGACCCATTAAATTGATTTTATGACCTACACATGGGTCACAGCCTACAGTTTAAAAAACATTATGGAAAACATTAAAGTCACTTGTAGCTTTCATATTCTACTTATAAACTCTCTATATGAACCACAAGTCAATAGCAAAATCAATTTACTTGAGTTTCTATTTTTTCCCCTTCCTATGTTGAAGTAATAATGGATAGTGATAAATAATTATAGGTAGCAAAATGAGAAAGTAGGAGCTTTGAGTATATATGAAAGGAAATTCAGCCAGTAAGTAATTTAACATTGACCATGGAGAAAAAGGTAGAAGACATTCACAACTAAATTGGAAAGTTTTCACAGACATTTTTAAAACTGCCCATGAACTGTTCAAATTTTAAGAGCTTCTTAAGAGAAAATTGAGAGAAGGAAGAGGTTGAGGTGAAAGAAGAAAGAGAGGAAAGAGGGAAAAAAGAGAAAAGAGGTAAATGTTCAGAGTGGGTGGGTGATTCTGACCTCCACTGGTGCGAGGCTCAGTTTATATGAGAAATACCTTCTATTCTTGTGGAAAAGGACCCACACTGCTAAAGCATTCATTCTAAATTGCAAATCTGATTTTACATGTCTGCTTAACACTTTCCAGCATCTCCAGGATAAAGTGCAAATTCTTCAATGTGGCACACAAACCATTCATAACCCCATCATGTCCTCCTCTGTTTTCCCAACAACAACCACACTCCCAATGCACATACAATGTCATCAATTACATCAAGTCTGTGGTGTTCTCCAAATCTCTCTTCTCAGGCCTCTAATTTCCCCCCAGATTTTTCCTCTTTCTAGAATATTCTCTCTCTGCTTAACTCTTCCAGTCCTTCAAGTCTCAGCACAAGTATCCTCTCTGTCATTTCCCACCTGGTCTTTTCTCCTCTAACACTGGGCTTACCCCAATCACAGATGCTAACACCCTAAATTGCAACACATATCTGTTCATCTTTCCCACTAGATCAGGACTTCCTGAGAGCAGGAGTCATGTCAATCCCATTTATCATTGAACAGTGCTCAGAACATACCGTGTTTTCCCGAAAATAAGACATCCTCCGAAAATAAGACCTACTTCATGGAAACATAATACATCCCCTGAAAATAAGACCTAGCGCATCTTTGGGAGCAAAAATTAATATAAGACACTGTCTTATTTTTGGGGAAACAGGGTAGTAGAAATTCTATAAATATTCATTAACTCTTTTATTCTCCCTGTTCCAGTTCCTGAGAGTAACAGATTTCTAAGTCAGTTATGATGCCTGTCAGTCATGTGAAGTAGATAACTTTCTATTCTCTCAATAAAACTTTAGCTAAATCTTCACATAACAAGTAAAGTGTGACTCTTGGTTAGAAAGAAATGATTTAGCAGAATGGGAACATAAGCTCCTGGCAGCCAATCAAAAGAATTGTCCTCTTAAAAACTTTGGAATTATAAGTGGGAAGAGCGATAGCTGGTTTGGCTCAGTAGACAGAGCGTTGGCCTGCAGACTGAAGAGTCCCGAGTTCGATTCCAGTCCAGTGCACATACTCTGGCTGCGGGCTCAATCCTCAGTAGGGGCATGCAAGAGGCAGCCAATCAATGATTCTCTCTCATCATTGATGTTTCTCTTTTTTTCTCCCTCTCCCTTCCTCTCTGAAATCAATAAAAATAAAAGTGGAAAAAACTCAGAAAACCACAGTGGAGAGTTACCAGATTTTAGAAAATTTAGGACTTCAATTGCATCCTCTTTATTAGTGGAAAACAGAGATAAATATGGCTAATGGCAAAAGCCGTATGTGCAAAAGAAAGCAAAGCACCTCTAGGACATTATCCCTACTTTGGTTATCAAAGGAGTAGGATTTCACTAAGGCAATAAGTCCTTATTGGTGTGAGGAGCAAGTAACATGGGATGGGGACAATCATTTTCAAAATGAGAGGGTCAATTAAATCTAACATGAGAAAATGATAAGGGAAACAAGCATAAATGTTAGCCTTAAAGGGGATAAAGAATGAAATATCTGATCTTGGAAAATGAACAGCAATGAACCCTGTGAAAGCCCCAAATAAGGAGGGGATAAAACAGATCATGAATCTCGAGTGGCCAAGAGAACCTTCTGGAATTTATATAATTTGGTGAACAGAAACAAGTGAGCAGCTAGCAAATTAAAAATATGCTTCCATTAAATTGTTCATAGAAAGCAGGTGAGGTAATAAAAAGAACTAAGAACATGGTTTCAATCTACTGGTCTCTACGACATACAGGATATATCAATTAGATAATGAATTCTTCTCATTTCCTAAAGAACAAAGGAACTGAATAAAGCATTTATTGTTCGTCAGTAAAAACTAAAGAAGTCTGATTCCCAAAAATGTTTCCCAGTGATTCAAATTCTAGTCTTCAGCGAACTGTTTTTTTTGGGGAAAAAATACCTATCGGCACATGAAGAAATATAACCCAAAAAGTCACATGAATTCTTGAGAATAATGCAAGAGATTGTCAACCGACGGTTATTGGTGCCAATTCAATGCCAACAAGAACTCTCAATTTTGGGTACAGCGAAGGAGAAAACTTTATTCAGCACAAAAACAGTTCAACTGTGACACAGCACAGCCGTGAAAGCAGCAGGGCTGTAGAGCAGCTCTGGGCCAGACGGCTACACGCGTTGCATTGCGCTGAACTCCCCTGGCCCGGGATGGTCTGCTTCCCTCTGCTCTGGGGAGGCGTCTTCAGTGTTTCAACTCAGCCAGGGAAACAGTCTCTAATGAAAAGTGCCCTCCCAGTGCCACAAGGAAAATGGCTTTTATGGACAGAAACCTGCCTCCTTGGCCCCTGATTGGTCCGTCCTCATGCAAATGAGGGCTCTGAATCTTCCCAGTGTGATTGGTCCAAAGGCACTGTCCTGATTGGTCAGAATAGAGCCATTTTGATTGGTTAGAGCTGTGTGGCTTCAATTGGATGGGGAAAGCCTCAGGCCTAATGGTTGAGGTGGGATTCTAGGAACTCCTTCAGAAGGGCTTAGCTCAGATGACAGAAACACGGTGCAGTTAACGGCATGAGGCTTCTCGGCAGCAGTGAAGTTTGTCTGAGAGGCCCCCGTGCAGAAATGGCTGCTGGGCTCTGCTTTTTTTTTTTTTTTAAATATATATTTTATTGATTTTTTTACAGAGACAAAGGGAGAGGGTAGTGAGTTAGGAACATTGATGAAGGAGAATCATCCATCAGCTGCCTCTTGCACACCCCCTACTGGGGATGTGCCCGCAACCAAGGTACATGCCCTTGACTGGAATCGAACCTGGGACCTTTCAGTCTGCAGGCCGATGCTCTATCCACTGAGCCAAACCAGTTAGGGCTGGGCTCTGCTTTTTAAAAATATATATTTTATTGATTTTTTACAGAGAGGAAGGGAGAGAGATAGAGAATTAGAAGCATCGATGAGAGAGAATCACTGATCAGCTGCCTCCTGCACACCTCCTACTGGGGATGTGCCCACAACCAAGGTATATGCCCTTGACCGGAATCAAACCTGGGACCCTTCAGTCTGCAGGCTGGTGCTCTATCCACTGAGCCAAACCGGTTTGGGCTGGGCTCTGCTTTTTTTACTTAAGTCCAATTAAACATCAGGAGCCCTTGTTAATAGGTGTCCTTCTACTTTTCATGGCTCACAATACCAATGTGATTGCCTTTTCATTATTGTTAGGATTTTTGTCCTAAAAATTGCTAATGGTTAATGATAAAACTGTGATTTTAGAATTTTTCTTTTCTTTATTTATATTATTAAAAGTTTTACAATGAACATATATAACTATTGTAATGAATATCATCTAAAAATTTGGTTTATTTGATCTGTTGTGGCATGACTTTGTGAAAAATTTGATCTTATCAACTCAAATATGTTCATAATTCCTAAGACGATCCCTAAGATATTAGACTCTTCAGAAGAGCCTCAGATTCAGACTCTAGAGGACGTATTTCCACAGGAGTGTGGGCTTTCACAACCCCTTTGTTCTTCACAGAGCCAAACTTTTATTGTTATTACTTGACAATCAGTCATTGAGAATGGTTAGATTTGATTTTAATCAATTTAGTCATTGTTACATTATTACCAATTTCTTGACTGAAAGAACAGACACTAACTCAGTCCAGATTTTAGTTAAGTGGCTTTCTTTTTAAGGACAGAGAGAAGCCACTGTTCAATGCACCCTCTGGGGAGCAGGTGGTGGGGACTGGTAAGCTGTCAGGCTGCGGGTCATGCTCCATAAATCCTAGAGCCTCGCGGCCTCTCTTCTTTGCTATTTTCTGAACATCCGCCCCATTCTTATCTCCACAGGCCAGACCCTTTCACTTACTCACAATTTCAGCTTTTCTATGATGTTGGCCTGCACGTGGCTTTTTCTAGGCAATAAACTGGCTCTAAGTTCAATGCTACCAATGACAGAAAGGCTCCCCGCAGCTAACACATCTAACTCTCAGAGAGCCAATTCCACGTTGATTCCGAGAGAAGCCACTGATTGGCTCAGCGTGGGTGAGGTGGGCATCGCTGCTCCTGTCTGCCCATGCAGAGGAACCAGATGCGTCGCATCACCATGGCCGCCTGCACTCACCTCTTCTCCAGAGGCCTTGCTGAGGGTCATTTCCAGAGAGGGACTTGAGCTAACAGGTATCCAAAATATATGCATTATCTTTTGCGAAGCAGCTTTGGGCATATTATTTCGCTTAGTAAGGGAGTGAGATGGCACTGTGTCGTTCTCCTTGCTTCTTCCCCAGCCCTCTCACCAAGCACCCTGCTGCTCTTTGTTTTGGCTGCCAGGAGCCTCAATCCCAAACTTTCCCTCGCAGGTAAGAACACAACTCCAAAAGCAGCGCATGCCTCTCCGCCCACCGTCTCTTTCCAAAGCGGCCTCCTGTTTCCTGGCTGAAACGGAACAGCCAAAGGCCTTAGGCCTGATAAAGTGACTGCACAGGAAGCCGTTCATCCTCTCAGCGACTTCATTTACTTATCTCTACAGTGACAGGTCTTGGATTAATTAACTTCTAAGTTGTTTTTTAGGATAACTTTCTAACTTCCAAAAATAAAAGTTGAGGTTATATGCACTTGTAAAGAGCATCTATACTAATAAAAGGGTAATATGCTAATTAGACCGGATGGAATGAACATCTTCCAGATGTCATTCTGGACGTTCTTCCTGACAAAGCTGGGGGCATGGTTGGTCTGAAAACTGCCTGTGGCCCCTTGGCCCCAGGCCGGCCCCTCATTGGGACCCCCCACCACAATGGGGGCATGGATGACCTGCAAGCCCTCAGTGGCCCCTTGCCCAGGATGGATCCACCCCCAGTGGGGACCACCCAGGCCAGCCCCACCCCTCCAGTGGGGAACCCCACCCTGATCCAGGACACCCTTCAGGACAGGCCAGCCATGCACCAGGCCTCTATCCTATATAGTAAAAGGGTAATATGCAAATTGACCCTAACGGCAGAATGGCTAACCACTGGACCAGTCACTATGAGGTGCTCTGACCACCTCTTGGTCCCTTTCTCTGGCCGTCAGGCACTGATCACCCAATGGCGAACAGGGAACAGGGGGTGGATGGCAGCTGGGGGCAGGCTGGCTGCAGGCAGCTGGGGAAGATGGCCCTGATTGCAGGCCAGGCCTAGGGACCATATCCCTGCACAAATTTCATGCACCGAGCCTCTAGTTTTAAATAATAATAGTTAACATCCATATAGTGCTTATTATATGCCAGACACTATTCTAAGAGCTTTACTTATACTAATTTACTCAATTATTATAACAACCTATGTAAGAGAGTTGCTCATTAGGGTCACACTAACTGTGGTAATAAATGCATGCTGAAAAAATATATAATTTTAAACAAATTTGAGTTTATTTCTCACTCACATCACAAGCCAGTGTGGGTGTCCCTGGTCTGTGGGTGACTTTCTTCCATTGGGTGATTCAGGAAGCCAGGTGTTGCTTTTTTGTCCTTTGTGGCTCTGCCATCTAGATCTCGCTGTCACCTGCTTTTAGCTACAGAGGAAAAAAGAGACCTCGGACAAGGTACCCACATATTAAAGATTCTGGCCAGAAGTGCACCCTCACTTCCACTCATACTCCATTGGTAAGAGCAAGTTTCAAAGCAACAGCTGGATGCAGAAGAGATAAAGAAATATTGTCTCAGATGGAACAGTGGTCAGGAAAAAAAAAAATTGTTTTCATTAATCCTAACCTACACACTTTTTTTTCCCACACTGTAACATCTCTATGATAGGAATGCACCATTCAATTAAGGATAAGTATTCAGTGTAAATTCATATTTAGTTGGCAGCATTTTTCTGTTTTAGTAATACATAAAATTCTGTATTTGACAATTAAGGAAAACCTAACTTAGATGAAACTTGGTGTATAAGATGGCAAAAGGAACAAAATGTTGGCTGTTTCTCAATCTGCCATTCATTTCACTAAATATTCATACATATCTTTTTTCTTTCTCCCTCACCGTAAAGACACATATTATAGTCCAATCCAGTTCAAGCACACGGCTCAAAGGCCAGCACCTTTGGGTGATATGAAGTCTTCCCATTTAAAGCTCTTCTCAGTACAATGATATATAAACATATAGAGAAGATATCTGCACTTCTCATTGGAGGATGATAAAACAGGGACAAGATAAGCATAATATAAATAACTAAGGAAGTGGAGAACTAGGAATATATGATAGTCATGGTCCATTGTAGGAATGAACTCTGCTTTTTAAGTTGTCATAGACATAGTTTTAAAATGCTTTGCCAATGCATAACATGGGTCTCCATCTTTCTAGCACCCAACATCTGTTTCTTTGCCATCTGCTGCCCAAATGTTCAGCCAAACACATTTACTTTAGGTTTTTATTACACCAGCATTTCCTTCAAAGTACCAATTTCTGTATTAACTGGGGTATTGTTAGGGGCAGTAAATAACAGACCCCAGAATATATATAGCACAAACATAGTACAGATTTATTTTTCATTTATTTAATCTTCTGTGGTAAGTGTTCCCCATTAATAGACAACTTTCCTCTGTTTAGGGATCCAGCTCCTGCCATCTTATGGTTACTCTCCCCCCCCCCCCCATGGCCTCATCTTCAAATGAATCTAGTTGGTGGACGGAGAAAGATGATAGAGGACATATACCTACTTCTTAAACCTGACCAGAGAATGCCACACAGGACATCTGCCCTCCTTCCACCAGTTAGCATTCGAGTCCTTGTCTGGGTGGCTGCTTCCAGCGACAGCTCAGGTCTCTGAGGGGAAGCACACATTTTGGCAAAAAACTAGCCATTGTGATACAAGAAGATGAGGATTCATTCAGACCTGAAAAAAAGAAATTCAGTGGCAAGGAAGAAATTTAGATAAGATTATTAAGAAGTTACATACAGGATGCCTCAGATCATAACATAGCACTAACCACAAATCCTGTCTTCTAAGTCTGTGTCTGTGTGCTATTTTAAAGTATTAGATGAAATATCTATGACAAAAAATGGAATAAATAAAACAAGAATCCATGATAGATGTATATAGATATAGGTATAGGTATATAGATGTAGATGATAGATATAGTTGTAGACATAGATATTTTTAATTATCCAGCAATGGTGATAATAACCATATAGTAGAAGCCACTGTGTGTGTGTGTGTGTGTGTGTGTGTGTGTGTGTGTGTGTGTATGTGTGTGTGTGTGTGTGTGGTTTCTATTTACCAGGCACTGTGTTGAACTCATTTCAAGCATTATTTTATTTAAATCTTGCTGGCATTCAGTTAATTTTATGGACATAGAAGCTTAGGTTAAATAACCTGCTGAGATAGCATCTAGAAGTGCCTCATTCCAGGACCTAGTTCCTATTCATACACTAGTTAGTTTTCCAACTTAAAATTCATACACCCATAGGATTTCTTGAAGAAGTACTTGAGAAGTACTGGTTTAGAAGTTAATGAAGATGCAATCATAACATGAATATAAATGAATTACCTGAAACTACATGCCAGTCCCTGGTTAAACTTATCAAGTGATTTGGTACATGCTCGTAAAAATACATACATATATTTTATGCCATCAAAATTTTAAAAAAATTAGAGATTCTTATAGAGAACTGGCAGTTTGAGAAATATTTTCCACTTCCATAATGTGTGGACACCTACCTTTACCAGTAACTAGAGGCCCGATGCACGAAATTCATGCAAGAGTAAGCCCCCAGGACCCGGTCTTCCCTCACAGCCCCGGCTTTCTCGGGAAGGTCGTCCAGAAGTACATTTGGTCTAATTAGCATATTACGCTTTTATTATTATAGATACTATCTGCTGCTGCCTCCCAGAAACTTTAACTTGCTGGAAGGCTTCTTTCCTCCTCGTTAATATCAGTGGTCCGTGGGCCTTATTTTCTTCCTAAGGTATCATTGTTAGTTTATTCCACTAAAACACTGAAATGTGAAGATTCTCAAGGTCCAGTTATAGGGGAGGAAATGACAGGTCAGACTCCTGAGTGACCTAAGATGACATGAGAAAGAATGCAGCCAGCCAGCCAGCCAGGGTTTAACCAGGAAAAACAAAACAAACAAAAAAACGTGACAGATTTTGGATGGAAGACAGAGAGGAACACCGGCAGAGGAGCGCAGGTCCAGGGAAGGCTGGCCTGTGGGAATGGCCGAAGGCTCTTCTTTGCAGGAAATTTCTAAGAAAGATGTGAAGAGGGATAAGGCAGGATCTTGTGAATATTGTTTGGCTCTACTGCCCTTTTTAGGAACTTCCTCCTTTTCTTTCTCTCTTTTTCCCTTTCTTTCTTTCTTTTTTTTTTTTTTTTTTTTTTTTTTTTTTTTTTTACTGTTTAGCAACCATTCCTTTTCTTGAACTTCTGAACCTCAAGTCTTTCTTTGACTGTTGAGCTTCCTCCTAGTTAGACTGGTCTGTAAATCAACATTGCATAGAGTACATGGAAGAACTAAAATTTTGTCTCCAAAGGAACAGAGGAGCAAACTTTACACTGTCTGGAGGCTGCCTACCCCAGGACCAATCCACACACCAGTATCATCGGTCACAGGAGAGCGTGTGGGCTCAGCTGATTGTGATGCTAAGAGTCCGGCAGCAAAGAACTTGGTCATTTTATGTCAGAGGCAGGAGGAAGATATTGTACCTTCCTCTCACAACAAACTCCAGAGTGTTCCCTAGGAGACTGATAGCCAAGTAAACAAACACAAATGATGAGGAACCAATCGAAGAAATATTCCCAGGAAGAGCTAGTTACCTTTGGAACACATTACTTATTATTATTTTCTTGAATGTATTGGGGTGGCATTGGTTAATAAAATTATATAAGTTTCAGGGGTACAATTCTATAATATATCATCTGTATATTGTATTGTGTATTCACTATCCAAGTCAAGTCTCCTCCCTCATTATTTATCCGCACTTTACCTTCTTCTACCTCCCTAGAGTCATGACATTTTAGAATTGCAAGGATCTTAAAGGTCCCATCTCATCTAAAGGTCACAAATGGGAAGTCTAGGCCAAATCTGGCCTGGAGGGGGTCCATTATTGGAATTAGTTGTCCACATTTAAAACAAGGAGAGCTCATATATATATATTATAAAAAATCTAGATTCCTGATCACTCTTGAAAAATCAGATTATCTGACAACTGTTTCCCCACTAGATTCCTGATCACTCACAACTGTTTCCCCACACCGGTAACTAGAGCCCAAGCAGCAACTATGTCCTTTGGCTGTGGTGTGCATTCTCCAGTTTCCCACAGTCTCTGCTTCAATTGTTTACATAACCTGCCCGGACTGTGTTGGCAGGTTTTGAGTTTGCAATTCTTGCTGGACCAACCTGTTCATGCCTTATGGTTAAGGAAGTGAGGTCCGGAGAAGCAAGTGACTTGCCCATCCACACCACTTTTTCTAATATAACTCACATGCTGGTGCTCTTTCCATATATTCTTTTAAAAAAATATATGTTTTATTGATTTTTTACAGAGAGGAAGGGAGAGGGATAGAGAGCCAGAAACATTGATGAGAGAGAAACATCAATCGGCTGCCTCCTGCACATTCCCCACTGGGGATGTGCCCGCAACCAAGATACATGCCCTTGACCAGAATCGAACCTGGGATCCTTGAGTTCTCAAGGCCGATGCTCTATCCACTGAGCCAAACCAGTTAGAACCATATATTCTTTTCTCTATCCCAGTGTTTGGCAAACTGCGGCTCATGAGCCACCGGTGACTCTTTGGCCCTTTGAGTTTTTAGCAAAGGCCAGCTTAGGAGTACTCTAATTAAGTTAATAACAATGTACCTACCTATATAGTTTAAGTTTAAAAAATTTAGCTCTCAAAAGAAATTTCAATCATTGTACTGTTGATATTTGGCTCTGTTGACTAATGAGTTTGCCGACCACTGCTCTATCCCATACTTTTTCAGTAAGACATTCGGAAAGTAAACATGCAGTCTGAGGAAATCATGTTCCACGCAGACAGAGACAAAGATGATGTCAACCAGAAAATTAGTTTGAGGCTCACTAACGGGAACCCAAGAGACCTGGCTAGGAAGTTATTAATGGGAGGAAGTGCAAGGAGGAGAAAGATAGCAGGTCAAATAAGAACAAATGAGAGAAGCACATGTGAAGAGCGAAGGTAAGGTGAGGAGGAGCCATGGCGGCACCGAAGTGATCTGCTCCCATTGAGATGTTAGGCTCGATGGAAGGCAGCAGACGACAGACAGAAGGAGGCTGCCAAAAAGAGACTCTAAAATCAAAACTGATCAGAAGCATGATTAGAAATTATGAGAGAGTTCTTCAGATTTATTTTGACAAAATGAAGATGTGTGAAGAAAAGCAGAGAACGCTTCTCGGGGTTGCCTGAGAAGTTTTTAATAGAAGGAGATCAAACTAAAGATCTGAAAGAGTAAAACTCTGAAAAGGAGGGACAAAAAAAAAAAAAAAAAAAAAGGAGTAGAAAGGAAAAGGAAAAAGAAACTTCCTAAATGCAAATGGGAATTTTACCAAGAATTTGTTGTTTAAGGGTTTGGTAGAAGTTTTTCTGGAAAGAAAAATGCACCAAGACTAGGGCACAGGACTCTTATATCTATTGATTTCAGAGAGGAAGGGAGAAATAGAAACATTAATGATGAGAGAGAATCATTGGTCGCCTGCCTCCTGCATGCCCCACACTGGGGATCGTACCTGCGACCCAGGCATATGGCCTAACCAGGAATAGAACCATAGGTGGACACAAGCACTGAGCCACTCCTGCCTGGCCACAGGACACTTTTTCTTGGGGAGAGAGTTATCTCAGAGGCAGGCTCAGGACTGGTCCTGCTGGAAGATTACAGAATCCATACCGAACACTATTGCGTGGATTCGCTGTAAAGATTAGGAGAGAGAAGTAGCTGAGTGATATTTGAGATCCTGACTGGTGCCAAAGCAAAAGTTGATTAAGCCTTAAAAGAAACAATGGATAATTGGCAAGTGAAAGTCAGAAAGCCTGGGGGCTGGGCTTGGCTCTGCCTCTCATGCATGGGTTGTATCACGTGGGGCCCAACACTTCCGTTTCCTCAGGTGTGAAAGTGAGGGGCTTGGGCTGATTCTCAAAGCGTTATCCCCAGGTCAGCAGCATCAGCCCCACAAAACGTGTTGAACTACAAATTCTTAGGCCCCCCTCCCGGACCTACTGAGTCAGAAATGGGGTGAGACGCTGCAGTCTACCTTGTAATTAACAAGACCTCTGGGTGAGAAAGGTGCAGAGCCAGACACGGTCCAGGTGATCTCTCTGATCCTGATGGCTCTGAACACTGTAATTCTAAGCGAAAGATAAAAGGGTGCCGAGGTACCCTAGTAGCTGGCATAAAATATTGTTACATTCAATAGGACAAGACATGATTCTTTGCCTTGATTTACCTTTTGATTTTATGAGGCATGAGAACACCATGCACAGGCAAGGGGACCTTCAACAGTGAAATGAAGCAGAGCCGAGGGCCACACAGTTGGCAAGACCAGGGCAGCTGCCTGTGCGTTGGCAGTATCTCCCCATCAGGGTGCATACTTATTAGGACGATCTCTCCCTTTTGCCAGCCGTGATTAAATTCTGTAGTTTTTAAAAATACACGTATAGGTCAGTCAATGAACTACCTTATAATTAGCTACTTTATATGAATGGTGCTTTTGTTTATAAAAAAAATAAAATCTTCAGAGCTCATTGGAAGTTCTGCCGTGTTATAGGGCTCAAAGGTTGAGCTCTACCACCAAAAAAGCAAAACAAAGCACACAAGCAAAGAAGCAAGTTAAACAAGAAAAACCAACTTCATAATCCACTTCCCTCTTTCCAGGCACAGTTAAAGACATACAAGACTGGAAAACAGATTTCAGTTTGCTTTCCATATCGCCTCCCTTGGAATCTCCCTGCCTTGCTCTCGGGGACCAGCTCTTTAATTTCTCTTCCTTGTCAGTCACTTATGCTTGTTATTTCATTGACTCTAAACACTTCAGTAAAAAGACACTTCGTGTTGTGCTATGTCAACGAGGCACTTTCATTTTGTTTTTCATAATAAATTCTAGAATTAAATGTCCTATCATCTGTGAAAGGAGCTACCCAATAAGATAGGACATTTTTTGAGCGGAGCAAAAAAAGCCTCTAAGGGCAGGAAGGAGAGCTCTGAAAGTTGACCTTAGTGATCTCTTTTGTGCAATTGAGAGCAGTGATAGTATGGGAAGTGTAATAGAAAAGTAAGTAGAGCAGTAAGGGAGGTGGAGTAGCAGGGAAGGTGGAGAAGCTGGGGAGGAAGAGTGGGGAGCAGTCCAGGAGCCTGCGGTAAAATGAATATTGACTATACAGTCGTCTTTGCTAAAGAACTTTCTCCCACAGACAGGCTGTAGGTTGGCTAGGACAGAGAGTCTGTCTGCATCAGCCGTCACGAAATCTGTATGGTGTCTTTTCTAGGACTGGCATCTTCCCGCCTCACAGGTCCGATCTTACCCATTCTTCCTGCTTCTTTGCCCCACCCTTTCATGGTGAGTACAGACCAGCCCCTGTCCTCTCCCTCTAATCACATTCCATCTTCTACCCCAGGAGCTAGGGCTGCTGGGTTGGCCGTACTTTTACACAAAAGTGACCACCAAAGTGACACTGTGCTGAAGAGGTAAATGGAGACTGAAATCTAATTCGTGCTTTTCTCACCAAACCCTGTGTTGGGGGCGTGCCTTTTAAAACTCACACAAAGGACCATATATGGGCTAGCTACACCATGTCAGTAACACCTGCATTGTATTTTGGGGTACATCTGACTCTTGAGTAGTGTTCTAAAGGAAAATTCTTTTAACAAACTATCTAAACTAACCCATGCTTTTCATTCCTTCTGCAAGACACACAGACAAGTGCCCTGGCACGCCCGTGCCAGCAGTTGGTAGACGCTCTCTAGTACACTCCGGGCATGTCTACACCCTCATTCATGATCTCCGTATGTCACGCATCCCGATTTGTTCCCAGACCGGTTTCTGCCAGTTGTTCTTGTTGTTTTAATTATTCAAATTAATGAAATATTGACTAAACTGATGACATGGCATAAAAAGAGAGAGGGTTGTGGTTTCTGTGAAAACTAAGTTTAACACTTTGCAAAGATTGGAAAGGGATAAGGACTAGAAATAGCTGTCGAGTTAGTTGTGGGGAGGCAGCCAGTAAAGATTGGCAAAGGGAAAATGCAAAGCCCAAGATTCTTCACTCAGTTATTTTACATGTGATTTGAAGTCTTCAATGCATGTTAAAGAAATTCAAGCCCTAGCTGGTCTGCCTCAATGGATAGAGTCCCAGGTTCTATTCTGCTCAAGGGCACATGCCTGGGTTGTAGGCTTGGTCCCCAGTAGGGGGCATGCAGGAGGCAGCCAATCAATGATTACCATCATTGATGTTTCTCTCTCCCTCTCACTTCTTCTCTGAAATAAATAAATAAATAAATAAATAAATAAATAAATAAAAAGTAGTTTATTTAAAAAAAAGAAATTCAAGCTAGAAATCATAGATCATGAATGATGGGCATAGTTTATGAAAGAAAGATGTATCTACAGACCCACGTTAAAAAACAAAAAATAGAAAATCTTAAAAAACCTTGACGGTATATAAAAAAACCCATATTTACATGATTTAAGGTAAGCCACATGCTTAAGAAATGGTTTTTAATCCATTTTAATCAACATTTCAATCAATTTTCCCCAATTGTCAGCCGACACACATAGTACAGATGTTGCCATCCAAGGTTTCTACAGCATTTTATTGAAGCCCAGTGAGATTTGTTTGCAGTAAGTAGCTCCTTATCCTTAGCGATGCTCTTTCATGCAAGTTTAAGTATCCTGTAGAATATCTGCCTTTGCTAAAAGTATTTTTTGATTTTTAATTTTTAAGTTTTTAACTGTATTTAGACAACAAACAATAATGTGTCGAGTGACAATACCAATTCAAAATCTTTTTTAAAATGTTCTTTTGGATCCAATTTCACTTTATAAAATATACTACAGATTAGAACAGGACACGCATCCTTTCTGGCAGCCATAAATCAGTATTTGGCACCTCTGCTGGGAATTTTGTAAAAATTGCCTTTTAAGTTCAAACTGACTAAAAGACAGCTGCGTACAACAAACTTTCTTAGGAAGGATGATTCAATGTGAGGTTAATCATTCATTAAGAGAGGAAGGAAGAGGACTAGAAAAGAGGTTTTATTTCATCATTTCCCATCCATTTGGCATCAAAGAATCAGGCAGTTTTGGAACTGGGGAGATACTTGGGAGCCAGCAGGTTATGCCATTTTTCTCCGAAATTTTTTGTTAAGATCAGATGGTCCCCCACTGTGTTTTATTACCACACAGAGCGAGGTGTCCCCATACTAGAAAGGAGTAGGCTACATTATTGAAAAGCTCAAATTAGAAAATCCTTTCTTTTTAAAAACAAAGTGTAACATGCTGAAACCGGTTTGGCTCAGTGGTAGAGCGTAGGTCTGTGGACTGAAAGGTCCCAGGTTCGATTCCAGTCCAGGGCATGTACCTTGGCTGCAGGCACATCCCCGGTGGGGGGTGTGAAAGAGGCAGCTGGTCAATGTTTCTCTCTCATCGACCTTTCTAGCTCTCTATCTCTCTCCCTTCCTCTCTGTAAAATATCAATAAAAAAATATTAATAAATAAATAAATAAATAAATAAATAAAAGTGTGACAAATGACTAACATTTAACATCTTGAAAGAACATACATTTATTTGATTATCTGTATTTACCCTATTTTTTTCTGAATATTCACATATTTGGCTGCTGGATTATTTTAATCTTTGATTTGATATGCTATGTAACCTTTCTAAATCCAAAATATATGAATGCAGAAACACATCTAGACAAAGAATTTTGACATGGGGTCTATGAACTTGTGATATGCGACAGGAGACTCGTGGTGGGCATCTGTGTATTTGCAAGACAAAGAGCACTTGCAATAGCATGGTGCTCCAGACAGTCTGAAGGATCCATCAACACAAATAAGAACGATTAGATCCTGAATAAAACATGCTTTTAAGGCCCTGCTGGACTCCAAAGCAGTAATGGAATTCTTCCCCATGAACACAATAAATATACACCAAAGATATTTCAAACCAAGGGGAAAAAATGGAAAAAGGGAAGAAAATTAAAACACTATCATTCCAAAGATCTTAATACCACTTATTCATTATAATAGGCTATTTGATGCTATGATGATACATTAACCTCAACTGACAGCCCCTACCCGGTTTGACTCAGTGGTAGAGCATCAGCCTGTGGACTGAAGGGTTCCAGGTTCAATTCCTGTCAAGGGCATGTACCTTGGTTGCAGGCTCTCCCAGTCCTGTTTGGGAGCACGCAGGATGCAACCAATGGATCTGTCTCTCTCACATCGGTGTTTCTCTCTGTTTCTCCCTCTCTCTTCCATTCTATGTAAAAATCAAAGGAAAAAATATTCTCTGGTGAGGATTAAACATATATTTTTTTTAAAAAAAAACCTCACCGACATAACATAAACCAATTTACTTCTCATTCTTGCTGCACACCAATGCAGGTTGGTAGGAGACTGCTTTACACAGGAATTGAAGGACTTGATTAATGAAGACTTTGCCATCAGCATCTTGTAAGTTGTTGCCACAAGAAGAAAGAACACATAGAGAACTCAAACCCACCTTTCCCAGCTGTGCCAGAAGTGACATATCATTTCATTCCTATTGCTCAGGGTTACTCACATTGCTTCTCCTAAATGCAGGGTAGCACATGAAATATTTGCCTGATTGACTATCTTTTCCATAAAAGGATAAACATAGAAAAAGTTATATAATAATAATTATATAATAATAATTATATAATAATTATTATAATGAAATTATTATATTAGAACTTAACAGATAGCCAAGGATAGATAATTTGAACATCTCTAAGGGTGCTAATTGCAATGCATTAAAACAGACCAAATAAGTTTAAAAACTTTAGGAAAAGCCAGTAGGCCACCTTGGGAAGATGCTAGAGAATCATACATTATGCTGAGAGCTGGTGAGTGAAGAGAAAAAAACATATGAAGCATTTATCGTACCTTCCCTACATAGACCGTACCAGTGAGCAGTCAATAACCCATCAAGTGGAAAAACTGGCACAGGTGGACAAGTGGAAACTTGCAGGGAAACCCAAGAGCCCAATCATAGCCAGATGCCCAAATGAGGGAAGCTGTTGCCTCTGTGGGCTGATCGTGAATTTACTGGAGAACAAAGACAAGCTTGGATCCAGCAGGACCTCCGCATCTCCCCATCACCATATCTGACTGTAGCAAACTTCTCCTTCTCCTCCTCCTTTTCCTCCTCCTCTCTCCTCCTCCTCTTCCTCCTTCTCCTTTTCTTTCTCCTCTTCCTCCTTTTTCTTTTTGGGTTAATCCTCACCCAAGGATTTTCCCCCCATTGAGTTTTAGAGTGAATGGAAGGGAGGGAGAGACACAGAGAGAAATATCACATCTATGTGGGAGACACACATGATTGGTTGCCTCTGGCACACACCCCAACCAGAGCCAAGAAACCTGCAACCAAGGTACGTGCCCTTGACCAGAATTGAATATGGGACCCTGCAGTCCATGGAGCTGATGCTCTATTCACTGAGCAAACCAGCTAGGACTGATTGCAGAAAACTTCTGAAGGCAGCGGCCACTACTCCACTTCTACCTTTCAGATTTTATGGAGGCTCTTCTTTTGGCCAACTCTCACTCAGAACATTAAGAGATAGAGAATTCTGGAAAAAGCAGCCTTACACCTTCTCTTAACCACGTTCAAATAAAAATAATAGGGAAATCATGCTTCCATGTAACAAGATGTAACTAACCTTCATATAACTGAAAAGGCACTGGTTTTCTCTGTCAAAGGATATGTCAATGAGATTCATCTCTAGATGATGTCCATTTGTCTTATAGCTGGATCTCATCCTCCTTTGATATCCTGTAACTTAAATGCTAATATATAAAGTTAGTCTTATGTTAGATAGTAGAGTAATGGGAGAGGAGAAAAATGGATATACTAGTATATACACATGTAGGAATATAGTCACTTTAAAGAAAATAATGCTCATATTTATAACCTCTTTTTCCCACTATTCGGTCATCAAGCACCTCAAGTTTCCTGGAGGGAGACTCAAACCTTCATTCCTGAAGGGTCTACACTCTTTGTAGTCCTGCTGTCTGGATTGTAGTTTTCTAGTAACTTTCCCACACTACATAGGCGTATGAATTTCCACACTACATAGGCATATGAAGAGGTGTCCTCAGAGGATCTGTTGAATTACAGAGATGCTCTTCCCTGCCTGCATTGTGTAGTGGCAACCCAGTTTCTCCATGAGTATCAGGACCAATAACACCAGCTAATATAGTAAGCCACCATTTTTTTGTCAGTTGGTTCAATAGAATGAAAGACCCTAACTGGTTTGGCTCAGTGGATAGAGTGTCAGCCTGCGGACTGAAAGGTCCCAGGTTCCATTCTGGTTAAGGGCATGTACCTTGGTTGTGGGCACATCCCCAGTAGGGGGTGTGCAAGAGGCAGCTGATCGATGTTTCTCTCTCATTGATGTTTCTGTCTGTCCCTCTCCCTTCTTCTCTGTAAGATAACAATAAAATATATTTTTTTAAAAAAAGAAAAGAAAAACTCCAAATGGACAGGTTGTAGTCTCATCTTCCAGTTTGATGGAACCATTGTGTCCCCAGTGAAGACACCCTTCCTTTGTGAACTAAGACTTCTAAACCAACCAAGCAAAGTTGAAAGGATGGGAAGCACCGTTTTTTTTTTTTTTTTTTTTTTTTGCGAGTGGGCCACTAGGATTAGTAATATGAGGAGCCAATTCAATTTCCATTTCTTAATTCCAGGTAGTAGTTGCTTGCTCAGAGGAAGAATTTACTCTTGCCCTGCAGAGTGTCATCCAGCTGGCACCACAACAGAGTTTGCAAAGGGCCATCCCGCCATCCCATCAGACCAACTTCTTTAACATGATGGGGATCATGATAGCCCAATGAATTTTGTGAGTTTGAGCCCATTGTTGTGACTTGCCATAAAATCAATGTCCTGTTCAGGAGCAATACTGTGTGGGATATTATAAGGAAGAATAAGGTGTGTTTTTTTTAAGTCCACAAAGGGTGGTTTTTCCAGAAACGTTGCAGACAAAAAAAAATGCAAATCCATATCCAGTTCTGACCAATGGAAGGATTTTCCATAACCACGGTTGTTTTTTAGGTCTATTCCTAGGTGGGGCAGTAGTCACAGTTGATCACTTTTTCAGTGGTGCCAGCATAGACCCTCACCCCCCATCTGTAATCAGTCCTGAACTTACTCTTCTTTAGTAATAGTGGACACAGAAAACTTCCCATGAGGTTTGAGAGGGAGGACAAAATTTAATAGAAATAAGAGCCATAGGAATCTGAGCCAGTGGCTCACACAATTTGTGCCATCACCAAAGATCAAACCATACTGATGATCACTTTTGCTCCGTCCATTATGACAACCATGGTTCCCTTGTTGTGGGTAGTGGAGATAGTTAAGTGATATCACTAGGCACCTGTCATTACAATATCCCACCATCCCCAGCTTAATGATACCATTAATGGCTTACAGACAATGGCTACTACAGAACTTGACAAGGATGCTGATGCTTGCATTTCTTAAAGCCTTGATGGAGGGAGTGTCTTCTGAACCCTCCCAGGTCATAATTAGTGGACGGCTGAGCAGTTCTTACATAATAAATCCATGCCTGCACTTCAACTCCTTATCTTTTGGACACCTGACATAGTGTGAGAGGGATTTATAAAAGAGGTGGTTTTCAGGTACTACTTTACAGAAAACAAATAGCTTCATAGTTTGTGTGTGTGGGTAGAGTTTTGAGTAATATGGACAAGGTCTAAAAATAGAAATGGGAGTCATGAAGTAAGATATTTTTTTTAAATATATTTTATTGATATTTTACAGAGAGGAAGGGAGAGAGATAGAGAGCTAGAAACGTCGATGAGAGAGAAACATCGACCAGCTGCTTCTTGCACATACACACCTCCCCCCCCCCCCCCTTACTGGGGATGTGCCCGCAACCAATGTACATGCCCTTGACCGGAATAGAACCTGGGACCTTTCAGTCCGCAAACCGATGCCCTACCACTGAGCCAAACCGGTCTCAGCATGAAGTAAGATATTTGAGCAGAGATGAAAGATCCAGTGGTGATCTATAGAATTTTGTTGTTGGAAAAAGGGAAGTGGCAATAATCCAAACTGGAGTTGCTACTTCTGGAAAGATAGAGGAGAATCTATGGACAAAACAGCAAGATTGGCTATAGGCAGTTAGTAGTACATGGCATAAAAGAGAGCAGCATGTCAACATTTATTTTGAGGGTCATTAAGTTGGAGGTTGGTAATATGGTGGCATTAGTGGGAAAGATGGGGAAGCCATAGGGAGAAGACATATGGAATACGATAATTTGAAGGTCAGGTGGGAAAAGATGTGGTAAGAGTATTGAGAATAACTGCCAGAGGCGGCTTATTAAAAACTGATTATTATATGTAGTGAGTCTGTAATTTGATAACTTGGCACGCTTAAACTACATTCCCAGAATTCCCTTTTGTGTGTTTTCAGTTAGGGTGGGCCACAAGAGTCTTGTGTGATTTGGAAAAATAAATAAATAAATAAATAAATAAATAAATAAAAATGAAGCAGCATATATATATATATATTTTTTTCCATAGAATATCTATTTATAATAGCCAAACACAGGAAACAACTCCAATGTCCATCAACTGGGAATAAACTGTAGTAATCTACACAAAGGAATACCACTGAAAAAGGAAACTCAAATGCACTGTGTCAAATAGAAAGCCACACAGAAGAGTGCATACTGCGTGTCTTCACTTATATGAAATGAAATGTTTCAGAAAGCTGACCAGTGGTTGCTCAGGGCCAGGAGTGGAGGGAGGGGGTTGATTGTAAAGGGGCATGAGAGAGCTTTTGGGGGTGATGGAGATTTCAGAACTATATACTTGTTGAAACTCACTGATTTCTTTAAATTTAAAATTGGTAAAATTTGCTGTATATAAATACCTGAATAAAATTGATTTTAAAAATAAAGGCATACAATAATAATAATAATAACCCCACAATCTGGAAAAAGATTATGAAATATGGAGACCAGGAGATCTGTTAGGAGTTGAGCTTGGCCCAATGTGAGGTTGTGATTGGCAGGTGTGGGAGAGGTGACCCAGCATGGCAGAAGGTGTTTTGTAGCTTGCACATGCTGTCATTTATCTTTTGCCTCTCTTCTGTGAAGTGTGAGCTGGTGACTGATCCTCCTTCACCAAGGCACTAACTAGTTCAGCTTCTGCAACGCCTGGGTCAGGCATGTGTGCACGTCTAGTTCCATGACAAAGAGCCCCAGCTTATGTAGGTCACCCAGTCCAACAAGGTCAGAGGCAGTGACAACTGACGTGGGCTTTAGTACGTCCTCAAGGGCTCTCCAGCTCGTGCTTTTGAGTCTTAGCTTATTCTTGATTTTACTCACTTTACATCCATCTGCTCTCCCCAACTGCCTGCCCTATATATACATTTCCCTTTACTGCAGCAGTCAGCATGCAATCAGAGAAGCGGAATCACTATATACGCATATGTGTATATATATATTATACACACCACACATACACACACGTGATTCTGCTTCTTGGATTGCACCCTGACTGATATAACAAAGAAAATATATAAAGTAGGGCAGGGATTCTCAATATTTCAAAATCCATGTTTGTTTGTTTTTAAATGTTTTGTGTGTTTTTTGTTGTTCTTTTTGTTTCTGGTTAATCCTCACCGAGGATATTTTTCCATTGATATTTTAGAAGGAGTGGGAGAGAGAGGGAAAGACATCCATTGGCTGCCTCTTGCACACATTCCCCAACCAGGGCCTGGCCCTTTGGTCCACAGGCCGACACTATCCACTGAGTCAAACTGGCTAGGGGCTCAAAATCCATGTCTTTTTTTTTTTTTTTTAAATATATTTTATTGATATTTTACAGAGAGGAAGGGAGAGAGAGAGAGAGAGAGCTAGAAACGTCAATGAGAGAAATACATCGACCAGCTGCCTCCTGCACACCCCCCACCGGGGACGTGCCCACAACCAAGGTACATGCCCTTGACCGGAATCGAACCCGGGACCTTTCAGTCCGCAGACCGATGCTCTACCACTGAGCCAAACCGGTTTGGGCTCAAAATCCATGTCTTACTTGGGTTAACTTATCTTCTTTCTCACCCCACTAGTTATGACGGAGACCTCTTTTAGACAAGTATGCCCATTAGGTTAAGGAATTCTGGTTTGGTGGAGATATATGGATGATGTTTCTTATTGTAGTTTATATTGTTTAAAATGTTATTGTTTTCACTTTTAAAATAGAACATTATTCTATGGCAATAGCTATAGGTTTCGAAATGAAACACATCCACTTCCACATATTCTTAACTGTTTATTCTTTCCCACTCTTTGCCCCTCCCCATCACATTTTTGGAGGATAAAGATTAGACATTCAGGTTCCTCTTTCAGTTTGTATGTAGAAAGTCACCAGAGACCATAATTCACTCCCTAACACCCAAAACAAACCAGTTAATCTACATAATTATAGCTTAAAAAAACACATCAGAGGGAGGAGAGCACAGAGAAAACTAAGTGAACTGAATTTCAGACAGGACAATCCTTCATGTGAGAGAAAAGATCCATGGTGGTTCTCACCCCTGACTTAAAGTGTAGAAAACAGGAATTCATTATGGTAATTGTAGCAATGGTAAGGAGAAAGCAGCCTAACTTTTAACTAATTTTAATGGCAGTGTGGGGGCTTATGAGACAGTTTAGAATCCACAGGAGTCAGATCCAGAGCAAACCATACTCCTCACAATTCCTTCCTACTGATAACAAAGGCAATGAAGAAGAGCTAAGAGATACTCTCAGAGTTACCCTGGGCTTTCAAGCTAGAAAAGACTTGTAGAAGAATAGAAGGGCTGAGAAAATAAACCCCAGCTCTTCAGACATTCAGCTAAGAAATTGGACTTGGAGCTAAAGAGAAGTGAGGTCTTCCTCACAGCTAGAAGCTAAGGAAGATGTCAAGAAGAGCAAAAGAGTTGAGAATAACAGCCCCAGGATGAAAAGTCCTGATCCTGCCTTCAAAATATTTGAGGCCAGTGGTAGAATGAATCAAATTAAAAAAGTTCAACATAGCCCAAATCCATTTCAACTATAATATAATCCAGCATAGCAGAAGGTATTTTGTAGCTTGCACATATTGTCCAGATTATATTTACTCAACCTAAATTCTAAGGGTCTTATAGAAGAAGGGGTGTGTTCTTTTTTAGAGGAAAATATCATGTAATTCATTGTCTACTTTACTTTTACATAAAGTATCCAGAACACATTTAAAAAAAAAATCAAGACACACACAATAAAGCAAGAAAATGTAACTTTTGGTCAAGAAAGATAAACCTCAGTAGAACTTAATCAAGAAATAGCATGATGTTAGAATTATCACAGTATGGCAAAAATGCTTAAGGACTTAAAGAAAAAAGTGGGAGCTAAGGAGGATATGAGCAACTTCAGAAAAGTGATGGAGAATGTAAAAAATGACTACAGGAAAGAAGCTTGGAAGGAGTAGCATTCAAATTGTAAGACAAAAAGAAAAAAAATTTAAAAACAGAGTATTTTAGACCTATGAAATAATGTAATGTGGTCTAACATTTGTATTATTGAAGTAATAAAAGGAGAGGAGAGAGAGAATGGGCAGAAACAAGAAATTCTTGAGGCCAAAGAGAAATTATATATGATCTGCAAGAAGGACTAACACCAGAAAGGACAAATATCTGGGCAAATTGACAAGAGATATATATTTTAGTACCTTTATTGTATAGAGGCCCGGTGCACGATCTTCGCGCATGGGGTGGGGGGAGAGGTATTTCCCCTTTAGCATACCATTACATTGAAGATTAATCACTTCCAATTGAAAGTTAGGTGGAAACACCTCAATTGTAGTTCAGCCTGCACCCTCTCCAATCTGGGTTCCCTCGAGGGATGTCCGACTGCCCGTTTAGGCCCTATCCTGTGCACAAATAGTCGGACATCCCTCTCACAATCCAGGACTGCTGGCTCCCAAATGCTCACCTGCCTGCCTTCCTGATTGCCCCTAACCGCTTCTGCCTGCCATCCTGATTACCTCCTAACTGCCCTCCCCTGCAGGCCTTGTCTCCCCCCCCCCCAACTGCCCTCCCATGCAGGCCTGGCCCCCCCAACTGTTCTCCCCTGAAGGCCTGGGTCCCCCTCAACTGCCCTTCCCTGCAGGCTCAGTTGCCCCCAACTTCCCTCCTCTTCTGGCCTGGTCACCCCTAACTGCCCTCCCTTGCAGGCCTGGTGCCTCCCAACTGCCCTCCCTTGCTAGCCATCTTGTGGTGGCCATCTTGTATCCACATGTGGACATCCATCTTGGATCACATGGCGGCAGCCATCTTGTGTGTTGGAGTGATGGTCGATTTGCATATTACTCTTTTATTAGGTAAGATATATTCCCAATTTTTAAATGTCAAAAAGACCTACAATGTACAACATGTAGAAATGAAATATAATTCCATTTATATTTATAATATAAAGAACTGGGAGGTGGGAATTTATTTTTTTTCTCAACCCAAACTACTGTTTCAACAGTCAATGAAAGCATGCTGTTGTAAATTTTTTTATTCTATATAATAAAAGCCTAATATGCTAAGGTTCTGACCATTTGACCAGTCACTATGATGCGTACTGGCCACCAGGGGGCAGACACTCCGACCAGTATGTTAGCTTGCTGCTGGGGTCCGGCTGATGGGGACTAGGCCAGAAGAGCCAGATGTGCCCTGAAGCCCTCTTGCAGTCCCTCCCTGGCCCCGATCCTGCACCCGTGGGGTTCCTCAGCCTGGCCTGCACCCTCTCGCAATCCGGGACCCCTGGGGGAGGGGGTATGTTGGAGAGCCAGTTTTGGCCTGAACCCTGCAAGTTAGGCAGAGGGACCCCACCAGTGCACCAGGCCTCTCGTATAGTCATAAAATAGACAATAGTGTTTGAAGATAGACTGTCATCATTAAAGATCTCAAATTATAGTTTTGAGATCAACCGCTACATTTAACACAGAGAAAAAAGAGCTTGAAAGACGATCTAGGAATTAAAAAGAAATACTAAAGACACTCATTTTATTCCAAAGAAATCTGGAAACAAGGCGTAGAGAAACAAGTGATAGGAATGAATGAATGAAAAGAACGTCCCTCAGCCACTATTACCCAACACTGAGTGGCTTTGGAAATTAGCTTTTACTATAGACTCGATCATGGTTTTCATGAACTCAACCTAAAACTACAAGGCAAACTAGAGCCAGCCATGTGAGAAGCATATACTGCAGTTCAATCATTTTGATGCAGCTAACATTGTTTGAAGCACAAATAATACCAATCTGCTTTGTACACTTGCCATGCTGTCAAAAGTTAAAACAAGATTTCCATCCCGACACAAATTTGGAATTTATTTTTTTTCTCAACTCAAACTACCGTTCCAGCAGTCCTTTCTGGATTTTGATGTCAGTAAAAAAAAAAATTTCCATACTTCAAATCCATGGAACTGCAGCTGAGGTGCTTCCACCTAACCTCCCATTTGAAGTGATCAATCTTCAATGTAATGGTATGCTAAAGGGGAAATATAAGAGCATTTACAGAATTCTAATTGTCAGTTTCTAAGCCATAAATACGCTCAAGAAAATCATATGTCCATGGACTGGTATATTTGACAGTACCAATCTGGGCGGAAAGATATTTCCAAAAACGGAATACATAAACTCTCCTTACAGATCAGCATCAACAGATAAACATCTCAGTTTTGATGATAGACAACACTTTGAATTGGGCGTTAACTTAGTGAAACACTATCCACACCCCCTCAAAAAAAAAAAAAAAAGAGTTCCATTCCTTTTATTAGACCTGCATTGCAATTGTTATTACATCTGACATTCTTTTGTCAATTAAAAATTATGAATATTTGTTTCTCTCTTGTAATAGAATTATCTACATAATGTCTACTTATATAAGTATCTATTCCGTGCACAAAGCCTAAAGTATTTATTGTGGGCCCTTTCTCAAAAAGAAATTGTCCATTCCTAGTGTATAGCAGTGTTTGCCACAGTTGCTACTATGTATTTTGCTTTGGAAACTACACACATTCTAATTCAGACTACTACTTGAGTGAGTCACTTGGGGAAGATGAGGAGATAGAAAGGGAAGTGGAGAGTTGTTTCAGTCCTGAGGTTAAACAAATTAAAGCTAACATTAATTGCGCACATGTGATATGTCCCAAACACTCAGGTAACTGAGCACTTTGCATGTTATTTGCCCACTGAATACAAGAATCTTATGAGGTGGGTACTGTCAACAACCCCTAGTTGATAATCTGAGAGCCAGTTGCCAACTACCACGTTGACAAGTAAAATGAAGCCGAGGCTTTACAGGATTTAATCCGGCAATGGGGCATCAGAACCAGTACCTGCCACACCAGTCCATGGGTCAAAGGTTGACAGACACAGGTCATTGTTGGGGTGGGCAGGCAGCGGGTGATCCAAGAGGAATTGGTGAGGACCCCAGTTCTCTTGGGGAGGACAGGTCTACCAGATCCTGAGATTCCTGGGGTGGGGGGGGGCTTATAAACTGCTGAGGTCCCTGGACCGGGGGCAGGGGGCTCACCAACACCCATTATTCCCACCTTCCCGGGAACAGGACCGTTTGCCACCCCGACCCCTTGGATAAACTCTGTTTCAGAGAGTTCCGATGAGCGTGTGTGTGAAAAAGTCTGAACTTTTGGAGAAGTGAAGGACAGACAGCAGGCACGGTGGGGAGAACCTTGGGAAATCTGGTCTCCGCGTCCACACACACCATCCATCCATCCGTATCTTTATAGTTGTGACATAACACACACCCTATGTATGCCTTCGCAGGGCTTAGAATGTAAACATCATGAGAGTGTCCTCAGTCTTCTTTAGTGGACAGTCAAGAGCGTTTCGGGAGCCCATGAGGAATACAAATCACACGCGGACCACCTGTGCTCTGGGCTAACCCCCCCCCCCCCCCCGTTGCTTTTCCCCATCCCTCCTCGCCCCCCCGGGGCAGGGGCAGGCGGCGGAGTCCGCGCCGGGCCGAGCCCGGGCTCGGAGCCGTGGTCCCGGGGAGGGCTTATCCCTCTCCAGGAGCGCGTCCCGCCGTCCACCGGGCAGGCGAGCCACCACTGATGTCGGTTGGTAGCGGCCGCTATTTCTTTAAATGGACCGAGTCTGTCGACACGGGGAGGAAGGGAGGTCAGGAAGAGGAACTCAACTGCCTTTAGATAACAACCGCCCGGCCGCCCGGCCGCCCTTCCCCGGGACGCGCGCCCCGCGGCGGGGGAAGCGCTGCGGCGGCCGTTGCCCCGGGCGCCCCCCTCGGCGGCGGGCCCCCCGCTCCCCCCAGGCCCCGCCGCCGCCGCCCGCGGGCTTTGTCTGGGCGCCGCCGCCGCGCTCGCTCGGGCGCTCGCCCGCTCGCCCCCGGTTCCCGGAGCGCCGGCTGAAACCCGAGCTCCCATTTCCTGGTGGATTCTCTTAAAGAGGCCGCGGCCGCGGAGCCGAACAAAGGCCATTGTGCTATTTCCTCCCTCGGATCCGCGTCCTCGCCGCCCGCCGGCGTGCGCCCCTGCCCGAGCCCTGGTCGCCGCGCCCGCGCGCTGGGCCGGGGGGCGCCGGGGGCCGGTCCAGGTGTCCGCGACGCGGAGCCGGGGACGGCGGGGGGCGTTTAATAAACCTGTTTGGTGGTTTCCTGCCCCCACTCCCCACCCCATCCCCGTGTAACGTTTTTTTTCTTTCGAACCGCGTCTTCCTGGAGCGAGGCGATGGGTGGGCTCCGCCGGGGGAGCCCGGGCGCGCGGGCCCGGCGCAGGGGGCGCGGCGGTGGGTGGGCTGGGAGCGCCGCCCGCCTCGCCCGCGGCCCGGCCCCGCGCGGCCCGGCTCCCCGGGGCTTCCTCCGCGCGCGCCCCTCCCTCCCCGCCTCCCTCCACCCCCCATCTCCCCCCTCCCCACCCCTCCGACCGGCTTTCATTTCCCCGACGCCGGGCTGTAACCCGAGCTTTTATTTCCTGGTGGCTCCTTTAAGAGACGGAGCCCGGTGCTGGGAATCGGCGTCAGTTTCGGCCCAGAAACTCTCCAGATCAATGAGCGGCGCGCTTTCGCGGCGCTGCCTTTCAGTTTCTCTCTTCCAGGAAGGAAAACATTCGAGAGCGAGCGAGCGAGCGAGAGGGCGAGCGAGAGCGGCGGGAGGGCGAGCGGCGGGAGGGCGGGCGGGGGGCGGGGAGCGCCGGCCGCGGGTGGGAGGAGAGAGCGCGGGGCCGGCCGCGCTGCGCCCCGGGCCGCCGCGCCGCGACCCGCAGACCCCGCCGCCGCCGCCGCCGCCGCGCCCGGCCGCTCCCACGCCCCCGCGCCCCGCGCGCACCCCCTCCGCCGGCCGGGGGCGCCCAGCCCTCCAGGCAAGACCCCCCCATCCCCCCCGCCCCGGGGGCGGCCGCCGGGAGAGATGCTGGAAGAAACTTCTTAAATGACCGGCGTCCGTCCGCCCGCCCGGCTGGCCGGCCCCGCGGAGCGCTTCTGGGGTTTGGGGAAGAGCGGCGAGGAAAGTGGAAAAAAACTGAGAACTTCCTGATCTCTCGCTCGCTCGCTCGCTCGCTCGCGGTGTGAGACATGTCTGAGACTCCTGCTCAGTGTAGCATTAAGGTAAAGATCTCCTCCCTCCCCCTGAACTCCGGGACCCCAACCCTCCGGGCGCTGCACCCACCGGCCCGGGCCGTGGTGCTGGGCGCTTCCCAGGGGGTGGGGGGGGGGGCTGGTTGCAGTCGCTGTGTTCGCAATGATTATTGTTGTTATTTTTTGGGGGGGGGGGAGGGAAGGGGGGCGCCTGGGAAGGAGCTGCATGCAGCTCGCGGCGGCTGCTGTACCCTTTGGTGTAACCTTGCTACTGTCCCCCCTTTCTCCCCCTCGCCGCTGAGTCCCCCGGGAGGCTCCGTCGCCCCCCACCCAGCCCCTTTCTTTTTGACAATGAGATGCCCGTCCCCATTGGCCAGGAGGAGCCCGAGTGGTCGCGCACTGTAAAACACCCCCGTCATTAGTGCGCTTAAAAAAAAAAAAAGAAAAAAGAAAAGAAAAGAAAAAAACTAAAACCTGCTCCTTTACTCCTACTCCCAACATGTGACAGAAATGTAACTTTTGTTCCCCAGGGTGGTCTCCTTAGGGGGGGGAAAAGTCTCCAGCCCCTTTTAGGGATGGAATAATTTCTTTTTCTTTTCTTTTCTTTTTTCTTTTTCTTTCTGTTTTTTTTTTGAAGGACTCCCTGGGTCTGATCAGACAGGATTTGCCCCCCCCCCCCTTCGGATGGTAATTGCAAGCGCTTGTCGGAGAGAGGCAGCCCTCTCTGGTGTCAGCTTTTCCTGGGCATTGCACAATGCATGTTTTCCTTTCCTTTCCTTTCTTTTCTTTTTCTTTTTAAAACCAAGGTGAATAAAGTTGCTGAATGGTTATTTTGCTCAGATGCCTATGAGGGTTGAGCAGTCCCAAAAGTAGAAAACTCCTGTGATGCAGGGAGAGAGGGACTTCTCTGAAGGGAAGCAGAATGACCTTCCCGGTGTGACAGTGCGGAGAGGGTGTGGAAGAGGAGAAATCTCCCGGCTTTCTGGCCATGTTTTTTTTTTTCAGGATTGTGCATGCGGGATAGTGGACGTCTGCAAACACTTACAGGTAGTTGTGTGTGTGCGCGCTCACACCTATCCATCTACGGGTCTATCTGGGCTTTGGCGGTGCTGCGTTTTGTTGCTTCTCAGAAGTTGTTGGAAAGTTTGCCACCCGAGAAAGTCAGAACGATTTTGCCCGTCGCCACCAGCTATTTTCCCGGCGGCTGCCTTTTTTTGTGCACTTTATTTATTTTTCAGGGTTCCATCGGTACCCAGGTAGGAAAGCTTCTGCTTCTGGGAGAGCCTGAAGCCGCTGAGGTTTGCGTGGTTTTGGCTCTGGCCCACCGAGTGTGTGTGTTCATTGAGTGGACGCTGCAGAGACCATGAACAAATAACCTGTTTTCTTTATCTGCGGGGAATTAGGAGAACCTTTCCTGTCTGAACACCGCTTTCCCATGAGGATCTGTTTAGAGGAAACACAGTGTTTTATCCTATTGGCTTACTAGGTTTTCCTACTTATATTCAGATTTTGGTGTTTCTTTACCAGGACAGGTTTTCATGGATTTGGAAGTAGGGCTCATGCGAACTGAAAAGGTGGCTTGGGTGTCTTTGTTTTTGCCTCACAAAAGTGACCAGTGGGACTGTCAGGCTTCTGTGTTTGTACACATCTGGGGGTGGCGGTACTTCTGTGATGGAGGGAAAGAAGTTAGGGTAACTTTGATACTTTGAAACCAGTTTCTTTTGCTCTGTAAATTACACTCGTCCCACCTGACTGATAATCTAATTTATTTGACACTTCATAATACAAACACAGGCAACTAAATAATAGGATATTAAATCCCGTAAAGTGTGTTTAAATCTGACATCAGGGAAAACCTGGGCCAGCGATGGGCAATGGTTTTAGGGCGAAACAGAAAAAAAAATATTCTGTGACTTTTCTCGATACTTCTTCTAAAGAGGCTATTATCCCCACTATTCCGATGGGCTCATGTGTGTGTACCTCAGGCAAGAGTCCTACCGAGTGGCTCATTTCTCTGTATTTTAGTGGGAAAAGCAGCGGCCCCATCCCATACCCACGCGTACAGAACCGATCACAGATCCAGACACAGCACGTTCTTAAATGTGACATAAACATTGCGGCCGTAGTTTGCATATCCTTTCTTTCCTCATTGCTTACCCTCTGAGTTCTTTTTAGGAGCCTCTTTTTGCGACTGTATTTCTGCGGAATTAAAACAAATGTAACGTTCTTCACTAGTAACAGAAGTACCCCTTTTGTTTCGGATTGTTCTTTATGGGACCAGGATGCAGACTCTCTGACTTCTTGGACTTGCGTGTCCGTCTCTCGGGGCACGTATGCGAAGTGTATTTTTCCGAGGAGTTTGTTTAATTCGCAGCATTCCAATAACAAGCGCTGGAGACGAAGGAGCGGGATTATCCCAGGTCATCTGAAAACGTTCTGGCAATGTGCGCAGTGTTTCATTTAGTCCTTGGGATGTGGTACGGCAGTGCATAATCAGATGTTTGCTGGGAAGCCACAAAGCAAGCCCTGGGACGGCTTCTAGAGTCCGGTCCACAAAAACTTTTCTGTGGAGTGGGGAGTGGAGAGTGGACGTCGGAAGCTTTCAGGGATGCACTGGGGAATCATGTTGCTGGAGACGTGTGACCCGGGAGGTCTGTGTGTGTGGAGAGATCTCCCTCGCCCCTCCCCGCCCAAACTTTCCCCACTTGCTCTCGCACCTTCCACGCAGCCGGTCAGCAGGCAGTTGGGTGATGGGGCACGGAGCAGCCCCACCAGCGTCGGACCCAGAGGGAAGGACTTTGTTTACTTGCGTCTGCTGCGATAGAAAAGAGAAGTGTGCCACGGAGGTGGAATTTCCAAGGTGAAAGTTTCTGAGTCAGTCAGTGACCCCCTTTTGTAAGCACCCCTTACAGTGGTGCTGGTTGCCAACGAATGCCTGGTATTGGCGTGTGTGTGTGTGTGTGTGTGTGTGTGTATTCCTTTTGTGCTTTCTCAGCATGCTGTCGTCACCCCGGGAAGTTAACATCGGGCCCGGGTTTTACAGTAGAAGGCAGGTTGGCCGGCTCAAGGTCACCTAAACCATCATCACCCAGCCCCACACTTTCCTCCGCACTGGGCTGCCCGCATGTGTAGTAGTGGCACTCTCTCCAAGAGAAGGGAAACGCTTACATGTCTGACCGCTTGGGGTTTGTTTACATGTTAGGACAGTGACAACGAACTATACATAAAAAGCGCAATGATTTTTCCTCCTCTTCCCCGACCCCCCAAGGATCGAGTCACAGGAGGAAGGAAGAGGCTGACTTTCCCCTCATCAGCCTTCACCTTCAGGTCACCTGTGCAGTTTTCAGTTCAGCCAAGTGGCAGCGGAAAGTGGTTATGGCCCAGTAGGCACAGTCCTCCAGGAGGCTTGGCACGGCTCTTTAGTCGGCGAGGCCGATCCAGAAAACAAAACCTAATCATACAGTTTCTCTGGTCTTCCCCCCCCCCCCCCCCCCCCCCCGCCTTTCCCCCTTCCCTGCCCTCTGTACGGGTTGGCTTTCCTAGCTGAGGAAATCTCTCTCTTTTTATTTTGCTGCTAACGGGGAGGCTCTCTCTGGGTTTCCCCGATGGACTCTGAGCTCCTTGAGTTGCGATTGTAACTCCGTGTCCTAGTACCTACCTTGGCACGCGGCGCAGAAATGCTTCTCAGTAATGTTTGCCGGGACGAGGTCATCGCCCTTCCCTCTGCCCGTCCCTGTGCACCTCAGGGTGACTTAACACCCGCTCGTTTGCATGAAACATTTAAATAGGACACTTACAGCGCTCCCTGGCTGTGTCTGCCCCAAAAGAATCACCAGTGGAATTTTGGTATAAATAATAATGTTTTATTATTTTGATAAAGTTTGAGACTATTTTTGTGTCTAAACAGAGAGACCAACATAAAAGGACTCGAGTCAGAGGCACAGCGAAGGGCCTTAGGCATGACCTCAGAAGGCTCAACACAGCAGGCTCTGTCGTCCGTCCCCCCCCCCCCCCCCTTTGAATCAGGGAACTTTCAGAGCTGAAAGGCCTTAGGGATCACCTGGGCCGACGCCCTGGTTTTATAGAGAGGAGGCGCAGAGGGCTGAATGGTTTGCTTGGGGCTGATTGCTGACCAGAGCCAAGTGTAGAGCCACGCAGGCCTCCCGGTTCGCAGCCCTATAAAAGGCCAAGGAAACTCGATACAATAGGTCGCACTCTCCCTGGCACTTCCTCGCTTGGTCCATTTTAATCACAAGCCAGCTGGTCCGAGGGCGCGGAGGGCAAGGAAGATGGTGTGTGGGGGGAACATTGGGCCCGGAGGGTATATTGTTAGACGTGAGGAGAGGAAGGCGTAGGAGTAGGGGCTGAGGGGAGAACGGCTTGATGGGCTTGTATTGATGCACCATTTGCAGCAATAATATTTTTTAATTTTTAATTTTAAAATATATTTTATTGTGGGTTTTTTTTTTTTTTTTTCAGAGAGGAAAGGAGAGGGAGAGAGAGTTAGAAACATCAGTCAGCTAGCTGCCTCCTGCACGCCCCCTACTGGGGATGTGCCCGCAACCAAGGTACATGCCCTTGACCAGAATTGAACCCGGGACCCTTCAGTCCGCAGGCCCACGCTCTATCCACTGAGCCAAACCGGTTTTGGCAATATTTTTTATTTTTATTATGGTACAAAACACATAACGTTAAATTTACTGTCTTAACCACTTTAAGTGTACATTTCAGTGGCGTTAAGTGTATTCATACTGTTGTGCAATAGACCTCTAGAACTTTTTCATTTTGCAACACTGGAATTCTATACCCAACAACCACTAATTTCCCAGCCGTTGGTAACCACCACCTTTTTTCTTTTCTGTTTCTATGATTTTGACTGCTTCAGATACTTCATCTGAGTGGAATCGTTCATTATTTTTATTTCACTTAGCATCATATCCCTGAGGCTCATCAGTGTTATAGCATGAGACAGGACCCCCCCCCCTTTTTTTTTAAGGCTGCACAATATTCAAATTTTGTGGAGATGCCGCATTTTTCTTTATCCATTCATCTGTTGATGGACACTGGTTTACTTCCAGCTCATGGCTGTTGTGAATGAAGCTGTGGTGGACAAGGGTGCACAAATCTCTTCGAGATCCTGTGTTGAGATCTTTGGGTATTTCCCCAAAGATGGAGTGGAGGGCTGAAACCAGTTTGGCTCAGTGGATAGAGTGTCGGTCTGTGGACCGAAAGGTCTCAGGTTCGATTCCGGTCAAGGGCAAGTACTGTATTTGCCGGCGTATAAGAGACTGGGCGTATAAGACGACCCCCTAACATTTCCACCCAAAATACAGAGTTTGTTATATACTCGCCGTATAAGACTACCCCCCACTTGGAGGCATATTTTTCAGGGCCAAAAATCGTCTTATACACCGGCAAATACGGTACATTGGTTGTGGGCACATCCCCGGTAGGGGGTGTGTGCAGGAGGCAGCTGGTGGATATTTCTCTCTCATCGACGTTTCTAGCTCTCTATCCCTCACCCTTCCTTTCTGGAAAATCAATAAAATATATTTTTTTTAAAAAGATGGGGTGAGGGGGATGCAACGTTGCTTTTTACA
Organism: Vespertilio murinus; assembly: GCA_963924515.1. NCBI lineage: Eukaryota > Metazoa > Chordata > Mammalia > Chiroptera > Vespertilionidae > Vespertilio > Vespertilio murinus. Next base: position 174,705,977 of record OZ004707.1, on the reverse strand, counting down.
GCGTGTGAGGGACTGGTCCTTCTGCTTTGAGCTGAGGGCACTGGACCTGAGTATCTTGGGTGGACCAGAGGCTCTTTTATCCAGGGGCAGCCAAACTTGCACCTCAATTTATGTGTGGTGAGCTCCCCGTTTCCAACAGCATCCGGTAAATAAAAACATGGCCGCTGGTCCTAGGGAAGTAGCTCACCTCCTTCGCACAGGCCAGGCAAGGGTAAAAAAATACCCCAAAAGGGGCACCAGGAGAGAGAGAAGTAAACCAAAGTCTGTAACTCTGAGTTGAGCTGTATTTACACTGAGGAAGGCTGGGGGCAAGCGAGCAAGGGCGTTGTTGGGACTCAGCCTCCCTTGAAGAGCCATTGCATTTTATTACCGATTTTCCAAAGTGGCTCTTTGGTGTGGATCTCTCAGCTGAGCGAATCCGTGTCAAATGAGGCCCCCTAGGGTGTGGGGTGTACAGATGACATTTTTCTTCTTCTTCTGTGACTGTTACTTTAGAAAGAACAGTGGAGTTTGTTTTCTGGCAGAGCCCTTCGCTGCTGTATTTGTTGTGAGACCTGTGTAAGAATCCAATCTCTGTGTGTATTTGTTGAATAGAATGAGTGTGAGAGTACCCGGGGTTCCCACGCCAAAGAGGGGCCCGGCTTAGCGACGGTTCCCTGCCAGCCCTGGTATTCGGAGGGAAAAACACCGGGCTAATTTGGTGAGAAGTTAGAATTATAGCCTGTCACCGAACGAACACAGCTTTATTGGTTTTTGAACATACAGCAACCAAAGTAAGACAGTGTTGCTTACTGGGGCATCTCAGGGTGAACCTCGGTGCATAGGCAAAAGCTTTGTGTCATCTTTGGTGAGAAACCAGTGCTACTGTGTGTTTCAAACTGTTTCTTCAATGTCAGAATATTACCACAGATGTCTTATTTGCTTGATAACCCTCCCTAGATGGTGGAAATATACAGTTCAGCCTGGTCTCTGTCTACACGATGTGGAATTTTTGGAGTAAGGGCAGGGAGCGGGGCTGGCTAAGGAAGGTGTTAGCCTGTGTTTGTGAGGTGTGGGTTTCCAGATGAGCATTTCCGCTCACTCATCCTATGGACCAGGCCAAAGGGAAATGTAGAACTCGCATTTTGGGAGCTTTATAAATTGTAGGCAATTAAAGGTGTTTGTGTACCGTTTCAGTGGTTTCTACAGTTCCTCCTCTTTCTCCTGCATCATCATCATCACCATCACCCCCGTCATTTAGTGAATGGTCCTTGCGTTAAGTGTTTTATTATATTATCTCGTTTACTTTTAGCAGCTCTCTGGGGGACGCATTTTTTCTTCCCATTTTACAAATGAGGAATCTAAAGCCCAGGGCAGTGAAGCGAAGGATTGGCCCGAGGTCTCACAGGCTGTGCCTGGCAACCGCAGGGCTAGCTCTCCATCATGGGACTGCACATTCCAAAGCACTTTCCATGACACTGGTCTGAGTGCAGCCGTGTGTATGAAGAAAATGAGGAAACTAAGAGTGAAGGGGCGATGGTGGGGCTTCACATCAGCCAAGTGGAGAGGCAAGAATAGGGTTTCGGGGGTGGGGGGTGGAGGGTGGGGTGGTGGTAATGGTGGTGGTGGTGGTGGTGGTGTTTCCTGACATCCTGACTCTTGTTCCCTCTCTGGTCTCCTCTGAAGGCGGGTGTTCTATCCATTGCTCTCATAGAAGGGATGGCCAACTGGTCAACCCGGGCCATCTACCTTGGGATGAATGTTCGGATCTTCCGTTTTCATACCAATCTGATGTTCTCTAGGCATATTTTGCCTTTCAGTAGCTTCATTTTGGACCCTTCGTGTTTTTCTGAGGAAACTTGCCTTTTCCTCGCTGCCTCACTCCTCTTCCCCCAGCGCCTAAGTTCTCCTTCGCTCAGGGGGTGACAGGCTGAAGCTGTCCTCATCCTGCCCTGCCCTGGGCCGGACACCTTACCTGGGCCACTTCCTGGTCAGACTCTTCTCCTTCCACAGCTTTTCTTTTTCCTTTAAAACTCTGTGAACAATCCACGAGCACAGAGTTGGTGGTGGTGTTTTAACTATCTTTCATGTGCATCTTTAAAACTTATTTCTAGGAATCTATTTGGAGTCTATTCACATGTTGCCTGATTGTCCCCCACTATCAAAGGAATGATCTTTTTTTCTTTTCCATTCACCTGAGAGTGTGACCATTCGGGCCTTGTTTTAATTTACTTGAGTGAAGAGAGAATTTTCTGGCTTTCACTTCACAAATCTCTATAGTGCACAGCTGTAATGAAGTATGTTTTCAGAGCAGATATAGAGAAGGAAGTGGAGAGAGATGTGTTGTGAAGGTAATGAGCGTGGATTAAGAAAGCATAACCCAGCTGAAACCGGTTTGGCTCAGTGGTAGAGCGTCGGTCTGCAGACTTGAAAGGTCCCGGGTTCGATTCCGGTCAAGGGCATATACATTGGTTGCGGGCACATCCCCAGTAGGGGGTGTGCAAGAGGCAGCTGGTTGATGTTTCTCTCTCATTGACGTTTCTAGCTCTCTCTCTCTCCCTTCCTCTCTGTAAAAAATATCAATAAAATATATTTTAAAAAAAAAGAAAAAAAAAAGAAAGCATAACCCAGCCTTAGCTGGTTTGGCTCAGTGGATAGAGCATTGGCCTGTGGACTGGAGGGTCCCGGGTTCAATTCCAGTCAAGGGCACATGCTCAGGTTGTGGGCTTGATCCCCAGTAAGGGATGTGTAGGGGGCAGTTGATCAATGATTCTCTCTCATCATTGATGTTTCTCTTTCTATCTCCCTTTCCTTTCCTCTCTGAAATCAATAAAAATATATTTAAAAAATAGAAAGAAAGCATAACCTAATTTCTCATGTGACAGATGAGGAAATTGGGTCCTGTGGCTTTTATGGTATGTATGTATGTATGTATTTATTTATTTAAATAGAATGTATAGGGGTGACATTGGTTCGAAAAACCATACTAGTTTCAACTGTACAGCTCAGCAAAGCATCATCTGCACACTGCCTCGTGCGCTCATCACCCTAAGCAACGCCCCCCCCCCCAAACACACACACATACACACACATACACACACACACACACACACACACACACACACACACTTTGTCTAAGTACTGGCTTTTAACTAGCCTGCCTGAGGTCCCATTGTTCATTGTGCCCCAGCCAGAGCCAGAATCAGGTATTCTGTCCTCCTCGGGCCATGTCCCTCTAACTGCGTGGCAGAGGAAAACTGATAAAAAGCGATAAGAACTCAGGAAGCATCGCTTCATTGCGATGATGCATACAGAGAGAGTTAAACCCCTCTGCCCGGCACCACACCACCACTGATGATCTTTATGATCATTCATCGTGACATCCCAGTTAAAGACAAACTTTAAATTGTGAGATTTGGGAAGTGAGGAAATACTGTAATGCACTTTGCAAAGCTCTCCTACAAAAACGGTTGGCATAAAATAAGGCTGCGTTTCCAAAGGCCACATTCCCGTCACCTGGACGAAAGACCTCAGAAAAGGCCTTGACTCCCAGGGAAACCAGGAAAGCTATCCAGTGGACCTGCCCGCTCACCGGGCCTGTTCTCCCGGGGGGTGTTTTCCCTCCGTGTGTGGGAGTCTGACACGCGGAAAACGGGCTCATTTCCTGAGTGACCCGAAAAGGAGGTGTCGCCCTGCTGGGGCGAGCGTGGTGGGTGCTCAGTGATGTCAGCATTTGATTCTTCTTTTATTCTGTTTGATGTTGTTCTTTAGTTCTTAACTGTGAAGGTGATTTCCCTCAAGGGGATTGCGAGTTGCTGAGAAGAGGCGTCCCGTCATTGCCTGACTGTGAGAGCTTCTGGGGGAAGAACACAGACCCTGGAGTAGACAGAACTAAGAGTGAATTCTAGTTCTTGAACTTGTTCATCTTCATCTTGAACCCTGTACCCCATCTGAAGTGCTCATAAGAAGAGTTGTCTCTTAGGGCCGTTGGAATAGGTAAATTCTCTGGTCCAATGCCTTTCAGTGCTTAAAAAAAGAGAGCCCTTCCTCTTTGTAATCCTCCACATCATGCAGCTGAGAATACGTAGGCCAGAGATGTTAACGGTCTTGTTCAAGTTCACATGGCTAGTTCATGGCCCTTCCTGAACTAACATCTAGGCCTCTCACGTTGGCTGGCTCCCAGCAAGTGCGCCTGTCGCCACCCCACCGCGTTTCTCACAGGGCTGGGGTCACTCAGTCAATGCCCAGAAAAGCTCTTATTCTCACTTTAATTGAATACTCGCCTCAACAGCAGGAGAGACAAGCCAACTGCAATTACAGGATAATAAATGCCTTTCGCATCTTCCAGTAAAGTTCTGAGGGCATAGCCAGTATGGTTCTGAATAAGTTTCCAGAGATGAAAGAAAAGGGGAAAAAAAAAAACCCCTGAGCCGGGAAGCTCTGTGCAGTGACTCTAACCGGCGTTATTACTCAGCGCCCAAGCATTCGGACCCATTCAGGGATCCGCTCGTCCGCACAGTTGCTTATTATTTGTGACGCGACGCGGGCGAGTCTTGAAAAGGGAGCATCCATTCTTCGGTCTGCTTTTGTTCAACAGGCAGTCCCATGTCTGTCTGACCACAGAACAGACACTGTTTGCTGTGGGGCGGTGAATTTCCAGTTTTAAGAGCGGGGAATAGATGGCTCTTGGTGAAAGTTTATACAGAAGCGTTGGAAAAAGCCAAATTTGTTACTTTGGGACACGCGGGAACCTTCATTGTTAGTAGATGTTAAGAGACTGAAGGATCAGTTTTGAAGTATCCGGGGATTTAAGACGCGTTCCTGAGTTTTCCCGTGAATGTACATGTTAAACGAGAAGACTGGGAAGTGACCCTTTTTGAGGAGAGAATGTTAGCTGCCTCTTCCGAGGACCCCATGAGGCAGGTGTGGAGGAGAAGACGGAGCTTGTGAGGCGTGCTGGAAAACACAGTGAACGTTTGTGATTTCTCCTCCTCGCCCGCCTTGTACCTCCTCCGGGGGTTTTGATGGGCCGGGTAGCCCTGTCTTTCTGAAGACTGCTCTGTAGAATGAGGTCAGTGATCCCGCTTCACTCACATCCCCTGTGCACGAGGAAGTAGAAACCAGAGATTAGATGCTGACGGTAAAGTATTTCCTGGAAGAAATGAGCTACAGATAGAAATCAGCCTCGCAACTAAAAAAATCCAACCCCAAAGAGCAGCCTGTTTGTCTCAGAAGTTGCCCGCTTCCCTAGCACGCCACCTTGTCCCCCCAGGGGGAGTGTGGGTCGAGGTGTGGCCAGTGTGGCCCCCCCAGAGGGAGGGCTCAGGTGGCCACCTTGCTGTGGGTGTCGTTGGGAACGGTGCCGGGACTCTAATGAAGAACCCAGGTCAAGAGACAACTTAGAAGTAGCGTCATTCCAGCCGAAACCGGTTTGGCTCAGTGGATAGAGCATCGGCCTGCGGACTGAAGGGTCCCAGGTTAGATTCCGGTCAAGGGCATGTACCTTGGTTGCAGGCACATCCCCAGTGGGGAGGCAACTGATCGATGATTCTCATCAATGTTTCTATCTCTCTGTCCCTCTCTCTTCCTGTCTGTAAAAAATCAATAAAATATATTTAAAAAAAGGAAAAAAAAGAAGTAGTGTTATTCCAGCCTAATGTTGAATACCCGGATCGTTAGATCGACACTGGAGTGAGCAAAAAGAAACGTGATACAGATTTACCAAAAACGGGAATGGGGATTTGCCAAGCTCTTTTCTGGACTGCTTTGAAGAGTTCAGACAAAGGAAGACAACTTCTCCACATTACTTTCTTCCTTCTTCATTGTTGTTTCTAGACCATTTGTCTTCTTTCCCAGACTACTCTTGACCGTCCAATCAGACTCCTGCCAGAGCCAACCAGACCGTAGTGTGTCTTCCCTCGGCCACCTGGACCCGCGGCGTGTTTTTGTGTGTAGATTTGTCACCCCAGGCCGGGCACCCAAAGGGACAGAAGCGAGCTGTCCTTTCTTTGGGCCTCTTTGTGTGCTCCTGCCCAGCTTCCTGCCGCAGAGTTGGCACACCTGGTTTTGGGAAGTGGAAAGTTTTAAGGACTGGAGCCATGGTGTGTTTTGTAGTTGAGGCGTCCTTCTTTTGACTTGAGATCTGAGAGACTTAAAAACCCCATGTCATGAGGTCACTTGGCTGGTGCCTGGCAGTGCTGGCTCTCCTGACTCCCCCGTCCTCATAGTCATGGCCGGTGATGGGTGGGGGCCGTGGGCCAGGAGCCGCTCTCCCTTTGCGCCTTTTGATCCGATGTATCTTCGAAGCTGAGGCGAGGCAGGCGGGAGAGCCGTCATTTTGGGCACGAAGCCTGAGTAACGTGGGCTCCCCAAGGCTGGCCGAGTCTCCTCTTCTCCGCAACATGGAGACCCGAATGACCCGGTTTGGCTGCCCGCATCTCAGATCGCCTGGATCGCCGCCAGCTCCTTGCCTGCCGCTGCGCCATGTGGCGCTTCCCTTAGTCTGCTGACTCGGAGACTCCGGGGTGAGAATAGAGACCACCCCGGTTGGAAAAGTTAAGAGCCCTTACCCTGGGAGAACCGGAGAAACGAAGGCTCAGCTTCTGAGGTTTGCAGTCTGCGTTTCCGCGCCTGCGAGGCCCCCGTGCTGTTGGCAGGACGTGACTCGGCCGCTCGCTCGGGCGCACCGCCCCGCGGGCAGGAGTCAGCTGTAGGTCAGACTCGGCGTTCGCACACCATGGCATCCGGGGGGAATGTTGGCGAGCGCAGGAAGGCGGGGGTGATGATCCTCTAATCGTTCTCAGCACGCTGGAAAGGTATCTCCCTTTCACCCAGACAGGCGGGGCGACGGGCAGCGGCTCCCGGGCTTCGGTTACATCTCAAGTAGGGCACCTATGAGTGTCCCCGTCTCCCGTGCTCCCACCCGCGCCGAGCACCGGCACCCGTGGCTTTGCTAAGCGACCTGCTCCAGAAAACGAGCAAGGGGGCGCTGGCAGCGGCGGCAGGGTGTTTATTCATTGTCTTCGGGGTGCAGGGCAGGGTGCTGTGCTGTACTTGGAGATATCTGGGCTCAGGCCTCGGAGGGAAAAGAACCTTAAAACCACAACAAGGCAGAAAGGCCCAGAGCCATGCGGGCCTAGAAGGCCCGTTATTCCAGCAGAGGGGACGGGTTGGGGGGGGGGGCAGGAGGGGAACGCCACTGTTCACGTTAGCCGGCTCATCTGAGAATTTGTGTGTCTTGAACGTTTTGGTAAAATGGCCAGAGGGAGCGTCTGAGGGAGGGGAAGGCCTGTGCGCTGTTGCGGTTAGCCACGGTGTGGAGCAGCCCGACGTCGGGGAGAGACGGCTCTGCGCACATTTCCACTTCAGCTGTGGGTGGATGACATGCAGGCCTCTTGGTTCGTGTCTATCTAGGTTATAGGTGAACGTGAGTTCACCACGCATCCTGTTTCTCATTTGGATACATTTTAGGATGACCTGGGCAGCCCAGGGGAAATCCAGGCCCCCGCCCTCGATGCTCCTGTTTGTGGGCCGCTGGGCTAAGTGCCAAACAGGTTGTTGGGAGGAATTCACTTCACAGCCCCGTGCGCCCACGTTGGTGCCCATGGTTCTTTTGGGATCTTGCATTCTCAGGGTTTTCTTCTCGGATGGATCCTTTTTGGGACTCCAGGTGGGGCCTGTGTTGACAAGATTCTGCCACTTGGGGAAGTTCTGGCTGCATGCTTCTCAGGGCAGGGTAGGGTGACTTAGTCCCGCTGGCTGCCCCTGGGGCCGTTGACCGTACTAGCACTTCACGGGTTTCTAGTGGACTGTTTGCCAGAAAGGCCATCCCTGGGCTGGTCCTGGCATCCTCAGCGCATGCATATTAGGCTTTGGGGGGTGGGGGGAGTTCACAATTTCAGGTTTACTCTTGGCCTGCCTCAGTGTGCATCAATGGCCTCCTAAGCGAAGTGCATTGCAAGACTGCTCCACGTGCCAAAGCCTCGAAAGGAGCTTCGTTGGCTTCGGGAGAGGTTCCTAGGTAGACATCGAAGGCTGCAGCTTAAGAATCAACACTGGGGGTTAGCACGAGCCTGTTCCAGGGAGAACAGCGAGAGGGTAGCTGACACCATGCCCTTAGGAGCTATTTTTAGTTCTAGCCAGGACTCCGTTGGATGGCATGTGCTTTCTTGGGCATCATTCTGCTTTTACTCCAAGGGTTTGTTCTTGCGCCTGTTTGCATATATGCCCATATATGGCATGCTTATGGGATCATAAGTCACAGACACTATGCTATAATCTGATTTCTGGCCTCCAGAGTGAAAGACTGTGCAAAACCCAGCTTTGTGGCAAAGAACCCTTACGTATAGGTATAAAATATATGTCCTCGGAGGGTTGGCTTTTTGATGGGCTACAAATGGATTGTTAAGTAGCGATGTGAGAGGCTGTTAGCAAGCTGTTTCCAAGAGCATCTCCCTGGTCTGGTCCGGGAAGGCGATGTGGGCATATTGCAGCTACGAAATGGCTTGCCCGTGGTGCTTACAGGTTGGTAGCTTATGCGTGTGTATTTCTGCAGTGGCTGGCGAACTGAAAAGATCATTTAAATGTTCATTTGCTCCTGTAGGGGTGTCTGCATTTTACATTGGGCTATATCTGCTGGCTTGTTTTTTAAGCTGGCTTAAATGAAGAGGTGTTTGGTCAGCCACAAGGGCACAAATCAGCCAAACTTCAGAAATCTTCACTATGTTTATGATTGTGCCTAAGTATATAATAGATGCTTTAAGGATTTAGAATATTTGGACGAATAATCACCTCCCCATAAGCAAAGTAACATTCAGGTTCCCAAGTTTATCAAAGCGGGGTTCCTGTTATGTGTCTACCCTAACTTGAACTTCTTTTCACATTCAGGTGACATCACTGAGAATTGGTCCATACCAGTTTCTGCCGCTCTTGGATTTTAATGAGAACTCTTTCTTGATTCCAGGATGCCGTGCTTCTACTGGGTTTGCAGCTGCTGGGTGAAAAAAACAAAACAGGTGTCTCTCATAATCCTCTGACTGGATCAGTTCGCCAGCCTGGCAAAGCCTTTGTTATTGTTATTGTTTTTATTTATTTATTTCGTCCCACCGAGGCCAGATCCTGTCAGGAGGTGCCGATGAGCAGGATTAATGTGAGAGACGATGGCGGCTATTTCCGCTGGAGGTTTCTGTTAAAAGAATCCATCTAAGAATCTTATACCGTGAAGATAGAGCTAAATAAAACTGTTTAGGACATGAATCACAGGGGAGACTAGCCAAAGGAAGGAGCGTACATGAGTAGTTCTGCCAAATCACCTCTCTGTCATTCTTCAAAGGCCAGCTTAGAGCCAGCACTGCCACAAAAGCCATCCAGGACTGAGGAGGGAGTGATGACCCTTCTCTGTCCACGGCGTACTAACAGACTCATCCACCATTGCTGCTGCTGCTTTTTAAAAATTTTTTAATATATTTTTATTGATTTCAGAGAGGGATGGCGAGGGAGAGAGAGATAGAAACATCAGTTGATGAGAGAGAATCATCAGTAGGCTGCCTCCTGCACGCTCCCTACTGGGGATCGAGTCTGCAACCCAGGCATGTGCCTTTGACCGGATAGAACCCGGGACCGTTCAGTCCGCAGGTCGATGCTCTATCCACTGAGCCAAGCCGGCGAGGGCCACCATTGCTCTGTAAGCTACTGGGTCATAAGCTTCTGGAGGGCAGATGTACCATCTTTTGGGTCTGTGAGGCAGCCCAATGCAGTGGTCCGCATCCAGTATCTCTTTCTTCTTCATCCTGATGAGCACTGTCTCCCTTCCAGCCCCGGACTCTTCGGCTGCCTCCCATCTGATCATCTGACCTCCGCTCATGCACCTGCTAACCCAACCCAGCGTGATTCTTTGCAAAGAAAACTTTGTCACACTAGTTCCTTTCTGACACTGCAGTTCAGGGTAAAACCCACTCATTATCATGGCATGCGAGACCCGGTATAGTCAGCCTTTCTAGAATCATCTCCAACCTCCCTCTCTTCTCCCAGAACACACTATGAACTTTTATTCCTGGAATCTTCCCCTGATCTCTTCTGCCCTGTGGCCACTTTGTCACCTGAAGCCGTCCTTGTTGCTGACAGGCACAGGGTTGAACATGCCTCTGTTATTTGCGATGATCCTGGTGTATTTTAATTGTTTCTCATCCTCTAACTAGAGTGAAAGTCCACTGAGAGCAGGAATCTGATGGGTTCGTTTTTATATTTCCAATATCCAGCGCAGTGCCTATCACCAAGAATGTCCGGTGTATGTTAGTTGAATAGAAGTGTTAAATCAGCATGAATTTATTCAGCTTCTACTATGGGTTCAGTGGATGCTAGGCTCTGTGATCTATATGAAAATGTAAAATAAAGACCTCGCACAGTTGACATCCTGAACAGATGCCCCGGGGAAGTAGAGGAAGGAAGAAATGGAGACACCTCATCATTGTTGCCTTGTCAGGACCGCATGGCAGGGCTGACTGACCGACCACACAGCCACCCCCAGCACTGAGGTGTTCTCACGAGACTTAAGCACTGAATAGAATGTGCACCCACAGTGCCCACTCATTCTTTACCACTTGATTGCAGTGAGGAACATAGCTGGAGAAAAGTCTTGAGAACCTTTAAGGAGAAGCATGGACAGCCCCAAATGAATGAACTTCATTCCTTATTCATCCTCTCTTCTTGGCTTGGCTCAAGACACCTCCTAGATGAGGGAGAGAGAGCTGATGGCTGTTTGTTGCAGCCATGGGTAGTCTTAGCTTTGCTCGCTGGGATACTCTGGGAACCAGCGGCCTGTCACCACTGTGTGTCCCCCTACCCCATTCCTCTGCTAGCTGGTTGGTAGAGATAACTTGAGAGAGCAGCACAGCTTTCTGAGCCTTCTGTGATATCCGCAATGGCCTTTCCAAGTCTGTGATGGCTTTTCATGTGGGTCAGCTCTTTTCAACCTTCTTCAAATCCCATCTTCAAATCTTGTCTACCCTTATCATCACCTGGACTCCTCTCATTTGACTCCCAGTGTCTTGCCCTGGAGGCCTAAACCAGTGAGTATTACTGAGTGCATCACAGAACCAGAAACACAACTCGAAGTCATGTCTTATGGGTGGTATGACAGCCTCAACATTTCAGTTTATAGTAGACAACTCAGTGCTATTTGCTTAAAGAGGAGCCTATTGGGAGAGGGTAATGGGGTTATGAGCAATCTGATAGGTGTGAAATGGGCCAATTGGGACAAGTCAGATATTTTTAGATAGAAGCAGATATACTTGGGCCTTCCATGCAAGCCCAAATGGCTCATTTTCTCTTTACGCTGATTGCTGTTGACATAGAGCGGGGATTAGAGGCATCAAGATACGTGAAGTTTAACTTCCTGATCCCAGCCAGATCCCTGCGAGAGTTCTTTTACAGTTTCCCCCAAACTGACAACTGCCAGGTTTCCCATCTGCCACAGGCTGTCTTTTTCCACACCCACGCCGCTGCTGCCTGCCAGACCTACTGGCCTTGATGTCATCATCTTGGCCGCAGGTGGAGTCCCCAGGCTGCTTTATTCTAGGCCTTTCCATCTTCTCAGGGGTCCAAGGTTGCCCTTGCCCTTCACAGATGGGGTCCAATAGGGGTTGTGTGCACGTTGGGGGTTGTTCCAGGAATGCTAATCTAAGCCACCTAAGGGAACAGAAAAGCACAGGTCTGTGTATTCCCAGTGAAAACACACATTTACCGAGCTGCCAAGGTGGGGGTGGCCACTCAGGGTGTGCCTTCTATGAACACTCAGCACATACACCTCATCCCGGGACAATGCGCCGTTGTCAAGTTTCCTCCCACTGTTACTGTCCTTGCCCGGCATCTCCCCTGCCAGGACTTGTTGATACAGAGGCCATTTCCTTCCCCTTCCACTTCCTCTCTCCTCCTTCTTGCCTTACCAGATGCAATGGGAAGCTGACTGTTCAGGGGACATGGGGGCTTAGCACTGAGGGGACTTAGGGTTCCTGACAATTGGTATATCACAATCTGATTTTCAGACTCTGCCCATTTAGTTCTAGCAACCGGCCTCCGAACAAAATCTGAACCTTGATGACTCTGTTAGGGCTGTCAGTCACTGTTTTCACTTGAAGTTACTTCAACATTGACCTGCCTAGGAGAAAATTTATTTACTTATTTATTACTATTTTTAATATTTTTATCGATTTAAGAGAGGAAGGGAGAGGGAGAGGGAGAGAGAGTAGAAACATCAATGATAAAGGAGAATCATCGATCAGCTGTCTCTTACACACCTCACAGTGCGATTGAGCCCACAATTGGGCATGTGCCCTGACCAGGAATCGAACTGCGACCTCCTGGTTCATAGGTCGACACTCAACCCTGAGCTATGCCGGCTGGGTGAGAACATTTATTACTGAGCTATTGAACTGTGAATAGGAGTGGAATAAGTCCTTGCACTTGTGTGGGAGCCCCTCCCCGCCCAGCAGGAGTTACCATATTTTCTAAAACCTGCATTGTGATGTGTGAACTGATAAAGGACTTCTCCCTGTTCTTTATTTATGTGGCAAGCCTTATAAAATTTTTTTTAAAAAGGTGGGCTGTTATATTTTAAGTTATCCTTATTGGAAATAAAATTCCGTGAGATCAGGGTTGTTGCGCAGTAGCCTTGCTTCCAACCAGCCTTCCGTGGCGGCACAGGCGACACTCGGTGACCAAAGACACCGCCCCAGGTGGCTTTTCTGAACTTCCTCCATTTCCCCCGACCCCGGGCTGGTGTTGAAGAAGGACTCCTTAGTGTTGTTGTTGTTGTTTTTTTAATTAAATTTTTTTAAATTGATTATGGTATCACATAATTGTCCTTAGTGTTTTTGTCTTTCTTGTGGATAAAAGTTGCAAGGACACTTAAGCCTGCGCTTCAGGGCAGAATCTGATCACCAGCTGAGATCGGGAAGAAGTTTTTCCCCTGTGGTATCAGATTACACAACTGCCTGGCCAGGTGTGCTATCTCTGTTACACACACACACACATACACACACACACACACACACACACACACACACACACACACATGCACACGCCTACTCCCTGGCTATCTTCAGAGATGGAGGCCTGCCCATCACCTTCTCCACTGTGCTGTGCTGAACTCGGGGCCGTGTCTTCAGGCCTTCTCCCTCTCTGCCACCTTCACTTCGAGGGCGATGTGACATTGCGTCTCAGTAGAGACACACCCGCACATGGGTGCACACATATCTTTAAATAATTTTTCATAAACTCACATCCCCTTTCCTGGGCTTTCCTTTAGTTGCCACACTGCATCGAACCCATAAGCATTCCCAGAACATCAAAATGCTGGGCACAACTCACAGTAGGAGTCCGCAACAGAAGACCCGCAGTTGCCACTCTCAACTTTGTGTTGTGACTTCGAAGTCTGATCTAATAGAAATTGAGGCGGGGCAGGTGGGCCTTTTCTGTTCTTCTTTCTTGTTTCCACGGCCCTGCTTGTGCCACCTCTTGTGCAATAGGATCGTTACCAGCTATTCCCAGGCTCACCGGCCTGCTTTTCCTCCTTTGCGTCTCTATCCCCTGGGGTGCAGAACTTCTGTCATCAGCCTGCTTAGCTTTACCACTCACTTCCCTACCTCCCCCTGGTTCCCTCCTCATCTTCCTGTAGTCTTTTCCTCCCACCTCTGTACACTTCATCACATCAATTTGTTTCTCCTTCAGTCCATCGTGTGCTCATTCATGGTCCCCACATAGAAACCATTGCCTTCCAGCACCTAATGTCTGACTTGTGAACCTTTAAAATTTTTTAAATATATTTTATTGATTTTTCACAGAGAGGAAGGGAGAGGGATAGAGAGCTAGAAACGTCAATGAGAGAGGTACATCGACCAGCTGCCTCTTACACACCCCTCACCGGGGATGTGCCCGCAACCAATGTACATGCCCTTGACCGGAATTGAACCTGGGACCTTTCGGTCCACAGACCGATGCTCTATCCACTGAGCCAAACTGGTTTCGGCACTTGTGAACGTTTAAAACAGGATGTGCTGAGGTGGGTTCTCCAAAAACATGCCTGCTCTGGACCCAGAACCATGGGCTCCAGAAGCCTGGCCACCATGTGCTCGTCTTCACATCATCTCTTCCCTTTCTCTTTGCTTTTTGATGATTCTGCCCCAATCACAGTCCTATCCCAGATGACTGTTTTAGTGCTTCTTGGTTCACCTTGGTTTGGTCATGTTGTACTTTCTTGTTTCCTTTTAACTTTAAGCTTTTCTTGTCCTTTGGGATACACTGATATTCCTGTTAATGAAAGATTATATCAACTTTCATTACCTAAATTTGCTAAGTGGACATAATAGCACTTGGTACTTATATCAAGTACGCTTGTCAAAAATAGAGGAAGGAAAGTCATTTTTTGACAGCTTTTTGATATAGCAGTAATTCCAATTTGTAATTCTTGAGAGATTGTTCATGTGATTGTTATAGTATAAACACTGAAAAGTTAGTCTTTTCTTTGTAATTTATGCAGGTCTTTTTCAGTTTGGGTAATAAACCTAGTTTAGGTATATGACTTTTTCAGATAGTGGCCTTAAAATTATTATTATAATAATTATTATTATTATAATCTCCACAACTGATAATTCATTTCTGTATGTTAAGACTTTTAATGTTGCTCTAACTGGTTTGCTCAGTGGATAGAGCGTGGGCCTGTGGACTGAAGGGTTCCAGGTTCGATTCCGGTCAAGGGCATGTACTTTGGTTATGGGCACATCCTTAGTAGGAGGTGTGCAGGAGGCAGCTGATCGATGTTTCCCTCTCATCAATGTTTCTAACTCTCTCTCTCCCTTCTTTTCTGTAAAAAAAAAAAAAATCAACTATATATATATATATATATATATATATATATATATATATGACTTAATGTTTATGATACATTACTATGTAATATTGGCCGTTATAATGTTCTCATTTTATAGCAACGTTTATAATGAGTGCTGTGCTGTGTTTAAATAGTGAAATTGCATCTCTTTACATAGACTTTCCTATTCAGGCTTTTGCTGAGAGAGCCGTCCATATTCTTTGATCCTTCATTACCACCCAAGTGTAAGGCTTTTCTGCATAAGGGTGGTTTCATCCTGCTTACGATACCCGGGCGCCCTGTTCTGGGAATAGATGGAGAGAGTTGAGGGAATTCTGTTTGAGTCATACCCCACCAAAGAGCAACATCGTTTAGGAATGAAGCCGAGAAGTTCTCATCCTTCTAAAAATATGGTGAGAAGATTTAGGGAGGTAACTTACGGGATCAGTTGTGAGACCTGGCCAGCCACACATACTAATTCCCTCTTTGTAAATGAGAAGTAGCCTATAATGGCTTTGGTATGGTCAGGTGAGCAGGTGGGATTTTATGCCACCTAAAGCACAAGACTTCGGTAAGTATTAAACTTTGAACCTTGCCTTCCAGGGTTCTAAACATGTTCTTCTCACGATTTCAGTCAATTATAATAAAATGGAGAGTCACTAATGCTCTATTAAGACTGTGTGGACATTTTGGAGTGGGACAGCTGGGAGCAGGGGCTGTGGGTGATCTTGCCTGTCCTTATGTGCTTTGCTCTCAGGAAGTGATGGGAACAGTCAGAACCTTAAAGGTTACTGTGCATTTTTCCTTCCCGAGACAGGGACCCTTTGCCCCTGACTTGCATCCCTGTGGTTCTGCAGAGGGGGAGAGGTCAAAATTGCTAACTTTTTTTTTTTCTAGCTCAGTGTTAGGCTCCACAGGAATGCCAAAATAATGGGGACCTCATCAACTCAGTTGGGAGTCCAGCGGGGTTTAGTGGTTGGGGTAGAAAATTAGGATTCCAGCTCAAGAAGGAAGATAGGTTTCATTGACTGTTTCGCTAAAGCCAGGTGTGCTGTACGGGGCTCTGGGTCTCCATCACAAAGATAAAGGATCAGAACCAGCAGCAGCGTGCCATCTGTCCCATCAGTCATTACTGCTGACCACTTGTAATTCAGAAGATGGTCCTCAGAGTGATAGAGCTTAGACATTTAGAGCTACTGTACAAAGGAATTTTGAACAAAGGCCCAAACTGGAATCCATGTCCTCTCTTTCCCAGCTAGCTTGCTGAGTTTTGACTCAGTAATTGGTTTTATTTATTTGGGGCTGTATTTTCAAAATTATAGATCAGGTCAAGTCAAATCCCTCTACTTCGTTGTTTTTTTTTTTTTTTTTGTGTGTGTGTGTGTGTGTGTGTGTGTGTGTGTGTGTGTGTTTTACCAACCCGGTGAACTCAGTGAACTTTTCAGCCAGGTGTTTTTGCTCATGTGAAAAAAACCAAAGACACAGCAAGACTTGAATGCTTCATGTTGGGATTTTCTTAAAAACTTGAAATGAATTAAGGACGGTGGATAGAAATAAACCATCCGTTTCACACACCACTGGTTCCTCTGTTCCATCACCTGCGCTGTCTGTGGGTGATTCAGGGGTCATTTTTAGGTGAGGGGTTAGTTCCGGCCCCTGAGTACCCCGTTTCCTTCTGGGGAAAAAAAACTAGGATCTCAAAGTTTTTATTTCCCAGTGCACTTGAACTCTGAAAAGGAACCAACTTCCGACCCAAACTGAATCGCCCCCGAGATCCTATTAAACAGCGAAAGCCCCGAGAACCGGCATATGAAAATGCTTTTCTAGGAGGAGCTCCAAGCATTTCATCCTCCACATAAAATCTATCTGCTCGCACTTAGATTGTTCAAAGGCAGATGGTAGGCAATTGAAACCGAGAGGCAAGCTGGCAAAAGGAAAAATAAAACCACAAATATCTGTACATGAAGGTGATCTACGCTCCTGCCAACCCCCCCTCCTCACTTCGTTAACACAGCAGCGTGGCAATTAAGTAACATGGGAACTCAGATTCATATGGCTGATACGATTGTCCTCTGTTAATGAGGTGAAACAAAGCTCGCCTATAATATACAGCGCCGTTCAACCAAGTGCAGAGCTGAAGGAGAGCTGAGAGGGAATCGGCGGTAAAGCCCATAATCCACGCTGCCCCCAGCACACAGCCGCCTTGCTGCGGTCTCACGGGCCCGCACCCCTTGCTAGCTTCGGGGTCCCGGTATGAAGTGTTGGCTATCACAGAGCTGCAGAGTCTTTTTTTTTTTCCTAATATATTTTATTGATTTTTATAGAGAGGAAGGGAGAGGGATAGAGAGCTAGAAACGTTGATGAGAGAGAAACATCAACCAGCTGCCTCTTGCACACCCCCTAACGGGGATGTGCCCGCAACCAAGGTATATGCCCTTGACCGGAATCGAA
The DNA here is from genome assembly GCA_963924515.1 of Vespertilio murinus. NCBI lineage: Eukaryota > Metazoa > Chordata > Mammalia > Chiroptera > Vespertilionidae > Vespertilio > Vespertilio murinus. The sequence continues at coordinate 174,688,684 of OZ004707.1, read as the reverse complement.
CCTGGGACCTTTCAGTCCGCAAACTGACGCTCTATCCACTGAGCCAAACCGGTTTCGGCAGAGCTGCAGAGTCTTAAGGAAAGGGGCCACTCAGCAATGTTGAGCTTCCTAGTGGAGGTGATTTGCTCTCTGGGTGAGGGCCGGAAGCAGGTTCCCGTAGAGTGCTGGTTGGGCCCATAGCCTGTGCTTGGTGGGAAGCCCTAGTTAGCCAGGGACAAGTTGCATTGCCATGGTGCTGCCGCGGGAAGCCCGTGTGACGTGCAAGTCCTCGCTGATTCCCTCAGCCTTCTCACTGACTTGAAGGACTTCCCAGACTTTAAAAGTTTGGCCCTTTTCACTAACGTCGAACTTGAACATTTCGTGACGGAAGGGAAAGGGAGTGTTTCAGCGGCTGGGGCTGGGGATCCAGGTGGCGGCTCCCTCAGCAGGCCACATGTGGGGTTCTGGGGGGTGCACACGAGAGGGTGTTGGTCCAGCCTGGGAGGGGGCAGCTCTCTGAGCCGATGGGCCTGGTGATGAGGAGGGCTGCGGTGGGGCAGGGTGTGAGAGGAGTGCATGGGGCTGAAAAACAGTCTGGGGGTGTCTGTGAGGGACCAGGTCTAGATGGCACTGAGAGTGGGCTGATGCAGGAGAGACAGGGAAAAGAAAGGCTGTCTTCGTAGCAAAATGAAACCCCTGTTAGCATCTTAAACCTCTTGCTGCCTAAGCGGCTGAGGGGAGACTTGGAAGAGTTCAACATGTTTTTTTTTAAAATATTTTTTTAATTGATTTTTCACAGAGAGGAAGAGAGAGGGATAGAGAGTTAGAAACGTCGATGAGAGAGAATCATCGATCAGCTGCCTTTTGCACACCCCCTACTGGGGATGTGCCTGCAATCAAGGTACATGCTCTTGACCGGAATCGAACCTGGGACCTTTCAGTCCTCAGGCCGACACTCTATCCACTGAGCCAAACTGGTTTCGGCTGTTGTTTTTAAAAAAAAATATTTTATATATTTTTTACAGAGAGGAAGGGAGAAGGGTAGAGAGCTAGAAACATCGATGAGACAGATATATTGACCAGCTGCCTCCTTCACACCCCCCCACCGGGGATGTGCCTGCAACCAAGGTACATGCCCTTGACCGGAATCGAACCTGGGACCCTTGAGTCCGCAGGCTGACGCTCTATCCACTGAGCCAAACCGGTTTCGGCAGTTCAACATGTTTTTAAATGGCAGCTAAATCAAGTCTAAACCTTGAACTTTTAGACAAAGTTCAAATACGAGGTGACTGAGGGGCAATGAGTAGAGGACAGGTATATTGGGTGAATAAACACATTCCTTCAAAAATCAACATTTTCCCACCCAAGCCCTTCATAGGTTGTAGCTGCAGTTACCCCAAACACATCAGTTTCTCTCATCCATAAGAGAGCTTGTCACATTTTATCACCATTTCATCACCATTTCGGTTGTTTTCTTGCCTGATGGTCTCCTATTTGATTCTGGCCAGATCATGTCAGCGGCTATTGTTAGAATGATCTCTTTCCTTTTCCCCGGCCCGGTCAGTTGCTGGGCCCCGGTCTCTCCAGGCTGGGAGTTGGCAGTCCTTTTCCCGACAGTTGTGAGTGAGTGCACCTCAGTAATAAAACTCAGGAATGGAATGGGAAGTAGTGTCCTGCTGATTAATCTGCCAGGGCAAGTCTGTCCTCCCAGAGAACCTCTCTGTATTCACAGAGAACGGCCCCCCTGCCCCCTTCCTGTAGAAGGTACACGGTAACCGTTATGCATAGTTAGCCCGTGTTTACCTTGGGCCCCGGCAAGGACAATGCGCGGAATCCAGCGAACAATAAAGAGCGTGTGCTCGCGTGGCCAGATCATTAGCTTCCTTCCTCTTTCGCCTGATTTTTGGGAAGCCCTGGCTTTTTGTGAGTTCCACAGGCCGGGGGGACCTAGCCACAGAAAATGCCAGAGGATGTTCAGAGGGGTGTGTGGAGGAAGAGGGAAAGCGGGAATTCTGGGCCGGAGAGCAGATGGCCGGCCGGTGACCTAGGAAGGGACGCTCGGGCTTTAAAAGTGAAAAAAATAGTAATATTTTCACGAAGCGAGACCGTAGCTCCGAGTTGGAGGGTTCCAAAAGCGGCCGGGGGGTGCCCGCCCACGAGGGTGTGCAGTCCAACGAGGAGACCTTGTTTTTGATGTAACAGCGACGTGCAGAAAGCAGCCAGGGAAAATGGAAACACTCTTGGCAGCCTTGTGAACGTGTGTGCTGTGGCTCAGAGCCTAGGGGACTTTTTAAGGTTTGTTTTGGTGTTTTCCCCACGATGACCTGGTTGTGCAACCCTGCGTTTGGAAGCCAGCTGCTTCCTGCTCCTCTGCTGCAGGGGAGCGTGGATGTCCGTCTCCGGAGCGACGATGGGCCCGAGGGGCCGCGGGGGAGACCGCGTGGCCGGCGCCGCCTCCATGTCCTCCCGGGGTCGGGAGCCAGGCCCGGTGCCCGTGTCCTTGCCTCGCGCAACGTGGAAGAGAACCTGGTGGCAGTCGGATGAGGGCCATGGCTCTCCTAATGTTGGAGGGAATCCACAGCCCCCGGGCGACGCTTACCAAAGGCACTGATTGCATTATGGGCAGTGCAGGTACGGCTGGGCCCTCAGTCAGTTCCCAAGGATGGGCTCTGCCTCTTTGCAGACATAATATTAATAGGAACAGACCGGACGGCAGCTCGGTGGTGAGGCCTACTTCTCCAACCTGTGGGGTTTCTTACCGCCGGGAGGCTTTTCTGCCTCAGAGCGCCTGCAGCTCCCAGGTATTTTTTTTTTACGTTGACCTCAGAATTACCCAGAAGGCGTTCAAAGAGGACCTTGTGGAGATGACCACTTGTACCTCTGCAGTAAAGGGCAGGAATAAAGCAAGCAAGCAAGCAAGCAAACAAAAATCCCTTGGAAGTCCTTTCGTTGCAGTACTACAGATTAGAAAAGTATTAAGAATCACTGAGCTGGGGCACCTACCGTATTTGCCGGTGTATAAGATGATTTTTTGGCCCTGAAAATAACCTATTTGCCGGCGTATAAGAAACTGGGCGTATAAGATGACCCCCTAACATTTCCACTAAAAATACAGAGTTTGTTATATACTCGCCGTATAAGACTACCCCCACTTGGAGGCATATTTTTCAGGGCCAAAAAGTCGTCTTATACGCCGGCAAATACGGTATATATTCCTTTGAAAAATGCACTCTCCCAAACTCATGATACAGCCCTCTAAAGTTCGCACATACTGTACATTCAAAGGAAATGTTAATTTGAAACTAAAACTTGGAGCTTTTTTTTTTCCCCTTAGAAAAAGTAGTGGAGGCAGAGCTAGCTAAACGTAAAAATGGTTAAATGAAATAACGCAGTTAAAAAAGTCATTGAGGGCGAGTTAAAGGTTACCACCGTGCTCCTTGCCCTGGGTTTCTTGCCACAGTCCGTGGCCATGCCCATGCCACTTTCCTTGTTCGTTTGCAATGGGCCCGGCTGGGTGGTGGCCGTGGAGATGACTGCGGACTGTCGTTAGGATGTCCATGACACTCAAGCCCTCTGCCTTTATCTTAATCTACTCTTACCTTGGAAATGCAGGCGCTCCATCTGCTCTCCCTCTCCCCGGTCATCATGCTTTCCTGAACTGCCCCAGTAATTCCCTACCTTCCCCCCAGACCCCCTTTACCTAAACCATCGCCCCAGGTCTCTACAAAGAGCAAGCAAGCGAACCATCGGCTGCTCTCCCAGGCTTTGCACACGCCACCCTCTCTTCCTGAGACTCTCCTTTCCCCACCCGACTTCCTTCTCCTACTCATCCTCAGGTCTCTCCCCCCGGGAGCCTTTCCTGGGCTCCCCGAGTCTGGACGACAGATCCTCGCCTGTACTCCCATAACACCCTATTTTGAAACTTCTGTCACGTGATCGTGTAATTGCCTGTTTGTATCCACCCCTTGACAGTGAGTCCATTAAGTCAGGACCCATCTTGGTTTTGTGGCCGGGACCGCGGTGCTGGGCATGGAGTTGGTGCTCCATAAATACTTGTTGAATGGAGGAGCGTGTAGAAAACACAATGTGGTCTTTGATGGAATCTGTGTTTGGCTCAGTGTCTGGTGCGCTCCCTTACCAAGCCTTCTTATCAGCCCAGGAGGCTGCGGGGCTGCGAGCTGAGGGTGATACGGATCTGCAGAACCGTCAGACACAGCCAGCTTGTTAGGAAGTTTGCTGATGCCGAGGACACACGGAGTTTTTCATTTTAGTTATAAACTCAATCTTGAGTTATATGCATGAGCTGCAGTGGCTTGGCTTTTAAATTAAGTTTCTGCTTATTGTTAACTTTAAACCAAATCAATGAGAGGAAGGCCTCCCTTATCATTTGCTCCCCCCCGTATGAAGACTCTGCAGCTCGCTCGGATGTTCTGTAAAGTAGGAAAAGCGATCCCAGATCAATACTAGTCGCTGTCTCTGAAAAAAGAGAGGAAGATAGATGGGTCTGGCTTTGTGAGGAACCTTCTCTCTCTCCCCTCCTCCTCTCTCGCTGCCAGTAATTACAAAGTTGAACTGAGGTGCTACTGAGAATCCAAGTTCTTTATTGGCTCTGGATAAGAAAGCAGAGCCTACACATCTGGACTCTATAAATACAGGGTGGGCAGAAGTAGGGTGACAACTGTGAGTACGTGAAACAGAGTTTATTCCTGTATTATCATTATTAATGATTGTATAACAACTGTACACCTTCTTTTGCCCACCCTGTATATATACATACATATATACATACACATACACACATACACATACACATACACATACACACACACACACACACACACACACACACACACATACACATACGCATCTGCCTTTGACCTGCAATGATGGTCCTACATGGAGACCTGTTTCTTTTTTCTTGGGCAGATGGACAGCTAGATGTATGTTTTTCTGGATCTTTCTTGGTTAGTGTACTGGGATGTAGCTAACATAACATGGGTCATGGAGTCTGATCACTTGGATTAATTGAACAGATACTGAACACCTATGGTGTGATGGATACTCTTGGGATTACCGTGGTGAAGGTGACAAGGCCCCTGACTCAACAGGCTTGCTGTGTAATGGGGCCAATCTAGTGCCACCTACTCTAACTTTAGGGGACAACTCATTTGCCTCTTTAAGCTCTCCATTTCTTCACTGCAAAATGAGGACAGTGACACCTGCGTAGGGTTGCTGTGAGGATAGTAACACCTGCTCTCTAGGGCTGCTGAGGCTACTGTATTAGTGTTTGTCGAATCCCACCTGACAAACACCTGTTCACCCTGATGCCTCAGTGTGGTCACCCAGTCCCTCTGACCCCCCGTGGCAGAGAAGGTGCTCCCTGTCCGCACCCCGCAGCCCCTCGTGCTGTCTGCGGGGGCACTCTGCTCCTCACTGGAAGCATCATTTGTTTGGAGTCTGCACCTGGGCCAGACTCTTCTGGGTGAGGAGCCACACTGTGCCCATCTCGGTAATCCCGGCGTCCAGCACGAGGTCCAGCACGTGACACTTGATACATATTTGCTGCTGAATAAATCCAAGAGCAAGCTTTGAGAATAACCAAGTAATATAGTAGGCTGAAAGGATGCGGATGGCATTTCAATCTTTCATATCTCATGCTTTCCAGGAGCATTTTGGTCAGCCATTTGAGTGATGATTTAAAAAAAAAAATCCAGTTTTCCCATGAGACCCAAAGGGAACGACTCCGGCCCCTTCAGACTGTAGTTGTTGGGGACAATCGATTTATTTCCGGTCTATCAATAAGCTAGAAACCAAACTGCAAAATTGACCCATGCATGTTATTTAATGTCATCACTGTTCACATTAAAGAAAATTCTAAGCTACTTTTGTTGCTTCCATTGTATTCTTTGGCTGAGAACTCCTTTGTCCTTCAATAGTGGTGCTGTAGGTGACTTTATCCCAAAAGGTCCATATTACATGTCCAGCCAGGGCACGCACCCCTGGTAGAATTTCACTTGACCTGAACGCCAGTTTTCCTGCGGCCACGGATTAACTTCCTCTATTGGAGACGCGTGTGAAGGGAAAAACAGCAAAGTGTTTGTGAAAACGACGGGTTGTCCTTATTTCACCTTCCGGCACAAAGCGATCTGCCTGGGAACTAATTAGAGCATTTCCCCACTGGGGTTATGAGCTGCTTCTCCTCCTGGCTGTCATCTGAACACTCCCGTGGTCTCAGACGGTTGCACCCTGTATCGGGCGGCATGCCTGTACGGCAGCCGCCATCTCTCCACTGCTCTAGCTGAGCGTGGCTCGTTGTTCAAGTGACTCTCAGACCTCTCACTTCAGGTTTATTGTTTAAAAAAGGCTTTTACTCCTCTGTGACGCTCCTTACTTTATGCTTTTCCAAATCAATCATCTTTCCTTTGGGATCCCAGGGTGGACAGGGAAAAATGTGCATCTTCTTCAGTGTGCATAGGGCCATCGGAGACTTTAAGACCCTCAAAGTCTGGTCCTCACTCACACAGGAACGAAGCGACCTTTCCCCTGGAAGCCCACCAGGCCAGCCTCTCTTCTCTGCGTCCTACTGAGCCTAGACTTAATCTTTCAAAAAATATTTTTATTGATTTTTTTTTTTTTTGAGAAAGAGAGAAAGAGGAAGGGAGAGAGAGAAAGAGGAACATAGATATGGGAGCATGTGAGAACAGACATTGATTGGCTGCCTCCTGCATGCCCTTCACTGGGAATTGAGCCCACAACCTGAGCATGTGCCCTGACCTGGAAATCAAACCAGCAAAACCCAGAAAACCCTCCTCTGGCCTTTCTTGTGGGATTTCATATAATACTATGTATTCTGTGAAGTTGCCTCCCAAACTTCCTGCGTTAGCTCCTTTCTTGGGAAGATGTATTCCTTTAATTACCGTATGAGCATGTGCGTAAAGACAAAAGCCGGACCTTTCTAAGCACCGTGTTATAAAATTAATTGGTAATTAATTCCACAGATGTGTGTTGTAGGTGGATAGAGGGTAAGGATGGTCATTTGTCACAGCCATTGATAACTGAGTCAAAAGTGAGTCCACGGAGCCCTGGCCTGGTGGCTCAGTTGGTCGGAGTGTCATCTGTTCACCAAAAGGTTTCAGGTTTGATTCCCAGTGAGGGCACATATCTAGGTTGTGGGTTCGGTCCTCAGGGTGAATACGGGACGGGAGGGGGGGGGGGAGGCAACTGTTTGATGTTTCTCTCTCTCTTTTCTCTAAAACCAATAAAAAAACATGTACTTAGGTGAGGATTAAAGAAAATAATCATTCTGATTTTCTAAAAAAAGTGATTCAAGGGAGTTGGTCCCGCATACAGGAAGTTTTAGGAGCACAATGACCAATCAGTGTCACTTCTTTTTCTCTAAATATTTGCACAAGATGAAAGTAAACGTGTACATTTAAAAGTTCTTTCTAAAAGTACAAAAATAAATGACAAAGCATTTTTTTCTTTGTGGTAGATAAATTACTATATCATAGATACTTCTCATCTATAGCATGCGTTGAGTCATCACTAACTTGATAAACTGAATGAACATCTAGATTTATGTAACTTTAGAAAAAGCCTTGGCTTATTCCTTCAATATTTTACTTAGAAAGACATTCTGTCTCCTAAAATCATATAAATATGCAGTTAAATTTGTTGAATATTGCATGTTTCATTTTTTTCATTTAGGTTTTAAGGTTTCATTAGAAAATTTTCCACACATACTCAAAAGTAAAGAGTACATTCTAATGAACTATGTATACTCATCACTTAGTTTCAACTATTTCAATCAATACATGATCAGTCTTGTCCTCTCCGTGTCCTACCGTATTTCTCACTTCTTTCCCACTTATTGTGTTGAAGTATAAAACCCTCATATAATTTCATCTACAAGTACTTAAGTATATGTCTTTAACAGACTTAAAAAAATAAAAAGAAAATATCATTACCATACCTAATAAATCTAATAGTAGTTTTTCATATTATCTAGTATCTAGAGTTCAAATATACCTCGTGTTGTAGGCACTGAGGATGCAGCCTTTCAAAGTAAGGCCTGTAAGGTTTTTATGTTTTGTTTTGTTTTAATTTTTTAACTGATTTTTTTAAGAGAGAGGAAGGGCAAAAGGGAGAGAGAGTTGAGAGAGAGAGAGAGAGAGAGAGAGAGAGAGAGAGACTGATTGGTTGTACCCTACCGGGATTGGACCTGCAACTTGGCTATGTACCCTGACCGAGAATCAAACCCGACACCTCTGGTGTATTGGACAATGCTCCAACCAAACTGAGCCACACTGGCCAGGGTTGGCCTGTAAGGTTTTGATACCTGCTAGCCAATATTCTTGTGGGAGGAGACCTACAAAAAAGAAGTAAAAAAAAACCCCAACAAGATTATTTTTTGTTAATGATGAATGCTCTGAAGCAAGCCCAATGGACAAAGGAAAGAGAATGACCCAGGTGAGGAAGTGGCTGTTCCAGGCAGGTAGGTCAGGGAAGTCGTGAGGGTGTCATGGGAGCTGAGAAAGAGGAGCTGGGAATAGGCTCCCGGCAGTTGGAGGGACTTGTTAGGACACTGAGTGTTTGGTGGGCTTGGGGAGTGTCATCTCATCATGCAGACTTTTCTTCACTGTTAATGCTGGCTTTAGTTGTAGTCATTTGAAATGTATAACTTTCTCAGTGTCTAACTTTTCAGCAGGGTAAATAGAACCATTAAAAATATATTGATATTGAACTTTGTGATCATTTTTGGCTGATTTGTTTAATTGTCCCTGGGCATTCCAGAATAAAATGGCCCTGAAAATTTAGGCTACTTACCCTCTGAAATATGCAAACTCCTATGGGCACAGAACCTACTCTCTGTGATAATGGAGTTCTAATTTCTATATGGCAGGTTCCCTCTTGAGATTTTGGGCACTTCCTGATTTTTTCTGGGTAAAATAAAAGTGACAACTTCTTTTTCCCCCTGTATGGCTTTTTAATACTTCTCCTCTGAGTAAAAACCAGGAAGTGAGAAACGAACATATAGAAACCAACAATAATTACAACAGCAACACACACACACACACACACACACACACACACACACACACACATTTAAATGCATATATGAATATGTATGTGGTGATAGGAAGGAAGGAAAGGGTGCATAGAGAAGATAATCTCACATTTGATTTAAATGTAATGGCCAATTAGAATACATGCTTGTCCTAATCTTTTTTTTTTGCAATAAAAATAAAATGGGGTATTATGTTCATAAGATTGAACAAAAGTAGATGATTCCAGCCTTTTTCTTCTCAGCCATTAAAAGAAAAATTGGAAAGAAACAGTCCTTATATATACATACAAAGCGTTTATCGGCCTGTCTTCAAACACAGCCAGCACAGTCAGACTAAACATTAGTAGACACTTCAGTTAGTCCATGGTGGAGATATTTGTTGACTCACATATTTTTCTTTTTACAAGGAAATCTTCAAGGTTCCTATTCACTGAATTTAACCCAAAGTAAAATTCCATTGTGTTGTAAAAACAGCTTAAAATGTTATCTTTGATTTAACCTAAGAAACTTCTGTCACCATCACTTCTGAGAAAGGTTCTGGTTTCCTAGGCTTACCCATCAGCTACTTTAAAGTCTGTGGATAGTTTTGTATTTTTTGTGAAATTATCACTCTCCGTCATTTGTCTTCTTCACCTGCCAAACATCAGTGCCTTTATGTTCACGAAGGCCCAAGTTTTACATTTTCCCCCTCGTATGCGGGATACCAGTAGGTGGGATAGAGTTTGGAGTCGATTCAGTTGGTCTTTATTTATCCAGCCACTCAGGGGCTGGAACTGCCAAAGGCAAACTCGGAAGTTATTGTTTACATCTGTCAGAAATTCACTGTGCACTTTTTTTAAAAAATGAGCTTTTATATCTTTCAGAGACCATTCTGCATCCCTCCACTGTCAGAAAGGGTCTGGGAAATTTTTAGAGTGGTACAGAGATTGCATCGCGGTGACTGTCAATACTCTGTAGTATCTGCTTTCTTAAAATTTAAGTTTGCTTGGCAATAACTTTTTAAAAAAATGATAAAATGGGTAGAAACCATTTGTGCTTACCTTGGAGCTTACCATTCATTTAATTAAGGTCACTGGGTGTGAGAAATAAATTAATGAAGTGAGCTAATGCATGTGAAGAATTTAGCACAGTGTGGCCAAAGTAGAGCTTAGCAAGTATTATTGTGCTGTTAGTAGCAAGCATTTATTGTGTCCCTGCATTTAAGACACTTTCAAGTATTGCAGCGAAAGAAAAGCACATGAGCTATAGTCTTTACCTTTAAGAAACTTGTAGCCTAATTGAGATAAGATACATGTATAAGAAGATAAGTAGCATGGGGAATCAGTATGTGATCAATACCATATGCAGATGTGCGCTAAAGAGGTTTAAAGGAGGGAGAGAGTTTGTTGCAAACTAAAATCATGATGATAACAACCACCAAATAATGACAAAGCCACATACTGAGTGCTTACCAGGCACGAGGCACTATTCTAGATTTCATAGATGTTCACTCATTTGATCTTCATGTCGCCCATGTGAGATGGACATCGCTATTATTGTTTCTTTGAGAGATCAGGAAACTGAGGCAGGATTTTCTAACTGGCCTGGGGTCACATGGCCAAGGAAATGGTGAGGCCTCTGTTAGATCCTGGACTGCCTGAGTCCAGAGCCACAGTCTTATTTATGGCCCAGGAAAACCAGAGAGAAGGAGAAACTTTTTGGACACAAGACCCACGTGACCTCACAGAGACAGTGGGTGTAGACGGGGAAAGAGTGAAAGGTGATTTTTAGGGACACACTGAAAAGTTCTTCCGTGTAGGTTAAAGGCAGTTGGAGGACCAGCGAATGAACTTACCAAGAAAATAACCTGCACCCAACAGTCTGGGAGGATGGATGGATCTCACAGAGGGTCAGGCGTTGCAGGGCAAACACCATGGTTCCAGTCTGGGCTTTCTAATCATTTCCGCTTCCGCCTTGTGGCTGTGTGGGAGTTTGTCTGATTTTCATTAGCCTTTTCTCCCTTAGCCTTGAGGGAGCAACAACTACAAAATCATAGTCATCAGGCTTAGTACGTGCTGGTGTGTAACCTGCCTTCTCAGACGGCAGAAGGCAAATCCGTGTAGTGTCATTCCTCCGCTGGGATCTCTTCTCTCTCCTCTGGATTTGGGGCCAAAGAAGGCAGAAGGACATTTCACAGTAACCATGGGAACTCAGAAGGAGAATGGTGCTTCGCAGAGACCCAGAGGCACCGAAGCCCAGGCTGCACTTTAAGACTTGGCTCTAGGTCCACCGTGCTGGTTGGAAGAATCCTTTGTGATCACCTGGTTAAGATTTTTACATGTAGAGAGCATGGTTAGGGGGAATAACCACGACTTTCTGCTCCATGCTGATTAATCCAGGCTTTAAATCCAGGCTCCAAAAGAAAGTGTGAGTGGTGGCGGCCAAAAGAGGCACATGGAGCTTCACAATGTATGCCATGGGACTCCTGAGCGTGTGGGAAGGACGGGGAACAGAGGTTACTTACTACATCTATAACTTTTCTGACAAAGAAAATACGTGATTAAGAAATGTTCTGGCAAGATCTCACCAAGATTCCTTCCTGGGAAGGAGGCCCAGGACTCAGTCAGGCAGGGAGAAGTGGGGTGTTTGGTGGGGTTGTGGAAGAAGGATGAAGTATATAAGGAGAGTGAACCCCACTGGAGGGGGAGTGGGTACCATGACATGGCTGTGTGCTTTACAGGACCCTGAGAAAGCTGAGGTAAATAGAGGAAGGGGCCTGCGTGAAATTTAGAGTTCAGACTGCAGGTGGTGGGGAGGGCTCAAACTAATTAAGCTCATACGTTTGCTTTGAATATTTAGACACGGCATAGTACTTTGAATTTTTAATTTTATTTTAAACTGCAGCTAGCTCTTTCTCTCCCCAGTCTTCTCCGGGAAGAAAACCTGATTGTTTGCAGTCATCCTGGCATAAAAAAGGCAGGCTTAGGTGAGCAAAGAACATTTCCCTTTCGGATTCCAACGGTTCACTCCCTAGCTTTTTAGAAAAGAAAAGAAAATAAACTGCCATCAACTGAAATTTCAGGTTAGGGGCTTGGTTTGAGTGTGTGTGAAGAGAGCTCTTTGCCATGTGTTTTGTGGCCATTGGACATGGTCCAGTGTCCTAGCTGACCATCTTTGCCTCTGGGGTGCATTTTCTTCAGAATCATTTGCCCTCCCTCCCCCCTCCTAGGAGACTCTTCTCTCCCTCCCCTCTGTCTGTTTCTCAGACATCTGCTGCACGCTTTCTCCAGGGCATACGGTCCAAGCCATCCAGAGAGAGCTTTGTCTGCTTGGTTTAACTTCTAGAAGAAGACAGAATTGATGGATCTTCATTCACAAATACAGTGATGTCCTTGCCAGGAGCTCTATGTACCCAATGTCACAAGCCTGTATTTGTGATGTGATTTGAAAAGGGTCAAAATATAAGAAGATGAGATGAATGCTGGTCCACGAGTGCTCTGTGGTGCCGGGGTAACTGAAGTGCATCCAGTGACTCCAGAGCTCGTTTCTCCAGCAGATGCCACGAGGAAGAAGAGGGCTCCGTGGGTTGACACTGGGACATGTGGATGCCCATGTTGGTATCCACCTGGTGGAAACCAGTTAGTGGCAGAATGTGGTATGAGCTGCCCTCTCGATGCCCTCATCCCTCCCTTAAAGGACACCTGTTCATTTTGCATAGAGTCAGGCACCATGTTATAATATTCTTGCGACTTCATTGTTTTGTTTGGTAATAGGCTTTATATGCCAAGAGTTTGATTATTCATAATTCTTCATGGCTCATGCTCTTCATATTTTTACTTATTTAAAGTAAGGCAACCATAAACACGTTCCCTAAAACAAAAGCTAGGACCTCGAAAATCACATGTATCTGACCTGATGATGATGGTCCTCCCACATCTTCTCCCGCTCCCTTCCCCTGCCCAAGGTAACATCACCTGAACCGTGTGTGCATCAGTCCCTTCCTCTCCTTTCTATATGTAGGCCTAAGGATGACCTACATGAAAACAGAAAATGCACACAGAAAAAGTATGCATCTCTACAGGTGCATAGTTTATTTTACCTGTATAAAAATATCAGACTATATATAATCTTTTGGGACATTTTCACTTAATATTTTTACTGCTATCATTCATCTCTATTGCTACATGCTGTCATTATAGTTCATGTGCTTCGACTGCTGCATAATATCCCATTTGGGATTATATCCAGTTTATTCATTCACTCTCCCATTAATGGGCGTTCAGGTTGGTTCTGGGATTTCAGCGACTGCAAACACATTCACTATAAATATTCTTGAACATATAGTCAGTCGTCCATGTGCGAGAGATTGCTTTGTGTAGATGGCTTCATTTTTTTTTTTGGAAAACCAGCGGTATAGTAATCTGAGCCAGAGGAACATTTGCGAGAAGCACGATGAAGATAAATCCTCAGTGCTTTTTATTTCAGTTGGTGTGAGGAAGTAGCATGTAAACTTTATATGAGACAAGACACCATCTCATTTTCATTTTCACTTGTTCCTCCCACCATTTCCCCAGCCCTCCCCGGTGCTTGCAACCATTCTGGGGGCACAGCAAGCACTTTCTTTATACATGGCTTCAGGGTAGTCAGTGCTTGGTGACTTCATCTGACTTTAAACTCTGAGGGTAAGACCATATTCCCCTGAGAACAGTCTTTCATGCGTCCATATGTCTAATTGGATCAATTCTTTGCATTAGACTATCTAGCACAGGAGTGGGCAAACTTTTTGACTCAAGGGCCACAATGGGTTCTTAAACTGGACAGGAGGGCCAGAACAAAAGCAATCTGACCATGCTGGCACTCTTATCTTGGGCTGCTGGTGAAGGAGCGGAGGGGAGAGCAAGAGAACACTCCGCTCTTTTGGCTCTGCAGGCTGGATAGAACAGCCGAACGGGCCAGATCCGGCCCGTGGGCTGTAGTTTGCCCACGGCTGATGCATCTACCTCGAACAAGGCAGTATCATCTTAATAAAGCATATTTTTGCCCTTAAAGAACTTCCTACCTAGTGGGGAGAGGGTTGTGCAAATTGAGAATTATAATGTGTTATGATATGTGCTGCAACACTGAGGTCAGAGAGAAAGGGTACTTACCTTTCCCTGGGAGAGAAGACCCCCGGGTATTGGATGGGGAGAACATTTTAGAGCTGATAATTGGAGAACAAGTAAGAGTTCTCAGGTTAGATTAGGGGGATGGATGGGTACTCTGTTTCAGGAAAGTTAGAGGCATGGGTGACCAAGGCACACTCAGGCCCTGGCAAGTGGGTGGTTTTGACTAGGACACGCATTGTGTGCCCCGTGATGGAAGTGGATGAGAAATCAGATGTGCTTGTGGTGGTGTGAGTCTCTCCAGTTTGGAGGACTATAGGTAGGCCAAAGTCATTTTCACGTAATCCCAGTCTCTATCCCACTATTAGTCATCTGGGTCTGTAGTACTTAGCGACAAATCTGACCCTTCCCTTTCATTTGGCTAAGAAGGCAGGCCTGGCCTTGTACCCAAAGTGAGGAGAAGATCCCAAAGACCCCTGGTCCTTGTCAGCCTGTTTGCTTGGACAGTAGAGTTCACCCAAGTTAGGATTCAGGAGTAGTTGGTGGTCATGAGCTAGTGTTTTTCTCTCCAGGAAATAGACCAAAGTAACTCCATTGTAGGGGCAGCAAACATTCATGCTGGGAAAAGTCTACCTCCTACTTCTGGCCTTTCAGCCATAGTGCCCTTTCTCTGCCCTGGTTCTGCCCCCCAGCTGCTGTCGTATATTTGCTTTCTAGTGATGAAGCAGTAGGGGAGCTACAGGGATGACGGCCTCACCGGCACCCATCCCTGACCATCTGTTCTCAGACACTCTGTGGCTGGCAGCGGGAGCGATGATTTCGGGGAAGAGTACCAGAGGGGGCTGGTGGACAGCAGGCGTCTCTCTTCTCAGAGAAAACAGCTAGTCCTCTGTGGCCAATTCTCCCTCTAACTAGAGACATTATACAGCCACTGCAGACACAAACACACACACTTGGGAAAATCAGATGGAGTTAGACCAAATAAAATTTTTATTGGAATGGATAGAGGTAGAGAAACACATTTTATCATGCCACAGCATAATAGAGTGTTATATTTTGGATGGCTTTTTATTTTTTATTTTTTAAATAAGTCTTTTAGGTTCACCTTATTAGAGATTTAATTTCTTTGTATTCTTGTACCCACCTCCCATAATGGTTAAGATCACAGACTTTAAGTTCGATAGACTTGTTTATGATTGAAATCTGTGACTTTTGGCAAATTATTTAATTTCTGAGGTTCAGTTTCCTCAGCCAAAAAATGAACCACTTAGCTCCTGCATTGGGTTTATGTGAGGGTTATATGAGGTATAGTGCATGTAAAATAGTTTACAGTGGCTTTTTATGGCGTTATTTGAATTTTGGACCTATATGTTGTTCTAAGCTGTGCCAGTCATCTTGAAACCAAATAGGCTCTCATCTGTAATGCCTAATACTTAAAAAAAAAAAAAATATATATATATATATATATATATATATATATATATATATATATATAATTGATATTTTACAGAGAGCTAGAAACGTCGATGAGAGAGAATCATCGACCAGCTGCCTCTTGCACACCCCCTACCGGGGAATGTGCCCGCAACCAAGGTACATGCCCTTGACCGGAATCGAACCCGGGACCTTTCAGTCCGCAGACCGACACTCTACCACTGAGCCTAATACTTTTTTAACATCTTTCAATGCAGATGCTAACTAGGAGGATGGTCATATACAGAGTAGGCACCTCTCTGCCTAAACAGGGCTCTCTCACTTTCAAAACAGGGCTTTAAAAAAATCTCCTTCCCTACAAAACTCCCCAACGAAAACTCTTTTCCCCCACCTGGTTATTGTCTCTGCGTTTGTCACAGCGTTCTCTCTGCGTTCATATATTTAGCTTTGCAGAGTCATAGTCATTTATCCACACGTGTTTGTCCCATCTCTCTTTTTAGAAGACACATTTCCGCTGGAATAAGATGTTCCTTTCTTTCTCCTTGGATATGCCTTTTTTTTTTCTTTTTTTTTCCTTTTCCTGCCCTCAGGGACCTAGGAGAGAATTTGGCTTGACATTCATTATGTGTCAGTTTATTATAGTGCTTTTCTTCCCTTTAGTTCATCATGCGATTTAGAAAGACTAGTTGAGGCAACGGTCATGTAGCGATGGCATATGTCCCTTAGTGTGCGTCATCTGTGACTTCTGTAGGTGGAATTGCTTTGAAGTCTGTCAATAGTTACAAGACAGGCCCATTGGAAACACTAAATTTTCTGGCATTTTCATACATGTCAAACTGATCTGTCGTGAATTGAAGATGTAGTGTCCTTCCTTTTTGTGATGTTACCAAATCTAGCCCGAGATCAAGGAACTCTTAAGAAAATTGCTAAGATATGAACAGATTCTAATGAATTGAAATAGAGGTTTCTCCACCTTATGTAGTTAGCATTTGGAGAGGTAAATAGTGAAGTGGAGGGTCTGGGCAGACAGGAAGTTGGAGAGAGGAATGGTGAGGAGGTGAAGGGAACAGCAGCTGCCAAGGCCATTGCTTTTGATCAATTGGAATTCTTTAATCAGACATGAGAACTCTTCCTGCCAGGCTCTGGGGCTGGCCTTAGGTTGTCTCTGCTCTCACCAGATTCTGGGTACCCCTGTAGGAAGTTGTATTACAGTTCTGTCCAGGTGGGTCAAATGGAGAATATACTAATGGTGCAAGCCAGAGGGAGAGGAACTAGTTCAGTCAGTGGGACTCAAAACCTACAAGGCTGTCTTCTCTCAGCTGTGTTTCATCTGGTCGGTGTGCAGTTAGATAGTGAGGGGTTTCCAACTCTCACCTCCTGCTGTCCTTATCAAGCAGCCAGAGGGTGTTTGTGTCGAACAGCATCTCCTCATCCCTCTTCCTTCGGTGCTGGAGACCTCGGGACCCCTGTGGGATGGTGAGGAACCTCTGCCGTTCCCCTGGCCCTCTGACCGGCTGGGGGCTCAGTTTATTTTTGTGGCCATGACTTGGCAGAAATCTCCTGGGGACTGACAGCCATGGCAGGAGCTTTGGGGTCTCATGTGTTCAGCAGCCCTTAGTATGTTCAGTTGGCCTTGTACACACATTGCCAGTGACATCTTTCTTCTTTCTAACCATCGCCTCCTGGAGCATGAGAAAGGGCTTCGTAGTGCTTGTAGTCTAACTCCTTCGTTTTAGAGGTGAGGACTCCCGAGGCCTGGGGAGGGCAGGTGACAGGCCTGCAGAAACCCGCCTTGGTTACAGGCAGAGCCAGGACCAGAACCGAGTCTCCGGAATCCTCCTCCAGGGTTCCTTCCTTTACGCATGCCCTTTCTCTCCCACTTTGCAGTGTCAGACTTAGAGGAGCATTCTGACCAAGAACCTCAAACCTCCATAAAGTTCCTAAAAAACCCATTGTAAACCAATTTCTTTTTTAATATATATATTATTGATTTTTATTATTATTAATTTTTTTTTACAGAGAGGAAGGGAGAGGAATAGAGAGTTAGAAACATCAATGAGAGAGAAACATCAATCAGCTGCCTCTTGCACACTCCCTACTGGGGATGTGCCTGCAACCAAGGTACATGCCTTTGACCAGAATCGAACCTGGGACCCTTCAGTCCGCAGGCTGTCACTCTATCCACTGAGCCAAACCGGTTAGGGTTAAACCAATTTCTTTTCATTTAGAACATATTGACCTTATAACCAAAAGAGAAAATAAAGTTCTGTTAATGAAGGAAAGTCAAAGTTCCCCTCATCTCGCTCGTTCACAGTGAGTGTCCTGGCTTGCACAGGGCTCTGCAGTCACATCAGGTCTCTACTGAGGTGACCCCTCATCCATGACATCTTCACCAGCCACCCTTTTCAAAATAACAACCACCCAACCCCCTCCAAACAACCCTTTTGTGGGCCCCTCGCTGCTTTGTTTTTCTGCCTAGCACTTGTCACTCTCTGACAAGAGAGTGTCTCATTCTAGTTGTTTTTTTGCTTAATACTTCTCTTCTTCCACCATTATGTAAACTCCATGGCAACAGGGACCTTTGTCTCCTTTGTTCATTGATGTACCGCAGCACCCAGAGCAGTGCCTAGAACACAGTAGGTGAATATTTGTCAAAACAATGAATGCATGAACTTAGGGCAAGTAACAGCTTTTCTGTGCTTAGTTTTCTTGTGAGTAAAATGGGAATAAAAAATAGTGCCTACCTCATCCAGTGGCAGTGAGAACTGAGGGAGTTCATTCATATGAAGCACTTAGAATCACCCTGCACATAGTAGGTGCTTGATGAAGATTCCATGTTATTATGATAATTATTAAATATTTGATTTTCTCACGAGACTGTAAACTCCTTGAGGGCAGAGACTTTTTTTTTTTTTTTTTTTTACATCTTTTTATTCCTGGTAGTAATGGGGCTAACACATGATTGATATTCAGTATTTGTTAAGTAGATAAATAGAATAACTCAGAGAAATTATAAGGCAATACTTCTGTAAATATTAGTTAAGTGTAAACGAATAGGTTTCCTCCCTGCCTTCTCCCCCAAGCTGCAGTTGGTGAGTCTGCGTGGAATAGCATGATTATGTTGTGCCTTAGCTCATCACTTGAGCCCTGGTGCTGATAATTTATTTTTGTGGCCATGACTTGGCTGAAATCTCCTGGGGATTGACAGCCATGGCAGAAACTTGTGGGTGATGGATGTCACCCCAGCAGTTACTTGAGATCTCTTCCATTCATAGTTGGTACTTCACAGAAATGCTCTCCTGGCAAAGGGGGTGCTTAGTGCAGGGTTCTGGCAGGCATCTGAACAGACAGGTGCCCGAGAAGATGGAGAGAGGAAGGTACTCTTCCTCTCTGTTCTCAAGAAGAGTTAAAGGTTGTAAAAAGGTTCAGCTTTTAAACTTGAGCCAGCCATTTGAATTGCCCGGGCTTTGTAGTTTTTCCGATAAAATTTGAGAATGGGATTAGATGATCTCCAAGGAACCATCTACTTTTTAAATTTCCTGATTCTGTGGAAAAAAATGGTTAAGAAGGCTCCAGACTGATGAAGAATTTAAAGGGCAGAAGTTTAAGTGGGGATACTGATAAAATGGAAGGGGATGCTACTCTAGGAGCATGGGGCAAGTGGCTCGGTGACATGTCGTGTCTGTTTGTGGAGGAACTGGAAAATTATAGTATTTAAAATAGAAAATGAACTCAGAACCACATCTTGACCTCCTCGGTTGGGTCAGTTGATTTAACTTGAACTTAGTTGCATGTTCGCTGTCCAGTCTGGGCGTCTGATTTGTGAACCTTTCCCATAACTAAATCCCGAGAGATTTCCCATCATGCTCTTAAGGTAATTCAGTTTGGCAAGAGGATTTAGGCCTTGAAAAAATCTCTTGCCCAATTTGGTTTCCAGAAAGGCTGACTTACCTAATATGAAAATAAATGGAAAACAAAACCTTTGGCTGTTACTTGATGAAATGCCATAGGAACTATAATTTCCCCCCAATACCTTAGTAGAATGGAGAAGATTGTTACCATTCGCTCCTAAATAACTATCCTTGGTGTACTGTTCTTCCCTGTCAGTGTTCCAATAAGACTAAATCACTAGGCAATGATATTAAATCATAGGAATCCTTGTGTGTTTGTGCATATATGTGTATGTATGTGAATATATTTTATATCATGTGTATATATGCCTGCATTCTCATTCATATTAGTTTTCTGTTGCTGCATAACAAATTACTACATACATAGTGGTTTATAACAACACATATTTACTATCCCACAGCTTTTGTAGGTCAGGAATCTGAACAGGGCTTATGTGGGTCATCCACTTAGGATCTCACAAGGCTACATGTCATGTGTCAGCCAGGGCTGTGGTCTCATCTGAAGCTTGACTGGGGAAATCCATTTTTGTTAGCAGAGGATTTCCACTTCTTGTTAGCTGTTGGCCAGAGGCTGCTATCAGCTCCTTACCACGTGGGACCCCTCAACATAGGCACCCCACACATGGCAGCTTGCCCCCCTTTTAAACCAGCAAGGAAGTTTAATGTTTTCCCATAGCTCAATATTTTTTTTAATAGATATGATTTCGGTTTCCCCCCCTTGTTATCATTATAAGGTGAGATAGAACTAGGGAGAACCATTTGGTCTAAGGTTGCAAAGCAGCCAGTGGTTGCATTGGAATAAAAATACAAGCTAATTAATAACAAAAACTAACATTTATTAAATCTTTATTACATACCAAATACTGTGTGAAGAGCTTTGTGTCACTACATGCTCGTTCAATTCTCAATACAACACTATGAGTTAGGTATTATTATTATTATTACCAAACTATTTAACAGGCGGGGAAATCGAGGATTAGAGTGGTTATATAACTTGCCCAAGGTTTGCAGGTAGAAAGTGCCCGGGCTGGCTCCAGAAGCCACTGTCGTCCTACTCTGAAGATCTGCCATTGGGACATAATGCAGCCTATGTCCCAGAATTCTTCCTCTCTTTGCTGTACCTGAATCAGCGAAGTACTGCAAAGGGGATAATTATAATAGGTTGCTCCTCTACAAGCGCATTCATAAACTAGGAGACAATGTTCTCTTTTCTACCTGAGCCAGGCTTTCTCATTTTTTCGAAGACATATGGGACAAATGGAAGGAAACCAGAATTTAATGGTATTTGCATGTATTAACACTTCTTTTGCCTATGCATCTTTAAAAAAAAAATCAAAATTATAAACTCCTCAAAGTTGATAGGATACAGCTTATTTATTTTATTTTTTAAAAATGTTTGTTTTAATGAGGCTTATGCATTTCATTCTATAAGAATCCAAACAATCTAGAAAAGGCAGATTAGGTCTGTTTTAGTTGGATCTTGTTGAGAAATGTGCAAAATTGGATTTAAGTATTAGAAACTGAAATTTGAGAGTAAAATAATCTAGTAGTGCGTGCGTATGTCTGTTTCTTTTGTATTTCTGGAAACCTAGATAGTTTTCCTGCCCAATTCTTAAAAATCTATCAGTACGGAGGAAAAATAGAATACGGACAAGGTTTGTTGACTATTTTATTTATTTATTTTTAGAGAGAAGAGAGGAGGATAGAGGGGGGAGGGGGGATAGAGAAACATCAGTTTGTTGTTCCACCCGTTTATGCATTCATTGGTTGATTCTTGTATGTTCCCTGACTGGAGATTGAACCCAAAATCTTGGCATATGGGAAGGACGCACCAACCGACTGAGATACCCGGCCAGGGCAGGTTTGTTGATTATTGAACTTTGTCATAAGTAGCAAAATGGAGCATCTGTAGGTAAAGGTCAAGAGGATAAGAAATGCCATACTGTAACCCAGGCCAACATTTGAAGTGGTTGCGGCCACCCTCCCTGTTACATAACATGGAGAGTGGCCGAGGCCTCCAGCTGGAAGGACCCTTGGGCATCCCGAGCGCCCCTCTCCAGCTGCTAGTGGGGATGTGCAGGTACAAGTGGACCGAGGTCACACTCCAGTTTCCTTCATTAAATGCTTATGAATTTGCCTTCCCTTTCCTCATGTTGGAAATCTTGAACTCACTGTTGTTCTTTCTCCCATGCTGCATTTGTAGTATTTCTTTCGCTAAACCTCAATTCAAGGCAGCTCTGTGCTGTAGTTATTTAGGTACGAGTCTCATTCGCTCTAGGATGCCGTGGGCTATTTTTAATCAACTTTGATCTTCTTTCAGTGTGTAGCACGAGGCCTGACACATTGGAGGTGCTCAATATATTTAGTAGCCTCCCTTATTCCCGGTTTCAGGGTCCATAGTTTTAGTTTCCTGTGGTCAACTGTGCTCCAAAATTGATAAATGAAAAATTCCAGATATTTTGAGAGGGAAGGAGACCACCTTCACGTAACTCTTATTACAGTAAAATGTTATAATTGTTCCATTTCACTTGTAGTTATTGCTGTTAGTCACTTACTGTGCCTAATTTATAAATTAAATTTTATCGTAAGTATGTATGAATAGGAAAAAACATAGCATACATAGTGTTCATTATTCCCCGTGGTTTCAGGCAATTCACTGGGGGGTCTTGGAACATTTCCTCTACCAATTAGTTTTGGTTGAATTGAATTAAAGATATTAAAGGTATATTTGAATACATTCCATAGACTTGATCCTATAGTAGAAGGCAGCGCTTCCAACCATTAGTTCTAAAACTTCACTGTAAGACTTTGAGGGGCATCCCTCTTCCCAGGAATCTGAGGGTTGATGAACAAATTGAAATCCACTGGATCACTATCTATCCTTCATGCTCCTATGTTTTGTTTTGTTAATTTGTGGTGGAAGGGGCTCTCAGTTATTGGTGTGTGTGTGTGTGTGTGTGTGTGTGTGTGTGTGTGTGTGTGTGTTTTCCCTTTAAAAAACTGTGGTTAAAATATGTAACACAGAATTTACAATTTTAACCATTTTATCCACATAATACAATTTCACCAGGCACGTTCATATTGTTGTGCAACCATAACCACTATCCATCTCTAGAACTTTTTCGTCATCCCAACTGAAACTCTGAACCCATTAGATAATAACACCCCCTTCCCCTTCCCTCCAGTGCCTGGTAACTGTGATTCTACTTTCCGTCTCTATGAATGTGCCTATCCTAGGTACCTCATGTTAGTGGAATTATATACTATTTGTCTTTTTGCAATTGGCTTATTTCACTTAGCTTAATGTTTCAAGGAGCATCCCTGCCATAGCCGATAATGAGTATTTCATTCCTTTTTAAGTCAGCCATTCTCTTTTAGGAGTCAAGAGTTTCAGTATTTTTAGTTTTGTAGCCAGAGTTAGATTTTTCTTCTAGGCCTATCTTTGGCCTTTTCTTGGGATGAAATTCCCAAGGGCATGCCCTGTCTTCCTGAGTGGTATTCTTTGGGGGAGCCGAGTAGCAAAACTGAGGCCATTAATGCCAGTTAACAGATGAGCTCCTACTCTTGTGTCATGGGCTCGCCCTGTGAAGAGAGATTACTCAGTGTTTGGAAGGAGTCAACTGTATGCTTGGTTAACTCCAGTATCATGTGCTAAATGTGAGGAGCCAGAGGATGCTCTCAATCTGCTGTGGACTAAGAGGGGAATTTAGGAAAGGTTCAAAGATGAGGTCATATTTCTTTTCTTTTTAAAAAATGTTTTATTGATTAAGGTATCACATATTTGCCCTCATCCCCCATTCCCATCCCAAACCCTTCCCACCCATGCTCCCCCCCCCCCACTCAATAAAATACTTTTAGGGGTAGTTTTTAATCATCTTCCATGTGTTAAGTGATGTGTTGTCTAATGTGTAGAAAAAGATTGTTAAGATTGTGAGTAATAATAGAATAGCTAGAATGTAGCGGTAATTAGAGCAGATCAGTAAAGCTATATTTGAAGCGCGCTGCCCTCCCCTTCCCTGTGATCTCTTGGTAACAAAAGGACTCAAACAAAACGTTCATACAAGTGAATAAACTTAAACTTTGAAGAACAAAGCTGGGTTCTCAAAAGCTATCAGCACGATCATCAGAGCCTGTCTAATGGTCCATAAAGAACTTGGCTTATCACCAAGTGCTTTGATAGTCAGCGTAGCAGGAAGAGACATAGTCCCTGCCCATATGCAGTTTATAATCTAAATTGTACAATGTCAGAAATCACTCTGGAAAGTTAGAAACAAATGAATCCAGTCAGTACCCTTAAATAGTGATGTGTGAACAGGGCCCCGAACATTCACATACAGAAAGGGAAAATACTGTTAGTACAGGCGTTGAAAGAAAATACCCAGGCGTCATTAGTTGACTAAAAGCTGATTGGGGAAAAAGCGCTGAAATACACTAAAAATAATACAAGTTTCAGGGAAAATAACCCTTTTGCTAACCTTTGCATTAGTCAGTTCCTTTTTAGAGTATTTTTTTTTTCCTGTTTTAGTCACACTTTTAAAAAAGTGTGTATAAATATAGAAGATCAAGAGAAGTGTGATACAAATAATTTAAGATGTAGAAAAGGGGTTTGAAAGAAAAGGTCAGAGAAAATTGGGGATCCAAACAAACTCTTAGTAGTTATCTTCAGGGGGAAAAAAAAATTAAAGGAATATTTATGTGCTAGCCAGTCAAGTGTACCAAGAAGTTTAAAACATGCTCTACCATTATGGGCCTTTAATGGCCAGGTTTTCATTGTGCTAATGACTCGATTGATCTTTTTTTCTTTTTCTTTTTTTCTGTCTCAAGAGCATCAAGTGAAAGAAAATGCATGTTAAGTTTTGGGAGGAATTTTGAATAATCCACAGAGCCTCACAGGGTGTCTCTGGGAAATGAGGAGTTTCCTTCCTGGAGGTTGAGAGGGCCGAGCTGAAGAAGTCTGGGCTGAAGGATCTCAATTGTGTAATTCCTCTCCATTTAAAGATTGAAAGGAAACTTTAGGCCGAGACAGGTCACTGACTGCTAAAATGTGAGTGTAAGAGTCAACAGCTAAAATAAATGTATATTTCTAAGGTTTTAGAGATAAGGAAAAGCTATCTTTCTTTTTCTGTTTTCAGGCTCCTTCAACTCTTGTTTGCTTCTTCCTTAGCATTAGTATGAGTTGTAGATGTTTTGTTTGTTTACTCATTATTTTGTCTCTCTCCCCATTGTAAGGTAGGATCGTGAGAAGAGGGATGTGTCTGTTTAGTTCTGTACTTTATTTCTGACATCAACCACAGTGTTGACACATAGTAGGTACTCAAGAAATCTGGTTGAATGAATGAATGAGTGAGTGAATTAATGAGAGTGGGTCAGTGGGAGAAGACGACGGTTTGTGGATAATGACCATTACGTGGAAGGGATGCTAGCGTGGGGGTTAAAGAGAGAAGGAAGCAAGGGAGAGAGTGGGAGAAGGGGGAAGGAGAGTGAATTCACAAGGCCCATTTCCTGTTGTTGTTGATGGTACATTGGGTAAAAATGTGCTAAACATGGAAGCCATATAGGGTCATATAAAGAACAGGAGAGAACATGGGTGAGTGCCCAAGGCACACTAGCTCTGGGAAACAATTCACAGTGACTGGTCCCTGGGTAAAGCTTGTTATTATTTTTTTTTTTTTCTGAAATAGACAGAAGTTCTGTAAGAACTAAGTTTTCCTAGTGTGTAAATCATTTGGGAGGTTTAGTGGTTGTGGTGTGTGTGTGTGTGTGTGTGTGTGTGTGTGTGTGTGTGATCTGACTCCTTTATTTATATTCTCTGTCCTGGCCTTCAGATGTTTTTTGAGCAGCTTTAGATTAGATTATCGGCATTGGGATAATGGAGCAATTTGGTGGCACACTGCCTCTGTGCTTAGGACTGTTCGACTCTTCTCGGCCCCAGTAGCCAAGAAATATCTTGATTTAGTCTAGTCTGGTCTGTTGTAGTCTGACTTAAGGACACAAAGTCCCACACCTTTGGATGCTTAGTTTAAAATATTAGCATATTAACAAAAGGGCCAAAAAGTAAATTAAACAAAAAGGGGAAAAAAATCAGCTCTTCCCAAACAGATTATCCTTCCCTATCCTAAATATGCCTGCCTACCTTCCAAACTGCCCCATGCTGATGGAGCTTTTCAGGAAAGTATTTTCAGACCACAGGGTTCACTCGTAACTAGAATACTATTCCAGGGGGGTTTGGAGGACAGTGCAGAGAGCTCTATCCCCACGCAGTCTCTCCCTCCCAGACTCTCTCCACCTCTGTACGCCCTTCACAGAAGCCCAGGAAATGAAAGCAAGAACCTTGAATGTATGGACTTTTCCAGAGTCCTTTTGAGTGACTTATTGTTGGGGTGGGAGTCTCAGCTTTTGGAGCCGCCCCCTGAGTTTCCATTGGTTTTACAAATCTTTGCAGGGCCTTGAGCCGATAAGAAGCAGACATTCCTTCTGTCGATATGCCCGTGTCTGAGCTCTTGATGTCCTCAGACCCCCACTCCCATGACAGTGAGGGGAATGAAAATAACATGTGGAGAGCAGCAATTAAAATATTTGCCTTGGTTATCTGGTCCATCCTGATAATAACCGTGTGAGAGAAGCAGAATGGCGTTCTCCCTGTCCTTTTACACTGCGGAGAAACTGGCACTCAGGTTAAGTCGCCCGGTTCAGTAGAGGGCAGGAAGGGACTAGCCGCCACGTCTCTTTGCTGGGAAAGCAAGCTCACCTGCAAGATCGTCTCTCTTGAAGGAGGCCTGATGGGGAAAGAAGAGTGGAGAGCCTGATGACGTGCACCTTAGCTTCTGGAGGCCAAGGTTCCTTTGCCCTCAGTTCAGTAGCGAATCAGTGTGCTCTGGGCCCTGTGGTGGCGGGACCTCCATCCCTCCTCAGCCAGCCAGGCCGCATCCAGATGGACATGGCATTTGTTGCTGACCAAGTTTAAGTGCTAGAGAAACAGTAAGATCAGCTGGACTGCCTATTTGAACAGGACGGATAAGAGGGGAAGCCCTAAGTGAGCGGAGCACTGAAGGAATTCTCAAATTGGCAGGTGGAGAGCGTGGGAGAGTCCCTGTGAGGCGTGCTTCCTGCAGCCCGGCTTCTCCTCCAGGCCTGGCTGTTGAGAGCCGGGTATTTCCAGGAGATTGCCCCTGTGGCTGCATCTGTTTGCTTTCCAACAGAGCATACAATTCACCGCTTTAAGTTCTGTCAGTGGAATTCTGTCAGCTTGACTCGGTTGGACATAAGACCTGCTGCAGGTTGGTTTCTCTTGCATTGGGGAGCCCCGTGCCTCACAGTGAATGTTCTGTGCAGCCGGGTGGACCTCTCTGCCAGGGGCCGATTCCTGTGTATTTGAAAAGGAAGACAAACCTGTATTTTGTAGAAAGGGCCTATTGTTCCCAGGGAGTGGCTGTGGCCAACTTCGTGGGCTCCTCGGACTGTAAAGAAGGAATTGAAGTCAGAAAGCTAATCACAGCCACCCAGACATCAACAATCAAACCTCAGGGAGCTCATGAGAAAGTAAACAACAGCGCTCAGTTTCCCATTCTGGAAGAAGAGCAGTAGTGTAAATGAAGCTGGAGAAGAAAAAAAAATGTGTTAGTGAGAAAAAAAAAAATTCTCCTTCCTGCTTCTCAAATGGGTAGTCTTAGAAATAATGAAATCCCGGGGTGCTGTTTCGTTTTCATGACCAAGATTGGTACGGCTGGCAGCCTCACGCTTTCAGAGGTGGTTTCCTGAGCTCAGAGCTGGAGCATGGCTGTGGGAATCACGCTCCGTCGCAATGGCAGGATTTCTACATGTGAGCTGGACATCACCTTTTTTTTCCTGCATCTCCAGCGATGCATTTCATGCTCTCACTTGTTCCCTCTCGTGCCAAACAGGCCGCTGTGGAGAATTTTGTCACCAGGAAGGAGCACTTTCTTCTAAATGTGAGAAATTTTGGAATTGTTGGAACCAATGTGTAGGTCTTAGCGGTGGTTCGGAAATGTTCTGTTTGGTGTAGCCCCTAATGATTTTCCTTCTTGTGCAAGGAGAGAGTTATTTTCCTCTCATTGCTGCCTTCCCATCTCCTTCAGAGAGATTTGTGTATTCTAATATGGACCTTTCTTTGATTCGGTGTCATTTTATACAAACTTCAACTCATATATGTGGCAGTTGGCAGAAATGATCTGTCCATGCGCACATCATGGTAAGAAAGAGCATCGGCTGTGGAGGGGGGAGGCCTGGTTCTAGTTCAGACAGTGATGTGACATGTCACTGAGCTGCCCCTGTCACTTCAGAGAGCTTTATTCACCTGTTAATGGTGAGACTGGCTGGAAACGGGGCTAAAGTCTTTGAGTGTCAGCCTCTCTCCTATATGATAGCAAATGAAGTGACCTTTTACACAAGATCCGTTTACAAGCTCCTGGGAATCTCTCCATTTTTCTCTCAGCAGCTGCATTTGTCATTCTCCACGCCTGATCGCCCAGAGTTTGTTGAGTAGAGAAATTATCCCCACCCCGCATTCTGCTGGCCCTCTCTATGTGGTGAGCATACCTCCAAGGCTATGCTTTCTTCCTAGGTGACCCTTTGTTTCCAATGGGAGAGAGCTCTCACCACCACATACAGCCTTGATCTCCTTTAACCACAACTGAATGAGCCAGAGCCGGGGTTCATGGGACAAATGGGAGCATTTCCAGCTTAGGCTTGAGGAGTCCTGATGAGAACAGTGAACAGAGTGTGAACTAGAAATTTGAAGATATATGATATCTTCGCTTTTTGGAAGAGTCCTGTTGGCTTTTTGGAAGAGTCTTGTCAATAATGGCAGTACTGTTACCTTACAAACTATTGACTGGACTGGGCAAGAAGCTGAAAAAAGACTGGAAGTTTGTTTGGGGGCTGGGTTAGACGTACCATGGTGCCATACTGTTTTCTTAAGCTACCGTATTTTTCGCACCATAAGACGCACCCGACCATAAGACGCACCTGGTTTTTAGAGGAGAAAAATAGGAAAAAAAATATTCTGAACCAAATAGTGTAATAAAATATTTAATAAAGTATAACAGAATAATATTTGAACCATATAAACTGAACAGCAGTCAACAGTGGCATTGAGAACCATTATCACTGTCATTAACACATAAAGACAAAGGTTTGAGTACTCTAGTCTTCTGAAAACGCCAAGAACTCTTCTTCGCTAGAGTCAGAATTCATGAAGACGCAGGCACTTCTTCTATTCGACCATAAGACGCAGGCACTTTTCCTCCCACTATTTGGTGAAGAAAAAGTGCGTCTTATGGTCCGAAAAATACGGTAAACGTGGGACTGACGGGCCACATCCCTGGGATCATAGTCTGGACTTCACAGATGATCCAGGCTCTTGCCTGTCTGTGTGCATCCCCTTCTACAAGCCCGGCTGTGTTATCCTAATTAGCACGGGTACCATTTATAGTCTCCGCCACATGGGACGGCCATTGTGTCACTCTCGGCCCGTAAAAATGGTACAATGTGGCCCTGCCTGGCTTCTGATCTCTCAGGCCAACTTTTGGAGCTGTTAATGCCTCTATAAACCCGAAGCCCAGGGCCGCCCCAGCACCTCTGCTTTTCTGCTGGTTTATTTTTGTTATGCTTGTCCCCACCCACCTTGTTTTTCAGCCATCAGTGAGTTTTTATTGAGTTACTCAGACATTCAGCCAGACTCCGTGGGGGAATAAAAAGATGTTGTAAGAAATTGTCCCGGAACATAAGGGACTTAAAACTTATTTGAGGAGGGAAGGCCTGAGCGCATGCAATGTCGCCCCGCAGTATCAGCCTGTGGGTAGAGTAGATGGCTTGATCAGAGAAGGAGATTTGTCTTCAGGAGTTGTCAGGGGAGGCTGTATTGAGAAAGTGGTTTTGCTACATAGCCTGGAAAAAAATTTTTTTTTTTTTTACCCTTTATGTGATATGTGATATTTGATATGTACACAGGAGACGTGTGAGTTATAAAACATAATGAATATCTATGACTTTACCACCCAACTTGGGGACTGGAACATTGCCAATCCTGCTGCCCTACCCATGTGCTCCTCTCTCCTCCCACCCTGTCTTCCCACCTGGGTTAGCCGCTGTCTTGCATTTTGTGGGTTTTATTACCCCCCCCCCCCCCAGGTCTCTGTAAAGCTCATGTGCTTTCTTTGGAGATCTCCTCATTTTCTGAGATAAGGAATCTCTGAAGGCCAAACCCCAAGGGCATATGCCATGGTTAATTTTATGTATCAATCTGGTTGGGCCACGAATCCAGATAAGGGCTAAAACATTATTCTGGAAGTTTCTGTGAAGGTGTGTATGGAGGAGATCGGTATTATAATCAATGGACTTTGGGTAAAGCAGGTTGCCCTCCATAATGTGGGTGGGCCTCATGCAGTCAATTGAAGGACCAACTAGAACAACAGACTGGCTTTCCCTGAGCAAAGGGCATGGCAGCCAATGGCCTTTAGATTTTACTGTAGCATCGGCTCTTGCTTGGGTCTCCAGCCTGCAGGCCCACCTGCAGATTTTGGACTTGCCAGCCTCCATAAATGTATGAACCTATCCCTTAAAATACATCTCTTTGTATGTATACATATATCCTACTGGATACCCTGACTAATAAATACAGCACTTCACATTTCTCTGCATGCTATACGGGTAGCTTTACAGAATTGATTTACAGAATACTCTTATATCAACATATCAGCAGTATATTTGTCACAGTAGGGGAAAGCAGTTAGCTGATTCTGGCCTAGGCCCTGGAAGAGAATCTTCGACTCTTCTGAAGAAGCTGAGCCCGTTCTCTGCTTCTGGAGAATGCTTTTCTCTTTGTTAGTACTCCATTCCCTCCCCAAGTTCTGTGGCCTTCTCTGGTCACTCATATCCTTTCCTACCATCCCCTTGCTATACCCCTATCTCTTCCCAACATACACAATTATATCTGTGTGCTTGAGTATATAGAACCCTGATTTGGCTTGTCACCAGGAAAGACGTTTAGCTTCTCTGAGCTTATGTCTCCTTCATCTGCTTCAGGGTTGAGGAGAGTCATTAAACTGTATTTATTGTGTGACCATGGGCCAGATATTGATCCACTGTGCTTTACCTGTTTGTCCCTGGTTATTCTTGTAGCAACAATCCCAGGTGGCAGCCGCTGTCATCATGTTCACTTTGCAGTGAGAAAATGGCAAGAAACTCATGGAAATGGAATTTGAATCCGGGCATTCTGACCTTAGATTCCCCTGCATCTTACACTTTTAAACACATTATAAGCTGGAAAGTGCTCTGCAAATGTAAAACATAGCTATTATTAAAATGTACCTATTGCCTTGGGGCAGTGCGCTGTGCTGGTTGATAGCAGAGACATTGGGGGAGCTGATTCAGGCTGATGGGGTCATTGTAGGTATGTGCTGCCCTATATGGGAGGCTCTGGCTCTTGGACAGGAGGCTTCTCCTGGCCTTCTTGAACCCCAACGAGAAGCTCTATAAGGGGCCTTTAGGACCTGGTGGTTAATGGGAAGTTGGATCTAGAGCCTCCCCTTAGGTCACACCAAGAAGGCCACTCCCTACTTTGTGTTTCAGTGGGCCCTGCAGGTTACAGTGTAGTCCACTGACACGAGGGAACTCCATACTTGACCCTTAGCTTAGAGGGCCAGAGGTCTCAGCAAAACATGGCAAATACTTGGAACTTCCGATGCCTCCCAGACATGGCAAGTTGAATCACGACAGCACTCTTCAGAGTACCCATTGCAATCCCATGGAGCTGGACAAAAGACCTGCACGTTCTTTGGCCACTGTTCCGAAGACCCGCGTGCCCCAGAGAACTGAGCCTGCATTATCCAGTACTCTTGCCTTTCCTTTTTCTTTTCCCAATCATACCTCTCCAGGATTTTGACACAGCCATTAGCTTTGTTTCTTCAGTGTTTTTAACTCTTCTTCCTGTCTGGTAAAAAGTGAAATGGTATCATCCGGCTCAATTTCTAAAACTAATTCTCAAGGAATGAGTTCCATCTTTTCAAGGAGACTAATTCATTTTTAAAATAATGTCAGTCCCTTGAGAAAGAGGTCACACACCAAGAGTCCTAGGAGTAGCTCTACCTTGCAGGGTTAGTTTTTCCCACCCCAGTTGCAACGGGAGCAGAAAGTTATCCCATTTAAGTGTAGAAACTTAATCTTAGAGTACCCTCTGTCCTTGTTCTCCATATATCCTGGTTCCCTCTCCTAAACTCTCTTGTAGACAACACTAGGTAGAGATAGTTTCTGACCCCAAATTCCTTTTTCGAAGGAAAGAGAATGTTTGTGTAGCCATTGTTTTCTGTGGGAGATCCATGCTGCTCCCTCGGCTCACCAACCATTTCTCCCTCAAGCATTTTCAAAATGTCAGTCTTACAAGGTAACAATGGTTTCTGGGTGCTTTTAGGGGCACAGTCTTCATTACTCAAAAACGAATAAAAGAAGAATACTCATCTGAAATCATTTATATGGCATTTCCTTGCTTTTTTTCAATGTCATTATGTTTGAACCAGTAAGTATTTTGACCAACATTTTTTGAGGAAGAATTGTATGGTATTTCCCAACCTTCCCCTGTGGGTGGAATTGCATCACTGAACACTTTTCTCTAATTTTTTTTCCACTTTCTGTCTCCTGTTTTGTCAAGGCTCCAGGACGCTCCAGACTTTTTTGTCCTGTTTTTTCAGTCCTGGAGCTTTAGCATGGCATCTGTGACTGTGTTCATTTCCCGTTATGATTTCCCCAGACCGGCAGGGCAGCCTCATAAAAACAGAGCATTTTGCTCAGGCCTCAGGTGGAGGTTTGCACCCTGATCCGCATGGGCTCTCTTCTCTTACTTTTTAGAAATCTTAGAAGTCAGGAGAGTGGTGGTCTGATCAACCATAGGAAAAGTGAAGTACATTCCTTCTATTTGCCTTTGCCCTCATTTCCTACTTCATCCACCCAATCCATTTTAAGGTTTAAAAATGCTATTAAAAACATGCCACGTGTGGCCAGATCTTTTAGCCTCTTAACCTGGTTGGAGACGTAAGATGAAGGCCCCGTGTGAAGGCCATTCTCAGTCCTGCCCCTTCCTGGAAATTTTCAGAGATGAGGATGGCATTACTGGTGGTGCCCATCTGTAGCGGTCAGGGGTCTCTAGAGAAATAGAACTAATTGTGTGTGTGTGTGTGTGTGTGTGTGTGTGTGTGTGTGTGTGTGTAAGTATGGAGAGAGAGTTATTTTAAAGAGCTGGCTCATAGCGTTGTGGAGGCGGACACAGGCTGGTCAACCAGAGACTCGGGAGAGTTGATGCCGCAGCTCAAGTCCAAAGGCAGCCTGGAGGCAGACTTCCCTCTTCCTCAAGGACCTCAGTCTGTATTCTCTTAAAATCTTCAACTCGTTTATTGCATGCGACCCACACACATGATAGAGGAGAATCACCTCTACTCAAAATCCATTTATTTAAATGAACCTCATCTAAAACACTATCTTCACAGAAGAGTGCTTGGCCAAATGTCTGAGTTTCATGGCCCTGCCATGTTGCCATGAAACAGTAACCCTCAGCCCATCTTTCGGGGCTCCTAGGAGCACCAGCTATGGATGGTTGGGAGCTGGAGGCACATGTGGAAGAGGCGACTGTCCTTCAGTGCTTCTCTCTCTGCATTCTTTACCTCCCGGATTTTTCTTCTCCTCCTTCACTTCTACCCTTCCCCTCCTTCTTCTGGCATGTTCCCTCCTCCCCTCACTCACCCTGCCTGCGATGGGGAACATGTGTGAAGCGAGAATCAGGAAGAGCGGCCCAGTGTGTGATCAATTTAAAATGTCAGGAGAATGCCGAAACCGGTTTGGCTCAGTGGTAGAGCGTTGGTCTTTGGACTGAAGGGTCCCGGGTTC
Organism: Vespertilio murinus; assembly: GCA_963924515.1. Taxonomy (NCBI): domain Eukaryota; kingdom Metazoa; phylum Chordata; class Mammalia; order Chiroptera; family Vespertilionidae; genus Vespertilio; species Vespertilio murinus. Next base: position 174,655,319 of record OZ004707.1, on the reverse strand, counting down.
GATTCCGGTCAAGGGCATGCACCTTGGTTGTGGGCACATCCCCAGTAGGGAGTGTGCAGGAGGCAGCTGATCGATGATTCTCTCTCATCGATGTTTCTAACTCTCTATCCCTCTCTCTTTCTCTCTGTAAAAAATCAATAAAATATATATTTAAAAAAAATAAATAAAATGTCAGGAGAATAGATCTTGAAGTCATTCAGACTGGAGTTTATGATCATAGACAAGTGAATGGACCACTCTGAGCCCCTGGTCACCTATTTCTGAAAACGAGGATCATGATGTTTATCTGACACCATTCTTGTGGTGATTAAATGACCTAACATAGCCACAAGCATTTCCCTTGCTTCCAAGTGTTTGCCCATCTCTGAGTGCTCTTTAGATTTAAGACAGTGCTCACTTTGAACTCCTTCAGGCCTTATGCGCCTCAACTCTCCACTAAGAGATTAACTATTTGACTACGATTGTGAACCACTGTTTTAAAAACTCCTAGTGAATGTTTTTGTGTGTTAGTCTCCTTTGCTGTTTCCCAACCAAGCCAAGCACACTTCAACCTCAGGGCCTTGGCACATGCTGTCTCCTCTCCATGGAGCTCTTTCCTCACACAACTGCATGGCTCAGTCCTGCCCATCTTTCAGGTCAAACGACACCTCCTACAGGGGCCTTTCCTGACCACTGACTATAAAACAGTGTACTCTTTCACTTTCTGTTGTACTCACTTTGCTTTATTTTTCTCCATAGTGTTTATCTGAAGTAGATATATTTTTTTTCTATCTATACCTCCCACTAGAATAGTAGTTCTCAACCTCGGATGTTCATTGTATTCTTCATGGGAGCTTTTAAAAAATCCCAGTGTACGCTGCACTCCCAAACAATTAAATCAGAAACTCTGGAGAAGACACCCAAGCACTAGTATTTCATAAAATCTCCAGCTGATGCCTATGTGCAGCCAAGGTTGGGAACCAGTGCTCAAGTCTAGAACTTGACTGCAGACAGTGTGAACCGGTAGCATCAGCATCCCTCGGCAGGCTCTGAGAGATGCGGGTGCTTGGCCCCACCCCAGACCCCTGAGTCCAATTCTGCTGTTTGGCAAGAGTCCAGATGATTCAGACAACACTGAGGTTTTTGATGCACTGCATTAGAGTGTAAGCTAGGAGCTTCATTTTCATGTGTTTTTAATGCTAGAAAAAATGCCTAGCCTATAGTAAGCACTCACGAAATGAATGATGAATTAAATTTGGCGATAAGAGGAAGAAGGAGGTGATGAGGGAGAGAAGACAGGGAAAGAGAAGGAAGGATAGACAGAGAAGAAAACAGCTTTGTCTGCCAAGTTCCCTGGGCACAGGTACAGCGTAAGCAGGGCTGCTCCTCCCTGCTCTCTGCTCCCAATAAAACTTACAGCCCGGTGTCCAACCTCTCATGGGCCTGCCTTCGGCTTGCTGTGCTTTTCAACGTGATGGCTGACTAATCAGAGATGCCGTGATAACGGATTGCCTAACTACCCAGCCCTGCTTCTTGTCTTCATGCATATGTTTGACTAGAGGCCTGCTGAAGTCAATTAGCCAATTAAGTAATAATTCAGGAAGACTTTATGAATTAAGTACTTACTACATACGTGGCTTACCATGGCTCCCAAATCTAGAACCAAAGATGGAAAAGACTTACAACTTAGAGTTCAGCGGTAGAGATAGTCATTTGTAACTCGAGGCAAATGCTTTAAGAGAATGTGGACTAAGTGTTGTGGGGGTCAGGACTAAGTGTCTGTTTCAGATTGGGGGGTTCAGAGTAGACTTCCTGGTGGAGAGGAAAGGAGACACCTGAGTTGGGATTGTGAGTGGCTGAAACACGGCACGTGAAGCATGCTCATGAGTTTGGAGCCAGGCAAAAGCAGAAGGCACTGAAAGTGTTGGAGCAGAGTCAGGTCTGTTTTGCAGAGATGACTGATGGCTCTGGAAGGTGATTGGAGAAAGGAGAGGATGGGTGTGTCAGAACCAGTTTGGAGATGATTACAGATAATATACTAGCTAGATGCCAGGGCCTGGTCTTGGGCAGTGCCAGTAGGATGTAAAATGTGGAGCAAGTTTTGAGAAGCTTTTGCCAATGTGGAAGATTATGTCTTTGTTATTTAAAGAAATATATTTTATTGATTTTTCACAGAGAGGAAGAGAGAGGGATAGAGAGTTAGAAACATCGATGAGAGAGAATCATCGATCAGCTGCCTCTTGCACACCCCCCACTGGGGATGTGCCCGCAACCAAGGCACATGCCCTTGACCGGAATCGAACCCTGGACCTTTCAGTCCACAGGCTCTATCCACTGAGCCAAACCGGTCCCAGCTGTCTTTGTTATTTTTGAAGAAAGTTTTCTCTGGTTATTATAAGTTAGGGATTTATGACAGTTGATTTCTCTCTGTAACTTTGGTCACATTTTCACAATGTGACCTTTTGGGGGAAGTAAAGGTCTTTGAGTTCCTTGAAATATCTAAATGGTAAGGGAAATCAGAGAATTCTATCAAATTTCTTCATTAGGTTTCTCTTTATAATAAATATTCAGTGTCTCTTCACATAGTAGGAGAGCCCAGGGGAGAACAGTGACCCTTGACCTAACTGTATCAAGCCTACCATCTTGGTAAGAGGGAATGTGCACTCTGATATGGAAAAGTTGAAGAAAGCAACATCTTGCTTATTACCCTGGTGTTTAAAACCCTGTGGACCCACTTAGGTGGAGACTAGCTGTGACCTGGTGAATTGGGACTGAGTTCTGTCACCCAGGTGAGCTACCTGCATGAGTTTCTAGACTGTCATTCATATTGATATGTCATGGAAGTTGACCCACTTTGGGCAGACATTGTGAATGTGGGCAGAGCGGGGCTGGTTTCTCTCTTTCATCCTCTGTTCTGAAAATGCTCAAAGGAGACCGAGGAAGACTGACTATTCAGATCAGCAGTGACTCCCTTAGACACTTGGTTTCTGTGAAGTAAGGGACCCAGTCCAGAGGACCACTCCCGTCCAGCTCCACAATTCTATGATTTGTCTTTAAGGCTGAGTGAAAGAGCCATCTGAGCTGCTGTTAGGATTTGCTCATTTCTTCACAAATTGGTGGGATTCAACTTCATGTTCATGATGTCAAGGTCTCTGCCCACCTCAGAGGCCTCCCAGCAGTTGTACCAGTTCATAAATTGCTCAGCCCCTTATTCAGGCTTTGAGTAGATGCAGGTTCCTAGCGTTAACTGTGTTCGTTAATGTTCTCCAAGTTCAGCAGCGTCTGCTCAGCTCCATTTTCTCACTTTTTGCCAGGAAGCACGACCAGCGTGTCCTGTCTGCCCTCCCAAGAGAGGGCAGCCCTGGAGCCAAGGGGGCCACGTTTTCAGTGCTAATGGCCGTGGCTTCAGATCCCTTATTTTATCGCCCATTAGGATGTGCAGGCGGTGCTAAGTGACACAGCCCATAAAACATACCTGCTTCCTGCTGACTCCATGGTTCTGGAGGAGAGGCCGTGCGTGGGGATTAAGAGAGACTAGAGCACCAAGCAGGACTGACTGCTGTGGGCTATTTACTTAAACTACGGAGAACCGCTGTCCTTTCCAAGCTGTAATAATGCTATGGTGTGTGTGTGTGTGTGTGTGTGTGTGTGTGTGTGTGTGTATACACTGAAGAATAAGAAGCATCCGTCCGTCTCTAGCTCTCAGGTCTGAGAACATTAATAAAAGCCTCAGCCTCAGCGCCTGCAGATGATCCTAAGACAACTGGGGAAGCATTCAAAGAAACAATATCTTGTCTTCTGGCTCCTTTTGATAAAACTTGGGAACGCTTTCCTAAAACCACTTCTTAGCGGGTCTAAGTGGGAAGAGTTCTGTGGGTCGCTGTTGATGCCCATCATTGGGGAGTTGGTATTCAGACAGACCCTGAGAGTCCCACCCGTGGTCCGGATCGGTGGAGTCTGACCCCACCGTGGGGCTCTCTGCAGCAGCCCCGGCGGGAACTGGTGGAGCCTGGACTTCCGTTAGAGAAGTAACGGCCCGGAAGTGGAATTGTCTCCCTCTCAGCAAACCTCGTCTCGTGCACATTTATCTCACGCCAAAAAGAAAAGAGCACATAGAATGGCAGCTTTTAAAACGAGCTTCTACAAAACACTGGGGAAGAGGCTGTGTGTACATTGGAAAGAGAAAACAAGGCCCGTCATCAAAGAGTTGAGATCCATTTGGGGAGTTTCTAAAAAATAGTGATCCAAAGGGAGCAGCAGTAGGCGGCGTGTGTATTGGAGAAGCTCTTTCTGGTGGCACCGTTGTCGCCCCATAAGGGGCACCTGTGCTCCCTCGTGCCCCCTGTCGCCAGACCAGCTCCCTCATCCCCACCAGCCCAAAGCCTCACACCCAGCTTGGCTGCAGCCTGCTCCTATTGGCACAGCTCCCCAGACTTCCTAGATGTTTTGAAGTGACCCTTTGGCCGGGGTTAACATGTTGGCATGACCTGCTACATCAGTTGTGGCGCAGTGCAACATGGAAATGCAAGCCCCCTTGTTAAAATATGGTGAAGAACTTTAGGATGGCCACAGCACAGCGTTAAAGCAAGCACAGGTAAGCTCAGGCAAGCACAGGGTCCCTGTCCAGGCCGCTCAAAGCCCGCCTGATGCCCAGCGTAGTATTTTGGAAGGAATAGGAGCCAGTTTTAGGGCCACGGGACTCTCCAGGGGCCTTTGACACATCCCTGACCTGTGATTCAGAAGGAGTCACTCAGACAGGAACTGCCCAGGGTCTGGGCCTCTCTCGCTTCTGGAAGTTGGGGAGGCCGTGCAGAACGTGTTTGGTTAGTGCTTCGTCCTGTCCGGTCGTCGGCAGTCGGTGTGGTTTCTCTGGCAGCTCCAGAAGCAGATGCAGATGAAATGAAGGGTGTTGAAGCTACCCGAGACTGGCCACGCCGCCATGCTGGGCGTGAGCCTGCGGGGAGGGGAAGCTGGAGCCGGGGCCACGGGCAGCCATGGTCCTGGAGCCAGGGACCCCCATGCTCCGGCAGGAGGCCCGCACCCCACATTGGGAGGCACTGTGTGAGTATTGGGGTACTTTGGTCAGGAAATAGGGTCCTTGCCTCAACTTATTTTGCAATCACTTTGGGCAATTAAAAATACAGGGGAACCGCATTTTGCTAACTGACTTCATTCAGGAAGCGATTTGTTTGAAAACCGAATCATTTTTCCCCATTAGAAATAATGTACATTGAATTAATCCATTCCACACCCCCCAAATGATTCCCTGTTTTAATCTTTCTTATATACAATACTGTTTAAGTGTCTAAAGTACTGTTTAATTTATAAATAAGCACTTATTTTCTTAAATTTATCAAACCACCCGCTACCAGCCTTACACAAAGTTTTCACATATTAGTGCCTGGGAAATGCCATCACCAGCTATCTGCATTTCCTTTATCTGATCAACAACAGTTTTTCTGCCTATCCAATCGCCTGTGATTATTGCTTTTTGCGCATTTCCACATCCTTAGCAACAACAGCAGCACTCTTGATGGTTTCTTTATGTTTTAAAGTTGTGCTAATTGTTGATTCTGCCAGCAACAAAAGCTTTCTCTCCTCTGTTGCCTGAGAGACACTTTTTGTTATGCTGAGGTACCCGCATGAAAGGGTTGTCTGGCCGAAAACTGAAGTTTTGGTCCACAACCGATACATTTTTTGTGTATGAACAACTTGGTCAAGAACCGAATTGTTTGCGATTGGAAGATGTTCAGGAGCCAAGGTTTGACTGGACCAACAAACAATGAATCCGTGGAAGATACAGGTCCTCCAGGTCTGCCACGTACAGAGGCGCTGAGTGCTGTGGACAGGAGAGGGAAGAGATTTCCTTCTCTGAAGGACAAGCTGTTCTAGTGTTGTCTGCACTGAGATTTTGTCCCACCAGCCCACTCTTACCAGGGATGGATGGCAAGGAAGGACCTCTTATCATGCTTCAGGACACCGAATAAAGATGACTTTTTCTCTGGCCAACACCAGGAGGCCTCTGTGTGTCTCACAGGAAGAGACTCCAGGTGCTGCTGCTGGCTTCTCTGGGGAGCTCGGGCAGAGGCGCAGGGAGCAGCCTGGCCAGCGAGGCCTGGGCAGGGGAAAGGCAAGTTCAGGCCCCCACGTCCACCTGTGGTGGGGCCGGGGAGAGGGGCAGGAGCAGACCGGGGGAATGGAATATGGGGGTTAGATTGTCAACAGAATCACTTCCCCCTTTCTTCCTTCCGCCTTCACACTGGACCCTGCAGCTACTTCCCTCACTGAAGTAGGAAGTGGTCCTGCGGTGACGGGAGGGCACCGACTTCTGCTGCCTTGGCTTCCTGGAACCCTCCTGGCCCTGAGTCATGGGGAAGTGCAGACCGCTCCCACCGTGGCCGCGGGCTGCTGCCTGAGGAAATGTCGGGTCTCCTAGTCAGAAGCCGTGGACAAGACCAGCGGCATTCTGTACGGATTGGCCAGAGGGATGGAAGCTGGAGGTTATTTGTGCTAGTGCTGACAGCAGGGGAAGAATGGATTCTGAAGGTACTATGAGGGGCTTCTGAGGATGCCATCAACATGTTCCAGTGAAGCCTGCATCTTTAAGAGTCATGGAGAGCACGTGGCACGGCCATCCCCTGAATTAGCATCCAGAGCATCCTCACAGAGTTCTGGGTGGAAGTAAGAAGTCCTGTCAGTGGGGCTGAAAGAGCATAGGTTTGGGGGTGGGGGTGGGAGAATACAGCTCTGTGTTCACATCTTAGCTCTGGTACTTACTGACTCCGGGACTTAAATTCTCTAAACGTCCCTTTCCCTATAAAACCAGGATAAAGAGTTATTGCCAAGCTTTTTAGAAATAATCAAGATAGCCGAAACCGGTTTGATTCAGTGGTAGAGCGTTGGTCTGCGGACTGAGGGGTCCCGGGTTCGATTCCGGTCAAGGGCATGTACATTGGTTGCGGGCACATCCCCGGTACCGGGTGTGCAAGAGGAGCTGGTCGATGTTTCTCTCTCATTGATGTTTCTAGCTCTCTATCTCTCTCCCTTCCTCTCTGTAAAATATCATATATTTTACATATATATATATATATATATATATATATATATATATGCAAGATAATATTTACAGCGGGGAGTCTGGCATCCTAGAATATAGTAGGTGCCTAATTAATGTTAGGTTTCTTATTTTTCTTAGGGGAGTCAGTAAAGATGCACATCTCTAGGCCATGGAAAGTTGGGATGATGGGAAAAAATCAACTGTCAAAATTAAAATGGGGTTCTAGAGATGTGATCACTTTTCTGAGCCCTTTTACCTGTGATCAGAATTGTCCATGACCTTGGCGTTTTTAAGGGTTTTAATATAAGAAGGATCATAGGTCATCTCTGTAGAGATTCTAGAATTTGAACCTATGCTTCTGTTCACTTGTAGGCTGGACTGACACTGTAAAGTTAGGCTGACTTGACTGTGATAATTAGGGGCCAGAAGAGCATGGAGAATTGAAAACCATAGGTAATCCCAGTGTCACATTTTAGCCAATAACAATTCTTCTCCCACCAAGTCTATCAGAACTGTTAACAAGGAGAAAAATGGACTGGTTTGAGTTTCCTCACCTTTTCCTCTCCCCTGCTTATCCTTAGTAGAGGTGCTAATGAACAGTGAAATGGCCAAACGGGGAGAAGCAGAAGGCTGAGGCAGTTTACAAACTGGATGATCGGTTTGAGTAATTGAATTAACTCCAGCAGAAAGAACAGACAGATCCACCTGCGATGCACTGTCAGAAGCTAAAAAACACACCCGCAGTGAAGCTTTCCTTTTTACGTTTCACTTTTAATTTAGAGGTGGATATTTTAGGCCACTGCTTGTTACTGAGTTGGGAAGCTAGGAAGCAGTTAAACCATTCTAAGAATATTCCAGGATTCTCACCCCTTCCAGTCTTTTCACATTAGAGTACCACGTCAGAGAAGACAAATGGACTTCTCTGAAAATAAAGGAATGGAATTTGCTCTCCCAAGCCTCAATCCTAGGCCATCCTCTAAACTAAGAGACATTGTATTGTGACCTTTGTCCATTGCCGAGGGAGGCCAGTCACAGTGAGGTGAGGTATTTTATTATCTGTCTTCAATGTAGCCACTACTGTATGGAGAAGTGCCATAATGTAATCAATGCTGTGATGCTCAAACTTCAGTGTTCATCAGAATCACCTAGAAGGCTTTGAACAAGCAGTGTGCAAGACCCTTTCACTAGACTTTCTGATTTGGTAGGCCTGGGTAGGGGTCAAGAATTTGTAAATCTCACAAATTCCCAGGTTCCAGGGACCATGCCATGAGAACCACAGATGCACTAGATAAGAAGTTGAGCTCTGAAATCAGACTACCTGAGTCTGAATCTCAGAGCTCTCGTCTGATAGTTGTGTGTGATGGGGTGGTTATCGCTTGCATAATATCCTCATGTCCAAGTTTCCTCATTTGTGAAATGGGAATACTAATATCTCATAAGGTTGTGAGCAATAAATGACTTAATACATGGTAAGCCCTTAGAATATTGTCTGACGTATCATATGTATTCACTGTGGACTAGCATGACGCAGTGATAGACTCCCTACAACAATAACTGTAATAGCTAACATTTATTGAGCACTTACTGTATGCCAGAGGACCCTACTAAGCGCTTTGTTAGGTTATCACACTTAATACCCACAACCTTCTCTCCCTCTTTTCTTGTTTCTTACCTTCCCCCTTCCTCTTTCTTCTATTATTCCTTCCCCTTGTAGCCTACCTTAAATTTTGTCTTGCTCTTCATAAACGATATTGTAACAAAATTAATTAAATTCTAAATAAAAAAAGAAAATACACATTAGTTGTCATAAAGTGTGACCTTTACGAGTGTGAGCTTTGGGTGGGGAGAGGTAGGAGATCAATGGTGATGGAAGGAGACTTGAGTTGGAGTGGTGAATATACAATGCAGTATACACATTACGCATTATAGAATTACACACCTGAAACCTGTATAAGTTTATTAACCAATGTCACCCCAAGAAAGTTAGTAAAAGAAAGAAAGAGAAAGGAAGAAGGAAAAGGAGTATGAGTTCATTGAGGATTGTCCCTGTCTTCATCCCAGTATCCCAGCGTGGTACAGGGCACGCAGTAGGAGTTGGGTGAATGTTTATTTCAGGAGTCCTGTCTTTCTTACAAGTGAAACTGGATTCACCCATCAGGGTTCCTTTTCCCTCTGGTTCTTCATCCTGACCTGGCTGACACATTGGTGAGTTTAGCCTCTGTTCTTCCTTTTCCCAACTGCGGGCATGCAAAAGTGGCATTGCCAATCATCCACAAAGCTTTTCTTTCTCTGGCTGCTCCAGGACTACCTTTCAAAATGTTTGTACTCCTTGGATCAAAGCCAGGTCGCCTTTTGAACCTCCAGGAAGCATGTGGGACCCTGGTTGGGGAGGGCGCACCTGCCCTCCTGAGACTTCCTGGAGTGAGAGCTGGCCACCTGCAGCCACCCAGTGCTCCCGAGACCCAGCCGAATTGGCTCCCTCCTCCCTCACCCCGTCTTAAGGGATTCTGCGTGTCAGCTCACCTGACTCTTGGTCTTATAGGGAAGTTGGTTGTCAGGTATTGTCCAGCTCCAGCCGGTTTAAACTCACAGCTAACCTCTGCCTGCCTCCAGATCGCAAGCAGGTCAGCTGCCTGATTCTCATGTTACTCTTGCAGCTCGGGTTTCTCTTCGCCAGGTCCCGATCGGGCCGAGTTCTGCTCAGTTGATGTGGCCAGGGCTTACGTCAAGGTCTAAGGTTTCCGTGTACAGCCTTCTCCGCGGGCAGCTCCCGGAGAGGGAGCGTGTGTGCTGAGAGGTTCGGAGGAGGAAGTTTCCATCTGTGCAAGGCATGTTCATGCGTCTCTAGTATTTGGAGCCAGTCATGAGGACCGGCCTGTGCCATCAAACCAGGAGAATTTATCCTCAGGGGAAATCCATGAGCTCAGTGATGTTTCAAGGTTCCATGTTCACATTGTTTCTCTGCTTGCCCCATGACTAGGTGTCACACAAACATTGATTAAGCGTCTGCTATGACCCACGTGTCTGCTTGTTACTAGGGGTCAGAGTAAGATACAAAGATAGACAGACTTGGCCTTCAGGAAGCTTTTATGTCTGCTCTGAGCATCAATCAGCAGAGAGGGTTGAGTTGGTGACAAGAATAAGGACGCGGGGAGAGAAGGAACTAAGGGATAATGATAAGCCTTAGCAATAAAGAAAATGGTTAAGCTGTTCATGAAGTTACTTGTGGTAGATATGTATCTAGATGTGGGCCTTGTCTAGCTGTGTGGTCCATCGTGAGACCCCTGCAGGCTTCCGACCTGGTGCTCTGCATGCATGGAGCCATGTCAGGGGCCCTTAATTTCTTCATGACACTAAGGTCTGGGGTTGAGCCCCTCCAGGGTCCACAGAAAGGCCCTATTTTCCTGCCCTTGGGTTCTCCCACTTCCCACTGGGAAGACTGGAGTTTTGTGACCATGTATTTCTTTGCTAGCGAACTGGCTACCCTCCCACTTCTGCCAAGTTTGCCGTGGGTCCATGCGCATCTTTTCTCCAGGGCTTATTCATTCTCTGCCAGGAATCGGCAGGGAGATTTTAAGACTCATATTCTTTTTTTTCTTTCTTATTATTTTTTTTCACTCAACACCTCGTCTGGTGCTAAATACTTACATGTCATGCCGTGAATGTGTGTGTGAATGGATTGGTCAGGATTCCAAGTTTGAGTTGCAAGAAAATGCTTTTGTGCTGCAGTGTACACGGCTTAACGTGAGGAGAGAGGTGCTGGCAAGGACTTGGCAATCCTGAGGGTGTCTTTGGAATGACATTTGACTCAATAAGGGTTGACCTATTTTGTAACAGACCAGAATGGGGCTTCCCTTTTACCTACTGTTTCTACAAGGGACGTGTATTGAAGGTCTGTCTCGAGGGAATATGTATTTGACATTTCAGAATAGTGTTCTCGGGCTGAATTTAGATTTCCTCTGCTTTGTCTCATGGGACTGACATGTACACTCATCCCTTAGCATCTGATAGGCTCTGTTCTTTTGAGAGTCCGTTGCCTTTCCGCCGGATTCCCTCCAGCTGCCTCAAGGCTAAGCAAGAAGTGAGCCTCACCATTTCTGTGGCCAAGTGTGGGTCCACAGCTCTGGAAATGTTTATGTACTCGAGAAGTGATCAGATGCGTGGATCCCTTGACATATGGAAATTCTTCAGGGCATTCCAAACGGTGGAGGGGTTTGTTGGGAAGGGACGGAGGGGAGATCAGCTGTATCCAGAACCCGCAGTCATTTCCTCAGGAAACATTACCAGATATTATTGCATGTGGGGGAAATGATGCCCTTGTTTAGCAGCCTAGACCACAGTTGTCATACGGGATGCCCACTGTATGCCGAGCTCATACATCGGACAGAAAACATTAAAATGGCATGATTCTTCACAATCTAAATACTATATAAAAACAAAATAATTAGAAAGTACAAATGGGTTCAGGATTATGCCCATGAGTGCTTAGGCCAGAGAGAGGAAGAAACACACCTCCTGTCTGTTTAATAGAGCAATAGGAGCCTTGAACACACACACACACACACACACACACACACACACACACACACACACTACTTCATTTAATCTGCACAGCCTTTCAAGATAGGCATCTTTTAAAAAAAAATTATTGGTTTTTCACAGAGAGGAAGGGAGAGGGAGAGAGAGCTAGAAACATCGGCCAGCTGCCTCCTGCACACCTCGCACCAGGGATGTGCCCACAGCCAGTGTACATGCCCTTGACCGGAATCAAACCTGGGACCCTTCAGTCCGCAGACCGACGCTCTATCCACTGAGCCAAACCGGTTCCCGCAAGATAGGCATCTTTATCTCCCGTTTCCAGATGAGGAAACTGAGATTCGGGGGCCAGGTCACTGGTGCAGAATTACACAGCAAGTAAATGTCAGTGCCAGGATTCGAACTTGAGGTCAGGGAAGGGACATTGTTATATTGTGAAGGGCAGGTAAACTGCCTTGCGGCTCTGAAGAGGTAGCCTGCCCTTGCCTGTGTATCTGAGCACGCCCCCAGATGACAGGCTGTTGAATGTGGAGTTTGAATCCCCCAATAGAGAGAAGGGCAAAGAAGGAGCTGTACAGACCACAGACATGCCCGCACCCCGTAGGCCAGGCTGTTTGTGCCCATGCACATCTCACCCAGGAGCACTTGGGACAGGGGCTCCATGTTAATACCATCTTCCAGGGCCTCCTTCCTCGTAGGGGCAATGTGCCCGGGCGCTTCCTGTTCCGTTTTTGGTGTTCATGTTCCCTTTGATGGTTCTATATCACTGCGGTCCTCATCGCCCTCATCCGTGTCCCTCATGAAGTGATTTGAGAGGAATATTAATCCTAAAGAAAGACACAGAAAACAAGGGGTAAGAGGAGCTAAGAAAATATAGCCTCAAGCACACTTGGAGCTGGTTTTCTGGGTAAGAGGTTTGAACAGGAGTGTGGCGAACGAACCTGATTTGCATCGTGACAAAAGGTGAAGAAACATACCAGCACATGTTTAATACAGGCCGTATCACATGTGTAGGGAAGAAAGTGAAGGGGGGGGGTGTGGTCTGCAGGTATGTGCACGGTACTACGACCGAGGGCCCCTCCAAGGGTGCCACAGCAGCTGACCTGGCAGGAGGTGTGGGGATCCGGAATTCAGTACATGTGGCTTCTGTGCAGGCTTTTGCTACCTGTCCAGTTCTCTGTCAAGCTGGGATTTCTTTAGCACAGAGGAGTACATTAGGGGTGGATTACACACTAAGCAAGCACTGATATGTCTCACAAGAGATTAGTTCACACCTTAAAATAAGAGATTTATTTATGTTGCTGTGGGATTTATTTATGTTGACCGAGGAGATGGGGCTGGTCTTGTGGCTACCGGGAGATGCCCTTCAAAGTTAAGGGTATGGCACTCGTTTTTACTCTCAGATTGGATCCTAGACATTTATAATGAAAGGGCACCATTTAAACTTATTTGTCGCTTATTAAATGTTTAAACCACTTGGAAGAAATTTTTTAAATTGAGCCTTTAAAAAAATATATTTTATTGATATTTTACAGAGAGGAAGGGAGAGAAATAGAGAGCTAGAAATGTCGATGAGAGAGAAACATCAGCCAGCTGTGCCTGCAACCAATGTACATGCCCTTGACCGGAATCGAACCCAGGACCTTTCAGTCCGCAGACTGACGTTCTACCGCTGAGCCAAACCGGTTTTGGCTAAGTTGAGCCTTTTTTAAAATTTGCTTAGCAACCAGCTACCTATACCTTTGTGCACATGCTCACATAGTTGTTCCACCATTGTGAACATCTATGTTTATTCACAATGCAACATTCTACCTTTAGCATTACTTAATATCGAAATAGCGATATGTGCTATTGTAGGTAGGGCTTTCTAGTTTACAAAACACTGGGACACGCGTTCTCTCTTATTTTTGGCGGCTCTACTTCGTTCCCCTGAACCGATCTGCAACAGTTGAAGGTTCTTTTCCTAAACTGAGCCTGCCTACGTGTAGGAAACCATCGCAGCCTTGGCCTTATCACCATTTCCTGCTCAGGCAGGTAAGGTCTGCTGAAGGAAGGAGCAGTTGCCAAGTGGCCAGGTGTGCCAATTCGTGGCCTAGAAGGGGCAGCTGTCGGCTGAACTTTGCCCGCGTTTTCGGGATTTTATCTGATCTTCTGGGTGTACTCGTGAGTGCGCGCCTGTGGGTGGGGGCATTAGGAGCGGAGACCTGTTCAAAGGTCCCGTGCCTCTGGCTGCAGAATCTTCCTGAAGGTCCTCTGAGCTGTCGGGCAGCCATCCTGGGGTGCACAGGGTCAGGTGTGGGGCCATGCCCCATACGCGGCCTCTCCCAGGCCCTGCGAGGGTTGTGCCCTGGGTCACCTCCTGTCCCATGAATGGAAAAGGACACGTGACCCGAGTAGCCAGTTTCCCGGTCCTAATGGGGTGTTACTGCTGGCAATTTGATGATTTCCTCCCTTAATCTTGAGGCAGTCTCGACATGACTGACTCATAACATGGGGAAGACAGCGGCCTTTGACCTCTTGGTTCCGTACAGTCCTGACCTTGGTTAGATACCATCTTGACCTCTGGAAAGAGCTGTGCTCAGGGCTACTGTTCTGTGAATTCTTCTCTCCACAAAATAACTGAGAATTTTTTTTCCACCTTTCTAAAGTTGAAGGTCACCTCTTTGGTAAGGAAAAATAACCATTTTCCCTGGGGTGTGCTGGATATGTGGGTAAAGGCAGGAAGACTAGCTGTCCCGGGTTCTTATCCTAGGTTTTTTTGCTGATTCACAAAGGCATTGAATTTCTTTCCACCCCTTTTTCTAGATCTGCAAAACAGAGAGGGAAGTTTAAGAACATCCATGTGCTACTGGGGGATTTTTCTGTGCAAGTGAAAATTACTATTGACACAGCCACGGGACTTGCTGCCGGCTTCAAGGGGCGCATTGTGCTCTCTCTGGAAAGAGGCCAGCACTAATGATTGAGACTCAGTGCGTTTGACTTTGACCTTACTTTTGACAGCCCTTCCCTCACAATCTTTAAAAACACACTCCACCGTTTAAGAGAACAGACACAGGTCCTCGGCGAAGCCCGTGGTCTAAGGCAAGCCTTTGACCAGCCTTTGGGAGTATGGTGAGAAAACCCTGTTCTTCATTTGCTTCCTGCTACCTTGGCATTTTAGAAGTGTCGGAAAGGGAAAGTGGCAGAAAAGCAGCCTAACCTGCTTGACAGGTCTTGGATAAACAGAGGAAGTCCAATGAGGCTTCTGGTCTGGGATTGCCAGGCGCAAAGAAGCCACTTGTAGTTTCAGAAAGGCGAGAGTCGCTGAAGCCCAGAGAGCTTCCAGGAGGCCCGCACGCAGGCAGGACCCAGAACTCTAACGGAGGACACGAGGTCCATTGCAGCCCAGGGGGCGAGCTGAGTTCAGTGACTGTGGAACTCTTTGGGGAGGTCGCACTGTTACCTGAACGGGCCGTGTCGCTGGGTGAACATCCCACGGTTGTTCCTGCTCCGCTGTCCAGCCCCGCCATCCCAGTCCTCTGGACCCCATCCCTCGGGCGCAGAGAACGGGGTTTGACAGCTCCCTCCACTGCAGAGTGTGGGTGCATCAGGGAGCTTGATTTTTATTTTCCTCTTCTATCGGAGGTACAGCAATCAACCCATTAGAGTGGAAGTGGAAAGAGAGAAAGCCTTTCCCATAGCCCCCTGGCCCCAGAGAATATCCCCCTTCCCTAGATATTACTTTATATTATTCAAATCCTACTTCTAGAAACTCGGAAAAGGTGGGGGAATGTGTTTCCCAAATCTGTATGACTACAGGACAGCTTCAGGCTGTTCCTGTGAGTAAGGGAACTATTGGCATGTGCCCTGGCGTAACCTCTTCCTCGGTTCACGTTGTTTCTCCCCCGTTCTAGGCCGAGTGCCTCCGGTGTATTCAGTGACCCAGAAATGGTGAAAGGGAGACCGGTGTTTGTGGCACCGCTCTTTTGGAATAGGAAGTAGTGCCTGGGAGAAATCATATAATGGTGAAGTTTTATGTTGGAGTGGCTCTCTTCCTCCATAGCAGTAAGACCCAGGCATAAATCTAAAAAGGCACTTTTTGAGCTTCAGGATACTGTAAGGTGTGAAATAAAAATCTATTCTCCTTATTTAATATTATAAGCACTTAGTATAGTTTAACAACAACAACATATTCTGGTACAAAATACAACTAGATGGATGAATGAATGGTGCTTTCCGACTGAGGTGGTTTATTCTCACCCAGAATTACAGGTAGCCAGAATGTAGGATCCTTATGGAGAAAAGTCAGTGGTGTGTGTTTTCCAATAAAATTTGTATGTGAAAGCAAGGGCTTGCTAAACTGGAAGTCTTTGGAGGTTGTGAAATTCCCTGCTGTTCTTCTTAAGAAGAGAAGGGAGAACAAATTTTCTTCTCTCCCACCTTCTGGGCCGATAAGGAAAAGCAAATTTCAGAAAAACATCGGACGGAACAGGAAGTGTTTAGAGGTTTAGTCATACTTGTTAGGTATGAAAAAGCCCCACTGCATTCTCATATTGTTTCTTTTATGGACTTAACACTTCCTACTTTGAGAATACCTTCCTCCCCAAGGGCTCAACGTCCTTTATAGTCATTAATCTTCATCCTGCTTCTTAAAAAATGTCAGCTGTTAACTGCCACGCAGCTGGTGTCAGACCAGTTACAACTTCCAGCTAAACGCATTTTATCTGTCTGGGTCCCTTAGCTCCGTTGAGAATGTGGCCTTACTGGAGACAACAAGGGGACCTACTTGTCCTGGTTTCCCTGGGACTTTCTGGTTTTAACCCTGAAATCCCACATCCCAGGATCCCTCTCAGTCCCAGGCAAACCGGGACGCTTGGTCATAGCCAAGAAGTCAACCAGTGCAGAGAGAGAATCTTTCCTGCATAAAGAGAATCCTTCCATCCCACCGTCCTTACCTTCCACCCAACCAAGCGCTTTAGAAATGTCCTGGGCAATAGTTTGTGAATGATGCAGTACACATTTTTAATGCCACCTGGTAGAAAAAGATTCAAAGCTCACCCACTGTCCTGGAGTTAGAGGAATTCGAGAGTAAGTAGGGATATCTTTAGGTCTACAAAGGGACATTTCTGGTTTCTTAGGTTTTATTGTTGTTTTGTCTACCCTCTTTACTATAGTATACAGTGGAAAATGAAAACAAGAACTGATACTACCTGATTTTTGAAACGAGAAGTGGGATTTCAGATACTTCTGTGGCTCTCAGATTTTTCATCTGAGAAATGAGGATACTGGTCTCGATTCCTAGGGCCCCTTTCTGTTCAAACTTACTGTGAGGAAAGTAGCAGGAAGCAGGAAGCAGGAAGCAGGAGAGGTCATAAAGGAAACAGACTCCATCTTCTTGAATAAACTCTGCTCACAAGGAGGGCATTTTCCTTCAAGTACAAATCCTTCCCCATACTTAGGGCATTTCCACCCATGAGGTCCCGCCCCCTGGTCTTCTGCCATCTTACACTGTGTCGATTGCACCCGCTGTTTGTCAGTGTCAGGGAGGAAGCAGGTACTCCCTTCCTTTCCTGCCTATAGGGGACCGAGAACAATCCTGACACTGGGCCTCTATGTATTACCCCGGGTGTCAGAATATCCAAATTGCCCCACTCCAGGTTTGCAGTTGTTATGTTGAAACACCGGGAACTTTCAAAAACTGTCTAACATACTATTTACTATCTCCCATGATTCCATGGAAGTACCAGGTTCATTTTGTCAAAGATCCCTATTCCTCATTTTGGGGAGAAAACATAGAAGGATTATGGTTCTGGAACCCGACATAGCTTGATTCAAATCCTCGCACCACTTCTTATATGACATTGGAAAACAAGTTCTTTAAGCTTGCTGAGACTTGTTTTTTTTTAATTTTTAACTTATAAAACAAAAAGCTATCATATCCTAAGTGTCTGGTACATGAAAGGTGCTGAATATATTTTATTTACCCCTTCATTTTCCCTTAGCCCTTCCACCTACTCCAGGCTCCCTGACATGTCACCTTGTTTTCATTCTGCCCCCTCTGTTTAATTTCCGAGGTTACAGAAAAGGTTACAAGTAAAGGAGAACAAGTACACGGTGAATAAATTCTGATGGAATAATCATACCAGACTCTCCTCCTAACAATTCACAGGCGGCCACGCTGCCTCTGAATGCTTGTGGAACCAATTGGGAAGGAGGTGTCATTAGCAAAGAACCAGTTACCAGTACCTCCATGCAAGCAATGAAATGTGTTCATTATTAGAGCAAGACGGGCACCTTGCCCACCCCACCGCTGTGCTCGACGGTACTGAGGGATTGATCTGAAAGCCGGCCTGCCGCACCTATTGTAGCAGACAGCCGGAAAACCACTTGGCGTTTCACGTGGTCCCTAGCATGTGACTCATAAGAAGAAAATGCAAGTTTTCCCTTTGGACAGACCATGGGTCTTAATGTTATAGAAATTACCTTGAACTATCTCTCGTTGAGTGCCTACCCAGTCCAGACAGATGAATTATCCGGTCATGCCAGGACATGCAGACCTGGCAGTGGCCGCTTCTTCTACGGGCACCATCTTTATAGGAATCGAATCTTTTGATTACCATTTTTTCATCCCCCCTCCTTGCTTAAAAACGTGATTTGTAAAGGCACTTGAAAGTGATCTAAGCTCTATACCAGATAATGGTTTTACATGAGCATCATGTCTTTTATCACATAGTCCGCTATGTAATTATGTGATAACTTGAACCTACCACAGATGGAGCCACGAAGCCGCTTCAGAAATGACCATATCTATATGTGTGTATGTCTGTGTGTCCTTAAGATCTGCCACAATGCTGGCACATGTACTTGCCATTGATAGTTATTAAACTATGTGCCAGGCCCCATGCTGACTTTTAATGTATTGTCTCCTTCAATCCTCACAACCTTTAAAGTAGAGCCAGTGCTATTATCCACTTTACAGATGAAGCTATAGCTCTTATCCACCACTCTGCACTGGCCAAAAATATATTCAGAAATGAAGTCTAAAGGAAAGGAAAACATGCTTCCTAGATTTTAGTGTTGTTGTTTTTTGTGTGTGTGATAATATGAAACTTTTGTCACTGAAATGAAACTTGAAAGGCTCCATTCCTCATCTTTTTCTCAGTAGGAATGGGCAAAATGTCATGGTAATTTATGGCATATATCCCAAAGGTGGCCCTTTTAATGACACCAGTTTCTGTTCACAAGCCTCCAGTTCCATATGTACCAGTGTTTATCTGCTGGTTAATCCACTCACCCCCTCTGAAGGCATTTGTGTGTCCACCAACATTCACATGGCAACTTCTACACTAAAATACCTTCCCCCTCAAGATCAGCACAGAACGGAGGTAATAGATCTCCAATTAATCAAGCCTTGCTTCTTGATGCATATAGCAATTAAGGCAAGGAAGCTGGTCTTTAGAGTAGTTCTCAGTGAGATGAGTTGGTGTGTCACCTAATGTGAGTTCTAGAGTAGTATGGGTTAAGCCTGAAAAAGGGTACACCCATACCAGCACTAAAATATCCATGCAAGTCTGGTCCCCTTCCGAGTTTCAAAAGCAGTCACTTATAAGACAGCTAGAGGCCCGATGCACGAAATTCGTGCAAGAGTAGGTCTTCCTTCCCCGGCTGCTGGCCCTGGCTTCCCTCTGGCACCTAGGACCCAGACTTCCCTCTGGCACTCAGGACTGGGGCTTCCCTCCATCTGCTGGTAGGCACCTGAGACCTGGGCTTCCCTCGCAGCCCCAGCTTTGTCTGGAAGGTCACCCAGAAGGATGTCCGGTCTAATTAGCATATTATGCTTTTATTATTACAGATTGTACACACCTTGCTCGGTGTTGTGGAAGGAAGGACCTAGGTTTTGCTGTCCATAGTCTCTGGGTTCAGAGACTGGCCTACCACCTGTTAACATTATGCAAGTTACATAACATTGCTGAATCCCAATTTCTTAGTCTTTAAAACATTGGGAATTAAAACATTTGCTTATTTGATTGCTAGGAAATTTAAATGAAATAATATATGTGCCTGTTCCAGAAGAGTTGACTATAAATAATAGTTAGTTTTCTTTACCTTTAAAGTCCCCCCTCCACCATCTAGACTTTAAGCTCCTTAAAGAAGAGATTTTTTTCTTCTTCTTATGTATCTCTATACTCTTATTTCCTAGCAGTGCCAACCGGGTATTGTTTGAATCAAAGAAAGCGCTTTTAGGAAGGTCTTCAGATCATTGTTTCACTCTCCAGTGATCAGTAGTGTATCTACAGTGTATCAGGTACTGAGCTAGGGAAGTGGAGTCGATAACATAAGTAGACTGTGTCACCACTTTTAAAAGTCCAGCTAGGAGAGAAATATTACATGGTTAATTAAAGTAATGAACAACTTTGGTCCTCGACCAGAGCTTTAAATTGTGAAAACAGCCAACATCATTTGGCATCAAATCTGATGAGTAAGGTTTTTGGTCAGATAAAAGAAATAGCAATAAATCATTATTTGTAACTGGCTCTGAAAGTCCTAAAAGAGGCATTTTGGGAGTACTTTGAAGAATTATGGCGTCACTGGAATAAGTGTCAGTACATTATAGAGCATCTATCTTGAGAGGCAGCAGAGTGAATGGGGTGAGATCATACTAGGTAAGGCATTCCAGGAACTTGGAACCACCTGGAATAAGGCCTAAGATAAGTCAAATAACTACCCTGTTTCCCCAAAAATAAGACAGTGTCTTATATTAATTTTTGCTCCCAAAGATGTGCTAGGTCTTATTTTCAGGGGATGCCTTATTTTTCCATGAAGAAGAATACGGTACACATTTATTGTTAAATGAAAATAAAGGAATTTATTACCTGTATGCTGTACGGTAGTACGGTAGTCGTCAATACAAACCAGACAAACTGTGAATCCTACAGTATCAAGAATTTACTCATTTATTCAATGACAGTCATGTCATCATCTTCTGGAACCTCATCATAACAATCCAATTCCTGAATTTCCTGGTGAATTTCTTGTGACTCCATTTCTTTCAGAATCAGTGGGCCAAATCTCTCATGGTTAGCAATAGCACTGTCTTTAAATGAGTACTTCTTGTCAAGGTAGCCTGCTCGCAGTGCATTTGCAATGCAACTGTCAGTGATTTTCTCGCATGAATTCTCCACCCAACTCACAACTTGTTTCAGTTTAGGTTTCACAAAGTTTCCACGCTGATTTCTCTCCATTCACACAGCAGTGACGTCAGGACTCCGTGTAAGGTCACTGGTTGCTAGACGCCAGTCGGGGCGGCCCTAGTGACCAGTTTATGGTCAGTTTATGGTAAATTAATTTTCATTCTGAGACAGAGCCTGGGGGCCCTATGTTCGGGGGGATGCCTTATATTTCACTCAGAAGGAAACCTGTAAGTAGGTCTTATTTTCGGAGGATGTCTTATTTTCGGGGAAACATGGTAGCTCATCGGACAGTGAGCGTGTCTCCTGGAGAGAAAGTGGGAGATGGGGGGTGGAGCTGGCAGTTTGTAGTAAGATTTATGTGTATATGGTTGGGCTTAAAACTTTGTCAATAAGTCACTAGATGGCCCTGGAGGAAAACACAGGACAAAAGACGAGTTTGTGTTGGCAGTAAGAAGTGCTGTGAGATTGTCTAATGAGGCTCCTTCATTCATTCAGCAAATACTTAACAAGTGGTGCTGTGAGCCAGCAGGCACCGCTCACCCACAGGGATGTGGCAGTGAACAGGACAGCCAGGGTCCCTGCTCCCGGGAAGTTTCTGCTAATGACAGCCTTTGCTTCTGGGTGAGTCTTGGACTTCAATGTGGTTGGGGGGGGGGGGGAGGGGAGAGGGGAAGGGGAAAGTGAGGTAGGCCCCCAACTGTGGATGTGGACACAGGAACATCAAATCCAGGCTCCAGCAAACCATCGACCTGGAAGCAAGGAACTGAAACTGAGGCCTACATCCAAACTCAAGGTCAGGGTCTACTGAGAAGGTCAGGAAAGCACAGACTGGGGAGGCTGGAGGAGAGGCAGGAGGGGAATCCCTGAATGGGGTACTGCTTACAGCTGTGAGTCAGGATGATAGAGCTGAAAACCTATAATCAATGGTAAGAAGTTTTCTAAACACCTTTATGGAACCAGAAAGTGTTTATTGACCGTGGTTTGAGGTGAGGGGGGTATTTATTTGGGTTTTAGGCTATTTAGAGTCATGCAGAGATTTTCATTTTATCAGTATTTGTCTTGTCATTTAGGCCTAACACTCGCAAGGCCAGCTTTTGAAGAGTAGACTGCTTTATTTTTCCTGACTCCATGTTAGGACTGTTGTTAAAACCACTGGTGAGGCTTGACTGGTGATACTCTAGCGTGATTTTATGGCTTGGTTGGCCGGTTGCTTTCTAAGGATGCAAAGAGAATTACTGCCCAATCAAGCAGTTTCAACACCTGAGTGAATTTCAGATGATAAAGCCATATTCGTGCCATGGTTCTGCCACTATTTTAGAATTGTATTTTGCTTAAAGGAAGAAGAAGAAAAAATACTAATAACATCTTAATGCTTCAAAACTGTGGAAAGAATTTTTATAGGAAGAAATTAAGTCCAGTGTTTTGTGTTTTTTTTAACCAAGAATGAATAAATAGTCAACATTAGGCAGAAGGTAGCTGGGGACAGATGACAACTTTGAGCTGAGGACTGCTAGCTCCCTCCAGAGAAGTTAGGTGATCCACTCAAGGAACTTGTTACCCCTTCAACCTCAGTTCCTATATCTGTCAGGTGGTTTTGTGCTAGTGCCGGTGACATGACCCTAGGGATGTTAGGAGCTTATGTCATTGAAGGACCATAACTTTCTTGATTATTACCCTTAGCAGCCTCTTTACTAGTTTAGGGTTCTAAGATTTTATTAAGAAGTTAGCTGCCTGGAGTTCTAAGCATTTCTCCAAATTACCATCAGTTGATAGTTCATTGTGCAAGAACAAAGACCTAACCAACTAGTACCAAGGGTACTGTGAGGAGAAAAACAACCTCCATGTCGCACTTGCCACCTTAGAGTGGCACAAAGACAGTCTCAACAGCCAGCTTGGGGATCATGCTCCTCTCCTAGGGAAAAGTAACTGGATGGGGATACATTCTTTTTTTTTTTTTTTTTTTTAAATATATTTTATTGATTTTTTACAGAGGAAGAGAGAGGGGATAGAGAGTTAGAAACATGAGAGAGAATCATTGACCAGCTGCCTCTTGCACGCCCCCTACCGGGGATGTGCCCGCAACCAAGGTACATGCCCTTGACCGGAATCGAACCCGGGACCCTTCAGTCCCCAGTCCAACGGCTCTATCCATTGAGCCAAACCGGTTCGGGCGGGGATACATTCTTGAGCAGGAGAAGGGGACTGGGGCTTGAGCACTGAAGAGAGACAGCTTTTTGGGTGGGAGAAGGGGAAGGAAGGACAGGTCAGCAGTGGAATGGGTTTCCATTCATTCTTGCTTCTCCTTCATTAACTTTGTCTCGCTCCTGCTACAAGGGCAGCTAGTGCTGGGCACATGGGCTCCCTGAGAAGCTACAGGAAGAGAAGTGGGTCAGCCTTCCCAGGGGTGGGGATGGGGGAACTCCAGGGGCAGCTGGGAAGGAAGAGACACCTGTCTGAGCGGTTGTTCATATATTGGCCAGATAGTCACTGTTTAGGAACTAACTGCCTGAATTATACTGGTAATCCACATTTTTATGGTTTAAAGCAAAACAATAGCGGTCTATTCGGGAGGGAAGGACAGTTGGCAAATTGATTTAAAAAGTGTCTAAAAACCTCTTGTGAGAGATAGTCGTTTCATTGTATCCTGACTTTATTATTTTTGTCTTGATTTAAAATAGTGATTCTCAGCCTTACTTGTCTGCATATTGAAATCACAGTTGGGTAGATGAGGGAGGTGGGGATGGCTTTAAAAATATTGGTGCCTGGCCGATTTCCTTGAATGCTGGGATTATTTTTTCTTCTTCAGATGAACTGGGGTGCAGCCAAGATTCAGAATACCTGGTGTAAAATGTGTGTTTCCTAAATTGTTAGCTGTTCCTGAGTTCCTGAAGTATGTGGAAATTCAAGCATATTTTTCATGTACTGTTGAAAATTTTTTAATCATTTTAACGAAGGCGGGGATCTTACGTACCATAAATTTATTTAATAGCATTAACAACAGGACTACAAGAGTGTAAGACATCAGATTCCTTATTATTTCAAGCTGCTTGATATTCTGTTAATCACGGTGTCATCGTGTGTGTATACACATACTTTTATTTCCTGTCATTTTTAGAATGGTACTGATGCTGATGGCATTTTTCATAGTAATATTCACTTTGTCAGCAAAACTAGTTTTCAGTAAACACTTGTCAACAATAAAACTCCCAGATCTCTCTCATTGTGACCACAGAGAGCTCCTATAAAGAGTCTTTGGTCGAAGAATCAGAGAATTTCTATGATTTTTTGACAGGTAGGAGTAGAAATTACTTGCTAAGATGGTTGTTACTTCTGGAAAAGTTTTTCTAAAAGAGGAAACGCGGATGTGTGACACTCTTAATCAGTATTTGATGTTATTTATATGTTACTTTTTAGAGTGATGAAGGTTGGGGGGGGGGGAGATGAAGTCCGCTCTAATTCCACAGTCAGTCATATAGTGAGGTCATTGTCATCTTCAGTCTTTGTTTCAGTGAAATTAATTTCTCATTTTATACCATAAAGACAAACTTAATTATTAAAGCACACATAAAAAGCAGTGCTTTATTTGAGATTTCTCAAATTCCTTATCATAAAATGCCTCACATTTTCAGAGAGCCTTCGTTTCAAGCAACTCACAATATTTTATAAGCTTCACCTTATTTATCCCTACAATGGCATGATGCGGCAGTAAAGATGGGAATTGTTATGCCATTTTCTCAGACAGCAACACTGGGGGGATGCTGATTTCTTTAACTTTGCCTTTTAAGCACAGTGCTCCTCTGTGGTTTTATTGAAAATTATTCTGGTAGCAAACATTTTGCAGAGATAGAAATCTTTTCCAGATTGAATTTGCGCTTGTTACTCTAGGTAGAGTTTACAGGGCTTTTTCTATTTCTATTCATTTCTCAGCCTGAGGCAACCCAGGAATTATCTGATATCTGTAGAGTAAGGGGCTTTGTTCAGTTTGAGCAAGGCAGTGACTGTCTCCCAGCCTCTTCCTTACTGAGCCAGGGGGTGGGGCGTCTCCTGGTTCTTTGGAAATGGGCTGCATCCAGTTAGGACCTTTTAGGATTTCGCGCAAACAGCTTCATTGGGGCTGCCATTGTAGAGACTTCATTCAGCTTTATTCAGCAGTTTTGTGGATTACCCTCATGTGGATTAGAACGTAAATCTTGCTCTGGTATCAAAGTCTTTAAAACCTTCTCATCAGGCACGTGGGCCATTTAAGCTATAGACATCTTGTAGAGATAAATCACAGGGCAAAACCCTTTTTAGCCTGAAAGGAGGTCTGAGTTGCCTCTCCAGTCATCCCCAGCAAGTAGCTCAGGTTGCGGGTTTGAGCTATAGCTTCTCTTTATCTGATTCTCTCCCTTTTACAAGACTTCCAGATACAGCCATCCAAAGAAAGAGATGAAGATGAGCAAAGCCCAGAGTGATGCTGCAATAGAAAGCAGAAAGCTGCTCGGGGTGGGGAGTGAAGCGTGTATCAGGCACAGGATGGGGAGGTAGGGAGAGAGGGAGGAATTAAAGCACAGGCTCGAAGCAACAACCCTTTGGGCTCGTCCCGCCTGTGGGCTCTGCACAAGCCTGGCCCACGTCCTTTCCTCTGCCCGGGGTTTTTAAGGTCCCATGATTCCCCGGGGCTGGGGACGCTGCACTGTAAATTCTGTAGGAGGGCAGTCACATGGCAGGTAGAACACGCCCGGAAGGTCTCTCTCCTTTGGGGGGAGAAATTGAGAAACCTCTCTAATGACACCCTTGATACAACTAAATAGCAACTCTCAGTTCATTACCCGTTAGCCTTAGGCAGGGACACCGCAGATTGGCTAATTGTAATAGCCACACCATGAAAGGGAACGGCGTTAATGGAGGAGAAAGCAGCTAATAAAGAGCTGAGCTTGGTCACTTTGTTGAGCCCAGGATGTAAGCCGCTGTTAATTTAAGTACCTGTTCCTTCTGCTGTTAAAATTAGGAAGAAAGGATGTAGTGACCCTCTTTCAAAAGGCTGATCAAAAGCGTGGGGACATCTTTGGATCAACCCAACAGCAAGACTTTATTTCCCCCCGGAAGTAATGCCTGCTGGTTTTGTATAAATAAAGTCACACCACCTTTGTACCCTGCGGAGACCCTCTCTCCACAGGACCTGCACTTTCCCGGGGGCTTGCAGGCGTGGCGGCGTGTGTTGCTGAGCTCACGTAATCTCCACGTGGAGCAAAAGCAATCATCTGCATCACGTCGGGGATTAGGAGGGTAGCCGGGGGCCTGGAGCGGCCCACGTTTAATTGTCCGGCGCAGATCCGGAGCCTGTGCTGTGACCTCGTCTCCGTCAGCAAGAGGTTCCAGCCGAATGAGCTGGGCACCCTTCAAGCAAAAAGCATCCCTGGAAACCACAACCTGGCATGAGAAGGAATCACAGCTTGAGCTTCTGCTTACTATTCATGTCAGAAATACTTAAGAAATTCGCGGGGGGGGGGGGGGGGGAGGGCGGGAATCCGTAGCATCTCAAGGTTGGAAAGGATCTTAATTAAAATGTGTTAAAATTAGAACAATAAAGACATCTACTTCAGTTTTTTAAAATAGTTTTTATTGATTTCTGAGAGGAAGGGAGAGGGAGAAAGAGAGAGAAACATCAATGAGAGAGAATCATTGATCGGCTGCCTCCTGCACACCCCCTACTGGGGATCGAACCCATAATCCAGACATGTGCCCTTGACCAGAATCGAACCCGGGACCCTTCAGTCTGCAGGCTGACGCTCTATCCACTGAGCCAAACCAGCTAGAGCGCTACTTCTTTGCTTTGAGGGTTTGTCTTTACAGAATCCTAGGATCCTGTGAGGGGGCTCTTGGGACAGACTGATGGAGAAGGAGACCGTGGTATCCCATGTTTTGTGTGGATCTTCTCTACCCACCCTGTGATCAATGACCTTTGATTTGCCAGGAGATATAAGATTGTGTAGAAGCAGAATCTGGGAGTTTTAAGGCACCTACGAGTTCCACCACCTCAGCGCCTTCCCAGTGCAGGATCGTCTTGTAGAGTCACCTTCTAGCCGCAGCTTAAACCAGCTTTTTGGGGAACAGTAAGTCACGCCTAATTCCAGAGCACAGGTATATGTTGCTGGCCTGTCCTCTGTGGTGCTTCAGCTCAACCTTAGCGCTTCCTTACCGGAGTCCTTCCCGTGTTTGAAGACGCCTGCAAGGATCCTTCAAATCCTTTCCCCACGGGCCACACGTGTCCTCAGTGACTTCATCCAAGCTTGTTGGACTGTGGCCACGGTGGTTTCCGGAGGCAGGCTGAGATCCTTCTTGGTGGGGAAATCTGGACGATGCCGCCTCCAAATAAATGTTGACAGGAGCCTTTCCTCCTAACTGCTCCTGTTTGTCTCGCCTGCACATTTCGATTGGATGCTCTTGGATACATGGGAAGGAGTGGAGGAAGGGAAATGTATTTTGTTGTTGTTCAAGAAAATGTTATAGATAAAAGTAACTTATTTTTACTGAAAAATTGCCCGAGATGAGCTATCTATGCAAGGTGAAGTCGTTCTATGCGCAAGAAGTCTGTAAATGCCCTGTTGGCCCTGCTGATCATGCCCACAGGTAACACATCCCTGGGTGAATTCGAATGGCTGCACCTGCTCAGAGTGCATGCTGGGAGAACTTCTCCGGGACATCGCATTTGGTCCCCTTCTTTCAGCTAAATGCATTGACTCCCTCCACCTTTGCTCCCCACAAGATAAGCAACAGGCTTCAGAAAGTCAGCAGCCTGACTTAGGGACCCTCAGAAACGCTGCTGGAATTCCGAGGGCGCAAAGCAGTGAAATAAACTAAAACTGTGGCAATTCTCACAAGCTTGAATTTATCTCTCCGGATTCCCCATAAGTTGGGAAGCCATTGCGGATTGGCTGGCATTACTTAAATGTCATTTCTTAGTGATCCTCTTTGGAGCAGGGATCCTATTTCCCAGGCTGGTGACTTGCACAAGTTAAGTTGCTCAACCCCTGTGAGCTTCAGACCAGGCTCCTCATGTGGAGTGGAGGTAATGAAGCCTTCCCCACAGGCTTATTGTGCGTCTGAAACAAAGGCTTCATGAGAAATACATTCCAAGGGCTCTCTTAATGCCAGCTCCTCTTCCTGCGGTGATGGTATTGTCCAGCTAAGCCTGGGACACATGGTATTGTGCGTGAGTGCTCACGTGTATTTCTGGGTAAAATGACCCAACATTTTAAATATGTGGGCCATCTGGGAAACTCTTAAGAGTTATGGTGGCAGGATTCATAACATATAGTATAGGCCTGGCCTGATGAGTCCTGAAATATTTCATAATGATCTTAGAAAAGCTTAATGGTCTTTTACCACAATGCTTGATTGATCCATCTATCTTTTTATTCACTTTGTTCACATCACTGTGCATAGATAACACTGTTCCATGTAAAAGGAAGACTTAAGATGCTTTGACTTACTTGTATCTATTTGACAAACACAATACCCTGTCTTCTGATTTTAGGATATAATAGGCCAGGAAGGTGAGGAAAGGGGGGATTTCAGTTATGAATATGTAGGAACCTGTATATTTCAGGTCCGGAACCCATCTTCTTCTATGTCCAAAGCAAGAGCATTCCTTAAACTGGTGAAGCTGTGCTCTTAGGAAGATGCCCACATCGGAGTGAATGTGGCTTGTTCGGCACTACACCCCTGTACCCCCACTGCGGGGCTGCATGGGTGTCTAGGTAACCAATTGAGGAAGCTCTAGAGACCAGGAATATACTTCCCATCCACCTAATTTTTACAGGGCACTCCTGTTCCCCCGGTCATTTCAATCACATTAAAAGCCAAAGACAAATTGGGTTGTAAAAACCTAATGCCTTGAGCAGCCAGAGCAGGGGTGGGGACTGTCCGGCTCGTGGGCTGTATAAGGCCCTGGAAATCATTTGGCCTAGCTCTTCTAAGGCCTTAGGGGTGAGTTAATTAAATGTTTGACCAAATATAGCAGGCTCATTGTTAAGTTGATAATTTTGTATGGCACACGAATGATGTTATAAATATCCCAATGGCCCTTGACCCACCCCTGACCCAGAGGGATGTTGCTCTCGGGGGAGGAGCTGGCCACTAGGAGAAGAGCTGAGTGGGGCCGCTCGATTAGGTGTCTTCTGGAGCCTGCGTGGGATGGGAAGACGGCATTGCAACTGCACTGCTGTGACTTGATGGCCCTGGTTTTCTACTTCAAAATTCAATGGAACACCTCAGTTCCTAAGATGTACCCCAGATCCTAAGGTATACTTTTCTGGGGAGATGCCCAACAAGCCATAGTTTGTGTATATAATGTATATTATCTAAAGAAGACCCACTATTGCATTTTTTACCAAGTTCTTTAAGTTGATCCTGCTAAATTGTAGGGTAAACAATATATTGAATGCAGTTATTCATGTGAATAAGATCGACATTCAAGAGTTTAGGCTCCTGTGTATGTCTGTTTGTATCCACGATGCCAAAAACCTAGAAAACGGTGCCACTCAAATTTCAGTCTTGGACATTTTCTGGTGATGTGTTAATGAAAGCTTATTTAAAGAAAGCCAAAATCATCTTAAATCATTTTGGAACCAGTAGAGGGTACCTAAGTAAATGTGTATTCAGACTTCAGTTTAGCAAATCTCAATACATAGCTTCCCATAGAAGAGATTTCTTCTCTTCAGTGTACGGGAAACAACTATAGTACAAGCATCAGCTTTCCTAAAAACCTTCGTGGTGGAAGAGAGTCCTTTCCTCAATGTATTGAATATCACCCACGTGTCTGTTATATCTCTGGTGCCTGCTGTTTTCCATCTTCTCCCAGTTGATGAAAATCAGCGCGCGAGTGAGACACCGAGGAGCTGCAGGATGCGAAGGGTACCTGCGGTATTTTTGCTAGCGTTCCCCAGGAAATGGTCACGGTCACCGCTGTTTCCGTGACACTTCCTCCTCGGTGCTCTGCACAGGCTCCGGAGACCAGCTCTGGGTAACCCTGGCGTTTATAATGGAGATAGGACTAGTTCTCGAAATGGATCCTAAAGCAAGGGCCACCTCAGCATTGCAGTAAAGGAGTCTTTGAGATGACCTACAAACCTTTGAAATGACCTGCAAACCATCTTTTAGGAAGCACAACCAAACTTCCTTTCGGTTTTTCTCAATTCCAGAAATGCTTGATCTTTTTTTATTCCCAGGAAGTTAGCATTTCATTAGCAATAGGCTCTATACTTCTTCACCTTTCAGCCTCATCAAAGAGTCAATGGTGTAAAAGCAAATGCATAAATTCACCAGGGGGATCCCCAGGATTTGAATAATTTTGAATAGGAAAGACTTTTTGGTAATGAGAATATTTTTCCACTCTTCCATACTGTGCAGCCATGGGGTAGGAGGTGGGGAGAAACGCGATGTTTCTACTTGGTGTATAATGTATAAGCTTGTTTTACATGTTAGTCACAGGTTCCTCAGCACTCAGTTTAAAAAAGAGCAGCAGTGCCCTGCCGACCTGGCTCAGTGGTTGAATGTCGAACCATGAACCTTGGTCAACAGTTCAATCCTGGTTAGGGCACATGCCCGGGTTGTGGGCTCAATCCCCAGTAGGCAGCCGATCAATGATTCTCTTTCATCATCAGTGTATCTGTCTTTCTCTACCTCTCTCTTACTCTCTGAAATCAATGAAAATATATTTTTAAATAAATAAATATGAACAGCATTAGATGGGTACCTGTCACTGGCCCTCTGTGGTTGGGGAAGGAATGGAGAGGGGGGAATTTAGAACTCATTCTGGCTTTAGTAGCTGTGCTTATAGTGACCCTACTCCATATTCCATTACATTTTTTTTTTTTTTGCGGGTGGTGGTGGTGGGGTTTCTATAATTGTAAAATGTACATTCCAGCTTTTGCCTAAAACTATCTTTAGCCTCATTTTTTTCTTTTCAGAGCTCGGCGCAGCTCTTCCTCCCCCCACCCTCCCTTCTCATGGGTATTACAGTTGACCTTGGGCATGGCGGGCTTCCCTTGTGATCTGCCGGTTGTGTCTGCACATTGGAGAGCAGCCTGCTGTTGTTCCGGCACCTGAGCAACAATGCAACCACATCACGGCCCTCGTAGCGACGTCATTGACCCTTCTGGCCGTTTATCCTATCCCCCTGCCACACGTGAACGCACCCATATCACCGTCTGCAGCACTTTAGTTTAATTAGACCAGTGGTGATAATCCTCTTGGGAAAATTGTTATCCCCTCTGTAATCATAAAGTGAAACACCTTTGGTTTTCATTGGGCTGGCAGCGTGTCCTAGAGGTGAATGAGCTGTAAGCCGGTACTTCTCTTTGTTGGGGTCTGACCGGAGAAGCCATTGGGAGAATCGGAGGTTTCCTTTGTTTGGGAAATTGGATGTTAGGTTTCTTAAGCTTCTCTTTGTAGACGTTTCCATCTGAGATAGCCCAATTTGTTTCTTTTTCTTCTTCTTCTTCTAAATGATGACAGTGTGCTGAATGCTGAGTGCATGGTTATAGTGATAGGTTGAAAAATCGGGACCACGTGGGTCACCCTAGAGATTAACAAAAAGAACGTCAAAGGATTCCAGCTGTATGTTTTGTTCTTTTCGGAAAGGAGCTGCAGGAATTGGGCTGCATCCTTTCTGGGGTCCCCTGTCCTCTGCTGGCTGCTGAGCCCAGGGCCACGGTCGTGTGTGTAGTGACTATTATCAAATCACTGAAGGCCCTAGAGGGACACTCAGCTTCCTCCTGACTGGCCTCTTCATTGAACCTTTTAAAAAGAGCTTCCTGTCTCCCAAGTTTATGGTGTCAAAATATTGCTGAGTGGAAACCATCATCAGGAATGAGAGGAATTCAGGATCTACCATCACTCCATCTTTGGTCTTCTTCTTCTTTAAAAAAAAATATATATATATTTTATTGATTTTTTTACAGAGGAAGAGGGAGGGATAGAGAGTTAGAAATATCAATGAGAGAGAATCATCAATCAGCTGCCTCTTGTAACCCCCCCCCCCCCCCACACACACACACACACACTGGGGATGTGCCCGCAAACAATGTACATGCCCTTGACCAGAATTGAGCCTGGGACCTTTCAGTTCGCAAGCCGACGCTCTATCCACTGAGCCAAACCAGTGGATAGGTTTGGCCTTCTTTTTATAGGTTTCATCATAAAATAGTACAGATGGCTCAGTGGTTGAGTATCAGCCCATGAACCAGGAGGATGGGGTTTGATTCCCAGTCGAGGCCCATGCCTGGGTTTCGAGCTCAATCCTTAGGAAGGGGCGTGCAGGAGGCAGCTGATTGATGATCCTCTCTCATCATTGATGTTTCTGTCTCCCTCTCCCTTCCTCTCCTTGAGATCAATAAAAAACATACTAATAAAATAGCACAGTTGTTTCCATCCAGAATTGTGTGGACCCGTCGGGGAAGGTGGTGTAAAATGCCGGGGCAAGCACCGAAGTGTGGCATTCGGTGTCGCAGTGGGGACAGGGAGACTTGCAGAAGTTCAGACCCGGGGCTGTTACCGAGAGAGCACGGTGCGATGAAGGCCCAGCACGCTGACGATTCAGCAAGTCAGAGCGTACACCTTTGGAAGGTGGCACCCAGCTCGACTCTTTTGTAAGTAGCCAGAGCCAGACTGCCCACCAAACAAAGTCAAAACCTCGTGGAGGACTGGGCTTCACCCGGTTGGTTTTCCTGGTAGAGGTGGTGAGGGACGAGGAAGCTGGGATGAGGTGGTCTGTCACTCGCAGGGACTGGACCTCGTGCTCTGAAGGGAAAGTCATTGTCTTCTGAGATGCCGCCTCCTTTTTTCTCCCACTCATGCCAACCCCATTTAAAAATTCTTTGGCTGCACAGAGTTTTCTTCATCAACAGTTTCACTTCTGCAAAAAACCCTAAAAAAAAACAACACACCAGAAAGCTATTTCTGGGAATGAAGTTAACGGTAGATAAGATCTCCAGATATATACTGGACTGAGGGGGAGGGGAGGAGTTGCTCTAGGGTTGAAGCTTAGGGAGCATTTGTTAGAGACTATGTTTGCAATGCTTTCAAAGCCTGTTTTACCTTGAAAAACCCCTGAACAGATTTTTGTACGTTTCCCATGTGAGTTCACGTCTTTCCTCTTTCACCCCCAAAAACCCCAAACACGAAAAATATCACTCATCCTTCGAGTTGCTCAAATTACGTGTGATGTTTGATCAAGTTCAAGAAAAGTGAAGTCGAAGGTTTCGCCTCTGGGTGACCTTTCAGAGAACGTCTTGATTGATACAGAAACGACATTGGGCATTGTGTGTGACTGCCCCCAGTTAGCAAATCCACCAGGGAACTTGAGGATGTATGTTTAAACGGATCTATTCCAAATGCCCTATTTGGTGGTGGAGGATGCCTCAGGGAAGGTGTAGCGATTCCCTTTGGAGATCACAAAAAGATGTATAGAGTCATTTAAAACCGAAAATCCCTACCACGACCACCAAACTTTCCAGGGTTCGAGCGGAAGAAAAACTTGACTTTTGGTGATAGGCCCCGGGGACTCCTCTGCTTCCCTCTGCGTGTTCGATGAAATAGAAAATGCTGGAGAACTGTCTTTCCAAAACATAAACCCCTGAGCTTTACTTTAACCTGTGATTTTTCTTTCGCTCCTGATTTCTGTTTTCACAAAGGCATTTGACTGATCTCTCCCCCCCCCCCCAACCTATTTTTAAACCTGGTGTGTCCCACTTTGCTTTGCCCAGTTAAACCACAGAAACAAACGGAAGTTATGTTCCGTGTGTATGGCCTGCGAGTCAAACGAGGGGGCATGCAGATCTCAGATGCAAATTGCACTGCTCTCCTGGCCCTCAGCTGCAGGGTTGGTTTGCGAGGGTTGGTTTCTTGCCCGTGTTGGCCATGTTTTAGCTTCAAACAAATAATTACCTTTTCCATCCCATCCAGTTGTTTTAATTGATCTAACAAACACTGCCTGTTTGAATTTAAATAGTGGACCTGCCAAAGCCCCTCCCTCCCCTTTCCTTGTCCGTTGTGTGTTTTTTAGCTAGATAGTCGTTTTCTTAAATGCAGGTGATTCTTTGAATCTCCGAAACAGTTCAGAAGAAAAGGAAATATTGATTCTAGATAGAAAATGAAGGGACAAGGAGGTACCTGTTAACGTTACAGAGAGTTCTTTGCTCTGAAGGGGAAAAAAAATTAAACATTGGATATATATTTTTTGGCTGGTTGTTGTATAATGAGATCGGTAGATAATAGAAATGTCTTGCTTGTAGATTGATGTACTACATCTGGAATTTATAGTCCGTCACTTGGTGCAGATCTCTCATTTGATCTGAGCACAGGATCATACTTGGATTAGACTAGGGAGATTGCCAGAGGAGAGAAAACATGTTTTCATGTGTTGGTGGCATTATTATGTGACTTGGAAAGTCATTTTTGAGAGTAGTCTTTAAAGCCATTCTCTAGGTCAGCGGTGGGAAATGTCCGGCCCATGGACCGTGTAAGGCCTTTGAAATCATTTGGTCTAGCTCTTCTAAGGCACTAGGGGTGAGTGAATGAAATGTTTGACCAAATATAGCAGGCTCATTGTTCAGTTGATAATCTTGTATGGCCCGAGAATGATGTTATAAATATCCCAATGGCCCTTGGCAGAAAAAAGGTTCCCCACCCCTGCTCTAGGACTTACTTTATCATTTCCTCCGCGTTGTCTCCCCTCGTTACTTGAACAAAACCACTAGTACAGAGAGAAAAAATGGGCACCCATTGATCCGAGTCCAAAGGAAAGCCCTATGTTACAAACCCTCCCAGAGTTGTGTTATAAATCCCAAAAGCTGGAGCTCTGAAACGCAACAGAACAGCGTCTGTCGTATCGAGGGGGCGGGCGGGATCGCCTGGCATGTGCTCAGATGTCCCCCCCCCCCCCGCCCCTTTTGCCCCTCTCCCTTAGTTCACACCTAGTTCCAAGCGTTCATTGTCTTCCCCCTCCCCCCTTCCTGCCTTTGTTTTTTAACAGCAAGAGCGAATTTCATACACACCTCCCGAGAGCCCGGTGCCCAGCTACGCTTCCTCGACTCCACTTCATGTTCCAGTGCCCAGAGCGCTCAGGATGGAGGAAGACTCGATCCGCCTGCCTGCGCACCTGCGTGAGTGTTGCGCCCGGGGCGGGGACAGACAGAGGGACCGCCGTCCAGAGGGGCGCGGGGTCAGGATGATGGACTGCGTCAGGAGCCGAGGGGCAGGGCTTCAAGCTGGAGAGGGGCCAGCTGAGAGGGATCTCACGCAATGCCACCCCCTCCCCAGAATGGCTTCGAAAACCCCGAGACTCCCGCCCCATGCTTCTCTGTTCGGCTCTGTGATGCGTTACCCGCGCACCTGGGAGCGGGCGCTATGTGTGGCAGATCCAATAACTCTCCTAAGAGGCGAGATGGATTCTTGGGGACAGAGTCTGCCTTTCCACATTCACAATAATTCCCCTTTAAGTTTTGTTCAACTTGTGAGTCAGATTCTCTCCCTGCTTTGCTTTTGAAGCTGTGTGTGTGCTCTTCATGGCTTCCCAGGGCCCCCGCTCTTGCCTTTCCCATGCTGGCTGCTCTTCTTCCCTGGATCTCATGTGCCTGGACATGGCTTCCCTCCCCTCCTTTCTCCGGCTCCTCTCTCTTCCCTCTCTTGTGCCTGCACTACCTCCGTAGCTTCAGCCGGTTTGCGATAGTTCTCCCAATCGTCTCCCAAATCGCCTCCCAAATCGCCTCCACCCCTGGCCTGGATCTTCAGCTGCAGCTCGGCAGGGCGTCGGGGCCAACACACGTGCTGCCGGGACCGGCTCCAAGCAGCCGGCACCTGCCATTTCCTCTTTTGTCTTTCCTGTGCCGCCGCCCAGCCCAGATACAAGGTGATGGGGCAGCTGGGGAGGAGAATGGGTCACCTGATCCCCACCCTGGTCACGGTGTCCAAGAAAATGCCAGGTTCTCTGGCTTCCATGCTATCCCGAGGGCACAAGTCCAGGTTATGGAGGACGCCGGGGGTCACCTTGGCCCAGTCCGAGTTAGTTCCTAATAACTTACATGGAGGCTCGTTGAGCCCGCCGCCGCTCTCTGGCATGGTGCTGCTCCCAGGTCATTCTCCTCTTGTCCCATCGTCCTGAAGGGCCCACACGGTTGCCTGCTGAAGGCGGAGAACAACAGGGGACGGAGGACACAGGCTTCTCTTTCTCTTCCTGTGACAGGTCAGGGAATCGGGTGACTGTGTGCTGGGAGGTGCTAGGGGAACGTTGCTGGTAACCCCTTCTCCCCCACAAGAAGGATGGGTGCCGGGCTTGTGGACCACGAGGATTCTCCCTCTCTTCCAGCTTGCAGGGTCCACCACTATTTACAGAGTTTCTCCATGAAGGGTCAGCACATCCCAGTTTCACTTAGGCAAGGAGGTAAAGGCATAGCTCCATGGTGCTATCCTCTCCACAATGCCCTTTGACAGACCAGATCGGGACGGTGCAGGTGCCGAGGTCATGGCTGCAGGCACTGTTGTCCTCGGTGAACCGAGGGCCTTGGCACCATGGCAGCAGACAGGGTGGCAAAAGGAACCACAGCCAGGAAATAGCATCTTTTCCTCCACGAGCTGCCCTGTGACTAGCATATTCACTTCAGGATGGAAAATACTCGTGCCATGCAGGCCAAACACTCCTCCTACCAAATCCCATTCATCTCTTCATCCAGCTGATAGCTATTGATTACCCGCACCGTACCAGGGACCTTCTGGATGCTGGGGATACAGAAACGAACAAAGCAGACCAAGCTCCTTGCCAGGTGCAGAGGGAAAAGAATTATGAACGCTTGTCCCAAACGGGCTGCTGTTTCTTTCGTAGCTTCTCATTCCTTTACTTGGACACATTTCTCCAAGGAGGCCCCAATTCCTGGTCCGTTTCTGGATGCTCTTTGACCATAGAAACTGCCTCTCTGTAGGAAGTTATGGTAAAACAAAACAAACCTACACCAAACTGGCAGACTAGAGACCTTAATTCCTAACTAGTTCTGCTGTTAAACCAGCTGTTTGATTGTGATCAGTCATTGTTAACACCCAGTGTTCCCATCATACCACATTGTGACCAGACAAGAGAATGTTAGCCCTCTTCCGGATATTATGATTCTCACCTAAGGAATCATCCTCCCTGTGTGAACTGTTTTTTCCCCCAGCACTTTACTTTTTTCAGGAGTAGACAGTTTTCTCAGTGAGCCACAGCTTACCACTGTTTGGCCAACCTACTGAGGTAATCACACGATCGCAGGATCACAATAACTCACAGTACTGTGAAGTCCTTTATGTACGTTATCTTGTTTAATTCTCACAGTAATGCTTGTAAGGTCAATATTCTTTTTATATCCATGTCACCCATGAGGAATTTAGGGCTTAGAGAACTGAAGCAACTTGACAAGGTCACATAGTTCGTAAGAGATAAAGTCAGGATTCAAACTCAATTCTGTCTGACTCCAAAGCTTACGTTCTTATCTGTTATGTTACCAAGTGTGTTTAATAAATATTATTTGGATGGATGGATGGATGGATGGATGGATGGATGGATGAATTCAGAGTTGGCACTTAATCATTATTCACTGATGTGGCCATGGCATTGGTTTGTGGCCGGAATCTTTTCTTAGGATCAGATGGTTAGATCCTGCAGTCTAGCAACCAGACTGTAGAATCTAACAATCTGTTCTGAGTGATTCAGAATTTGGACTGAGGACTATGGTCAATCAGTTATTGAATGGTTTGCTCCATGAGATGGGTGGGTAGGTGGAGGGTATGTGGATGGATCCCCCACACAGATAACTATGAAATATAGGACTGTTTCATATTGCTGCCAACCTTAGAATCGATTTAGTTGTTAGGTTATGGATTTGGTTCGGTGATGATGTTGCCTTAATGCCTACTCTCAGGCAGCCCAACTTCAGGGGTCTCCTTGTCAGTCTGCATGAGCCCCATTGTGACACCACAAGTTCTGACATCTGGAATGAATCCTCGGAAAGTGGAGGTTCCCAGGCTTTTGTTGTTTGTCTGCCGCTGGGGCTTTCCACCCGAGGCTGCAGTGCCCCCCCCTCCCTCTCCCGTTCCAGGACTGCGCTGCCCAGTGTGCTGTTTGAGAAACGTCTCCTGGAGCCCCTGCGAGGGTTGAGGCCATGCCGTATACTTAGAGATGCATCCCAGCTGAGTTTCCAAACCTAAAAGAAAACAAATATTCTAACAAGGGAGTTGGGCTATTGCTGTTTTAATCTGGGATTCCAGACAATTCCCCGTGGAATGCTCATGGAAAGTACGGGGAAGAATCTGGAAGCCAAGACAGCAGCAGGACATTTATGGTATTACGAGGTTGAAAGCTTTTTTAACTGCTTGTTTTAAAGAGACACTCACCAGGCTGATGTGCCTCAAAGTGGCTGCTTTTCATCATTTATCCCCATTGATCTACAGATAAGCCCTCTTTCTTAACTCTTTTTCTCCATTCATTCTTAAATAAATATATATCCTTTCCTGGTTGGAAGGAGGGCCGGGATCTTAGTATTTAAGATTCTCTTACTGAGGGTTTCTCCCCGTTTTGTGCTGCAAACACAGGGCTGTCCTCAAACTGAAGACACGGCGTGACAGATTAGCAAGCTATTGAGAAGTAGAACAGAATGCCTTTCCTTTTTGTTTCCCTGTGACCAGTGGAGCCCAGTGTTACGTGGTGACTGTGGTGGCCTTGAAAGGGGCACCTGGGCCTAGGAAAGGGCTGGAGAGCCACGGGGAGAAGGGCCGGCCCCGGGCCATCCCGGTCTGGCTTCCTCGCTCCCCAAATGTGCAGGTGGGCGCCCTTCAGCAGCCCCACAGCAGGTTCCCGAACCTTCCCTGTTCCACCAGGAGAGCAAACACGTATATGTTTACTGAGAAAATAGGAAAAGCTTCTTTGTTTTCTCTTTCTTTCATAAAGGGTGCTGAAATTTTTTTAAGCTTGAGGATAGATGACTTCAGGTACAACAATTACAGCAGGTAGAGTAACCCAAAAAGCCCCATTCTTTTTTTAAATTGTATTTTATTAATTTTTTACAGAGAGGAAGGGAGAGGGATAGAGAGTTAGAAACATCGATCAGCCGCCTCTTGCACACCCCCCACTGGGGATGTGCCCGCAACCAAGGTACATGCCCTTGACTGGAATCGAACCTGGGACCCTTCAGTTCGCAGGCCGACGCTCTGTCCACTGAGCCAAGCCAGTTTCGGCAAAAGTCTCATTCTTTAAAGGGGTCATAAGCCTTCTATCACACCTTGAAAACACTTAAAAGGACCAAAGACCCTCTCAGTTCCTTGACAAGATCACTCTCGATTTGAGGCAGTGAAGGGCTGTGGCTTGGAGCAAGAGATGACCTTTTCTGATTCTTACAAGGGCCCTCATGATGTGAGGGAGAGACTTTTTCTCGTTTGTCTGCCCAGAGAGCACTGAGGGCACAGTCAGCGGGCACTGAGGGCACAGCACAGGGTGCCTCATGAGGCGGTGCCAGCCACGTGACACACTCGGCCTCAAACAGTAGTTCAGGGCTGCCCCTGTGATCACAATCAGGTAGTTCAGCGTGGTGGAGCAGAATCTAAATAAATAAATGCATTTTCTTTATTCTAAATTCCTTGTCCATCATCATTTCGCATGTAGTTGCTATAATTGCATCTAATCACATAATCGCCATTTGCCCAAAGACTTTGCATCCTGGGATGCCAGGTTGGCTTTCTAAAATCCCTGTGAATTGGTATTTAAGCATCGTAACCTAGGAGCCATTCATCATATTTAATAGGGTTACGGTTTATGATGTTGCGGGTTAATAAATAGCCGTAATAGCCACTGGGAGTTTTCTGGTCAGAACACCAGAAATAGTCCCTTGGCTCTGCTGCCTTTCCTTGTGAATCTTTTAGAATTCTTACATTACTACTCCTACGTGTGCGCGTTTAATAATTTAATTTAATGCCTTCCTCTGGAAACAGTACCTCTCCACCGCTCACCCACTTGGCCATTTCGCATTCTCAGCAGAGTAACCGAGTTGAAGACAGTCACGTGACAGACCAAGCTATATTAGAACCAGGGCAGTAAAAAGAGATGCAGTGTCTCTCATTTCTAATCAGCTGGAGCAACCAACACTTTTATGTGCTTTCACGTTATTTTTGCTCCCGATGAAGAGGCCAAAATGGAAATCCAGTGTAATCATAGTGAATATTTTATATTGTTACACATAACAGAATGCATTCACATATACGTATTATCTCATTTAATCAAGCAACAGTCCCTGGAGTAGGTGTTATTAATTCTGTTTCATTAATGAGATGACTCTGGCTTAGATAGGTCCTAATTCACACAGCACACAAGGAATCTAATGCCATTTCTATTTCCAAAGGCACCATTTGACTTTTTTTTTGTTGAAATATATTTTATTGATTTTTTATAGAGAAGAAGGGAGAGGGATAAAGAGTTAGAAACATCAATAAGTTGCCTCCTTCCTGCACACCCGGTACTGGGGATGTACCCACAACCAAGGTCCATGCCCTTGATCAGAATCGAACCTGGGACCCTTCAGTCCGTAGGCCAATGCTCTATCCACTGAGCCAAACTGACCAGAGCACCATTTTGACTTTCTTAGAAAACACAATGGCAGGGTCTCATGGGCCTGAAAGTACCGCTGACTATGGGAGCCTGGGCAGCCCCGGGTGCAGGGATGGGAGTAGCCAGGGCTCCAGCGGTGCACTTGACCATTGATTGGTGCTGACCTTCCAACAGGCTGCCTCTCCTCAGGAACAGGAGCCTGGTACGATGGGTAATTCCTTCTCACTTTGCTCACCCACTTCTACTGCTCCTCCCTCTTTACTCTCTCGTGAGCTCAGGCTGACGGTCACTTGATCTCAGCAATCAGAGGGACAGAGCTGGTCGTGAAGGCCCCAGAGGGCCCGCACTAGGAGCGGGGCCTGACCAGGTAGCGCCATTTCTCTGGCATCTCACCAGGGATGGCATCCTGGGAGCAGGAACCCCTTTTCCTTTCCTTCTTGCCCAGTGAAAATGCTTGGTGGTGGGAAGGACTTGGGTTCGGACGGACCTGAGTGGCTTCATTCCAGGGCCACCGCTCTGTGTTGGAGATTATCGACCCTCGCCAAGACTCGCCAAGACTCGGGTTTCTTGGTAGTGGCAGAGCTATGCCACCCAGCACAGAGCCTGGCACACAGTGGCCGGTAACTCCCAAGACCTCAATCTCAGTTTCCCAAGCTGGTAAACAGCCTCCTCAGGGGTGGCTTCTCCCGTTTCCAAGGGCCATAGGAAGCACGTATGTCCTTGTTTGTTTCATTAAAGGGCTTAGGGTTCTGTGCACACAGCATTGAGACTGATTTCCCTAATTCACTGTGAAAATCGGCTTCGTTTTCTAAACACTCACTCCATGTGGTTTCTAGGAGCCCAGTTCTGCACTGGGGCCTTCCATCCCAGGGCATTTTCTACCCCTGCCCCCCCCCCCCATGCCTGTACCCCTCTCTGGAACTGTTTACCCCAAGGGCCTTGCCTGACCTATAAGCCTCCTTCCTCTGCCCCTCCCACCCTCTTCTGAGACCCTCCCTGCCTGTCCTTTGTCATTGTCAGCGTTCCCAAAACGGCCTCTCCGCTCACAGCTGCCTGTGAGTGACGTGCAGTGACGTCACCAGCTGAGTTGAGGCAAGGACACGGGGAAGAATATTTCATTCTCAGGATCTCGGGGAAGCAGTGATGACTTTTCACAGAGATGGCCAGCCACCAGCCTTTTCTATTTGGTTCCCCTCAAGCCTTCCTTTGGGGGGCCTTCCCTTCTTACATTCAAACCCTTAAAGGCTGTCTCGTCCTCCAACAGCCCACGCGGCTGCACGAGGGCCCCGGTCAGCTGCTTCCAGCAGCGTGGAGAGAACAAACAGCCCACAGCAGACCAGCCAGGATGCTTTGGAAGGGAAATTTCCTTTTTGGGCTTGCTGTCTGAAAGAATTTCCGATGCAGGCAGACGTTAATTCCTAGCTCCATGCTTCCTGATAAGGAAGCAGCTTCAATAAATGCAGCTATTTTTAGATGTCTTTTTTTTTTTTTTTTAAGAAATATATAACCAGAGGTCTATTGACCTTTCCTTTCACTTCACGTTTCATGCTGTGTTCTGTGCACATGTACGGCTCCTCCTGCATAAGTTCTCACAAAGGGCTTTGACTGGGGGGTGGGAGTTAGGGGGGGTCTCAGTGTCCTTTCAATGCTGAAGTGGATGCTTGGAGGCTGTTGGCAATTGATTGTCCCTCCCGGACGCGGTGGGTCATTGATGTGAGCCCAGAGATGCCCAGCTCTATTCTGGACCCAATATCGGAAGTTCATGACAGACCCAGCAAGAGAGCCATTTAAAAATAAAAGCCCGTGAGAACCCATTCGTCCCATGAGTAGAGACTTGAACAACAGGAAACTAAGAAAGGACATTTTCATTTCTCCTGTCTCCTCTCAACCCTCTCCCCTTGGATTTTCCCAACCATCAGTACCTCCGTGGTCTTTCTCTCGGCATGTTAGCGTTCTGCAGAATGAGAGGCGCCTGCCCAAAAGCCCAGTGGTGGGCCTTATCTGCGTCTACAAAACCCTGCTGGCAGGCGTCATGAAGATTCTATACGATGCTGGCTTGAACTCTGTTTTCTGAAGTGACTCCCCGCCTCCTCTTTATTGTCTCAGAGAATTGATGGGGCTGAGTCTACACAAATATGATCAAGTTTCCATCCTCAAATAATAGATATTTCCTCCCATTTTGCTTCATGCCCAAATTAAACCTCATCAGTAGCTCAGACTCTTGGAGTTTCTAACAGGAATGACGTCTACTGCTTTGTCCTTATGCTTTTTCCAGAGGTGACTGGTACCAGTGTCACTGATGTCAGTTGCCTGGACCATGCTTGGGTGTTGTGGGGGTTCTCTTCTCTGGTCTCTTCTGAAGCAAGATAGAGCAAGATTTGAGGGATTTAAACTGTCCCTTGTCCCTGGCCACATGCTGACTGTAAATTCCCCAAAATAATTAGTCACCCTCCCCTGACACTTACAGCTTCCATCGTGAGTAGGTGGACGAAAACCCCATTCTTTTGAAATTAGATTCTATTTCTGTTTCCTCTAGATCATGGCTAGAAATAGCCTCAAATGGGGCTCTAAGATTTCAGCAATAGGGATGCAGATTGCGGATACGGATGCTGGGTAAAGAGCCGCGGGTGCGTGGTGGGAACAGATTGGACGTCTAGAGGGGACAGTCTGACGGCGAGGGCTGTGCAGGGAACACGTTAGTTCTCCCAGCCAGCTGGGTGGGGCCAAATTCTCTGCTCAGGGGATGGGGCAGTCACTAAAACGGTTCCCCAAGGAGGGTAAAGGTCTGTGAG
Source organism: Vespertilio murinus (assembly GCA_963924515.1). Classification (NCBI taxonomy): domain Eukaryota; kingdom Metazoa; phylum Chordata; class Mammalia; order Chiroptera; family Vespertilionidae; genus Vespertilio; species Vespertilio murinus. Next base: position 174,612,179 of record OZ004707.1, on the reverse strand, counting down.
GAGAGTCACAACCATTTTTTTTAAAAGTACCTAGATGAGTGTTGAAGGGTGTGGAATGATAGCATCTTCAGGGCTATCAGGCAGTTTACGTAGTAGCTCTACTTTAGCGGTGCCAATGCCAGGAATTAATTACCCATTTGTTTTCCAGGAGTGGCTTATCTTTGCAAATGAGTTTCTTTTCTTGTCATCAGAGCCCACCTGCCAGTTCACAGGAGCTGTGCTCCTCCCGAAGAGCCATTCCCACGCCAGCTGTGCATCAGAGGCCTCTCTAGATTCTAGAGAATCTCTGGGACAGTCATGTGTGAGATAAGCGAGCATTGTCATTGCTACTCACTGAGCGCTCGGCAGTGCCAGGAACTTGATGCATATTATTCTGAAGAGCCACTACCACTGCAACGTGGATAGTATATCTGTTTTGTATCCGAGGATCAACGGCAAATCCCTTGCCAGAAACGCACAGAGGGCAAGTGGAGGAGCCACAGTTGGAATCCAGATCTCTATGCAGAATCCAGATGCTTGGAGGCACTGGATTCTGCATAGAGATTTGCACCTCACCTTGTTGCTTCTTGAAAGTCTTAGAAACCGGTGGAAATTAGTTCTTCCCAGCTGTTGGTTAGCGGGAGAAAAGCCAAGCCAACAGGTGCATTTTCTTCTTTCTTCATTTCTTTTTTTCCTCATTTATTTATTTTACTTATTGGATTTTTAAAATGTAAGCAAAATTTATATTAACTAAGGGCACATGCTGACTGAAAGTCCAAAGGGATAAAATCAGAGACACAAACTAAGTTAGATTTTGAACTTAGAGGGAGATCATTTTTAAAATCCAGTCCTCTGTGCAGACTGTTATCTGCAACGTATTTTCGGGTATTTGTATACATTCTGAAGCGTTAGGAAGAAAATTCAATGAGGTAAAAAGAGGGTCTTGAAGTCCACGATTTTTCATCTTCTTACAAGAGATGATCTACCTCCCAGATCATTAGTATACAGTAATACTGAAAGGCGATGTGCTCGAATAGAGATTATATTACTTGGTTCACAAATTAAAGCATTTCGCTTCCTAATACTCTTTGTTAATCAGACCTGCTTCAAAGGATTGTCTGATATTCTTGTGCTTTAGTTTACCCACCTGGCATATAGGCTGGGAAAGTCTACTCCAGGAGAACAGAGCAGAGAGTGCATTGTCTTGGGGCCCACCCTTTGAGTGTTGGCATAGCATGGTTACCCCGAATAGTAGGGCCACCCCGAATAGTTCATTCTTTCTCCCCAGGCTGTAGTATGCTCGTGTTTGTAAAGCCAAGTAGCCCAAGCACATGATTCTTCAGGTTCTTCGAAGCTCAACACCTTTATTGCTCTCTAATTCCGACAAGAGATCCAAAGGATATTAGCAGGGGAGCATTATCTCTCAATGCTAAGAATCATGATCATTCGCTTGATCTCAAGCACTCAACATCAGCTTTTAGTGCAGATGGCGGTATTTCAGTGACACAGGACACTGTCGTCTGTGACGATGCCCCCTGCAAGGGAACATGGAAGCGCAGTGCCCGCTGCTGTTGGCTGCTTCCCTGTGCTGTCCATGACTGAGATCAGACACAGAGCCAGCTCCAGGGCGTTGCCTGTCTTCTGAAGGCAGTCCTGACCAGTTAGTCGCATCTCACCCTGGCTCCCAGGACCTCACCGCCAAACCCTAGGCCTGCTCCCCTCTTCTCATAGCCCCCCTTCCAGCCCGAGACTCGCCTGCGAGTTGGCCCTTTGCCCAGTGCATTATGCACAGGCGTGGCTTCTGGCAACTACCTTCTTGACCCCCCAACTCTAGGATTTGTGGGAATCCCCTCTGCAACTTGAGGCACATTGGCCTCTCCTGTAACCTGCAAAATGACAGTCTGCATTTTTACCTCCCTCTCTAGACGGTTTCCTTGGGGTTTCGGGCTTTACCGAGCCGGCTGATCAGCATAGAGAGGCCACGCCGTCCTCCTCCAGCTGGCACCATAGCACATGCACAATTAATACTGCGTTCATTAATAGGGGGGAGGGGAGGAGCACCCGGCTGGCAAGGATTGAGGGCTTTCAGCTTCTAAAGTGAAGGCTTTGATGCTGAGCTTTCAAGTGTATTTCCACCTGCCCAGCCAGCAGAGAATCTGTGACTCTCATGCCATCCCCTGGGCAAGGAAACTCACACCCAAGAAACTATTTCTAAACAGATGCCCTGAGCTAGTTACTCAAGCCACCTACTCCTGGCCACAGGCTGTGAATAGGGGGTGTACGGAGAAAAGAATTGTCCGAAGCAGCAGCAGCGATTCGTGAACAGAGCTGAGGAGGGCTTCTATGTTGCCTCCTAAAGTATCTTCTTGGCTCACCAATGTCAGAAACTCTCCGTAGAGAAACAAAGATGAACATATGATTGGTGTCAACCCTCTTGAAGAATAAAAGAAACCAAAACAAACAGTTTTGCTTGGTTTACCTTCTCCTTCCTCAGATGCCTTACTCCAGGAAGTCACCCTAAGAACTGCACGTTCACAAACCCGTCATTCTGATAGGTTTGAAGGTTCGATGGTCTTTGGCCTGCTTTCCTACTGGGTGAGATAAAGTGGGGGAGAGAATTCTTGCCTTTCCTTTCCATTCTGAGTCCCTCCACGCAGTTGTTCTCACAGAGCTGAACTCCCTCCCACACTTACTCTTTTCACTTCTTGTGCGAAGCGGTGCAGAAGCCACCTCACGAAACCCCCTCCCGGCACGCAGTTCCCCTTCCCTTATCGGCAGCTCCGTCAAAGCATTCTGTGTGGGGCTCTCGCTGACCTTAACGTTTGACCACGTTTCAGTTATTTACCCAGATATTTTGGGTTTATGTAAAGGTCTTTTAGGAACACAAGCGTAGAAATTCCCTAAGAGAGCTATTTCTCACTTGAGAGTCAGGGGTTAGGAACTTGCATCCTCTGATCATTTGGAGAGGAACTTCAGAGACCTACCAACATCTAAACAGATGCAATATTTGTTTGGCCCTTGCCCAAGGAAATTGTTTTCCTGTTGATTCTTTGGCAGTTTGCTTCAGATGAATCCCATTGAGAGAGAGAAAGAGAGAAGTGAGGGTTGGATTGTCTCAGAGCTGTGATGCCAGAATCTGCTTCATGGAGCTTCTGTGATGATTCCTGCCACCCAGAGGGATCCAGGGAAGGAGCGTGAAGAAATACAACTGAGTATGGTAGCCTGGGTCTTGCACATCCAGCTGTGTAGCGATCTCATGGCTGGTACTTCTTGGTTTGCTGAAGGAGCGTTGAGATTCAGAAAGTGTTTGGCTTCTAAACTCTGGGCCCAGGACAGAGGGCTGGGGTTTCCCGTGAGCATGGCCAACGCTATGCTTTGGCAGAGTGTGTGGTCACTCAGTTGCAGTGATTTAAGATTGCCCTACCTTCGCTATCGCCTACGTGAACTGCTGTGGTGCTTGATATTTCATTGCTAAGATACATTCCTGCCCTAGCCAGTTTAGCTCAGTAGACAGAGTGTTGGCCTGTGGACCAGAGGGTTCCAGGTTCGATTCTGGTCAGGGCTCATGCAAAGAGGCAACCAATTAATATGCTTTTTTTTTCACATCCATGTTTCTGTCTTTTCCTCTCTCTTCCACTCTCCCTAAAAAACAATGGAAAAATTATCCTCGGGTGAGGATTAAGGAAAAAACAAATAAAGATACATTCCTTTTGGACCAGGCATTAGTTCTACCTAGGTGTACTTTTTAAAAAATATATATATATTTTATTGATTTTTTACAGAGAGGAAGAGAGAGGGATAGAGAGTTAGAAACATAGATTAGAGAGAAGCATCGATCGGCTGCCTCTAGCACACTCCCTACTGGGGATGTGCCCACAACCAAGGTACATGCCCTTGACCGGAATCGAACCTGGGACCTTTCAGTCCACAGGCCAACGCTCTATCCACTGAGCCAAACCGGTTTTGACCTACCTAGGTGTACTTTTAAGAGTAAAGCGTTACGATAACATCTAATACCTTAGATAAAGATTATTAATACCTTATGCTCCTGACATCTTAATGAAAGTTATTTTAGCAAATCTCTTGAATCTGTTGAAATGGAAGGACCAGGGCCAGCAGAGAAGGTCAAGGGAGAGGGTAGAGTTGGAAATAAGCTTTATAATTCTGCTTGCGGATGGCCCTCTCCACAGAGGAGACAGACGTAAGATTAGATGGGAATTCCAGGCCCCGGGATTTAGACAAAACATTGTGCGCGGGGACCTCTGAGGCCAGGATGAGTAATCTCACACTTACAATGCTGGCCCTGGGCCTCAGGACGTCGCTAGCATCCCCATCGGCCTGATAAAGTTGGACCTCCTTCGAGCACACTGCCAGCTTGAGAATGTGCAAGCCGTTTGTCTTTCCTTGAGAGGAATAGTGAATTGTGGGGGATGGGGGGCGGAGAGGGACTGGGAGGGAGATATAAATCTGAATTCTTAAATTAAGCCTTTAACCATCATCTGGGGTGATTATTTGTGTGGCCGCAGTGCCAAGTCTATGCAGGTGTATAAGGGACCCATTAATCCAAGCCTTGGGTTGTAGTGGGTGGGAGAATCTTGACTTGGGTGGAACTTAGAGGAGCTAGCCAGAGGTGAGTGGCTCAGATGAGGAGTGGGTGTGTGGAACCGGGGAGAAAGCCCTCTCATGGCTCTCCATCTGGAGTAATAACGTCCTTTATTGAGTGCTTATTATAGTAGGCATTTTTCACATGTGTTATGTCATTTAATCCTCACGACGTTCCTGGGAACCACATTTTATTGTCCTCGTTTTACTGATGAAAAGTCAGGTGGAAAGAGGATGAGGAGCCGGGCCAAGGCCACAGAACTGGTAGGTGGTGGGCCAGGTCCCTCAGACTCTCCACCTTCCCCCCCAACAGAAGCCCAACTGTTCCCTAGAACATTCTCTTTGGCAAACAATGTTGGGCCCCCCTCTGAGATCCGGCTATGGTTGGAGCCTCATAAATTTCAGAAAAATAAAATAACTCATTAAAATAAAATTATAAGTCCACCGCACAGAAAAAATTCTACCACAACCCCAAACCTCAGAGTTAATGTATTCAGATTTCAGTGAGCTATAGGATTCTCCCTAGTCCCTTAACTGTCGCTGGCCAATAACTGTTTCCTGGCCAATAATATCCCTTACAGAGTCCGGGCACATGAATAGTGTAATGAGATCAGATCCTATCACTCTGCCCTTCTAGTGCAGCCTAATTGCAGGGGGGAAACCCGGTGCCATCTTAGTTCCTCATCTGTCTGTGTCTTTCTCCCTCTCTCGCTCCGTGGTTTGAAGTTCAACGCCACTCCCTCTTTTTGTGCTTTAGGCCTCTATGTTGTTTCTTTCTCACAACTCTTTTTTTTTTTTTAATGAAGTGATTTGAAATGGAAAATTAAAAACTCAACTGAGTCTAGCAGTTTCCTGCTAATGCTTGTCTGCTAAGAAGCTTCATGAAATACTCCATGTTATTATTCATTTCAGCACAGCTGCTTGGGGCTCTCACCACTCAATCACTCACAGTGTGTCTGAGAGATTAATTTTTATAATTCTGCGGTTGGAGATATTTTATTCCCCTTCTGTATTTTACTTAAAATCATCACTGGGGAAGTTTGTTTTGAAAAAAATCTACCACTCTTGATACAGGGTAATTTGGTAATATATGTGCTTTAGGAACCTATAATGGACTTTTTTATTTTTTTGCACCCTCTTCATTTCAGTTAGTGTAGTCTTTCTGTCAGAAATCTCAATTGTGTGGAAGGGGTTGAGGGAGGACAAGAATTGGTGCCTTGTGCTGAAGTGTCATGTGATGGCTATGGGGTACCTGTGTGTGTGTGTGTGTGTGTGTGTGTGTGTGTCTATGTGCATGCATGTGATATAGGGAAGTCTACAGATATGCCTCTCTTTTTAAAATTTATTTTTATTGATTATGGTATCACATAATTGTCCTTATCCTCCCATTCCTATCCCAAATCCCTCCTTACATGTCCCCTTACCCCCCCTGTTGTCCATGGCCACCAGCTAGGCCCATATGATATGCCTCTTTTTTAAAATGGATTTTAGAGCAAGAGAAACATCAATTTGTTGTTCCACTTATTTATGCATTCCTTGGTTGCTTCTTTTAAAAAAAATAGTAATAATGATCATGATTTTTAAAGTATATATATTTTTATTGATTTCATAGAGGAAGGAAGAGGGGGAGGGAGACAGGACTGTCAATGATGAGAGAGAATCATTGATTGGCTGCCTCCTGCACTACCCTCCCCCACCCAACTGGGCATCGAGGCCACAATCCAGACGTGTGCCCTGATCAAAAATTAAACTGTGACCTCCTGACTCATGGGTCAAAACTCAACCACTGAGCCATGCCAGCCCTGGTTGCTTCTTGTATGCTCCCTGACCAGAGATCTGACCCACAGCCTTGTGTCGGATGATGCTCTGACCAACTGAGCTACCCATCCAGGGGCCCAGGTATACCTATTTCTTGATGAAAGTTGCAGATACGAATTCCTTCTTGGAGAGTCAAAGCTCTTGATGTAACACAGGATGTGAGGAGGGCGAGGGCACGGGAGAATGAAGAGGGAGGAAGAGGTGGGCAAGGGTCAGGCTCCGTGGGTCCCCACCCGCTGGGTGAGAGCCCAACTGTTTATCCCGACATCCCAGCAGCCCCAGAAAACCAGGGGTGCGTTCAGGACTCAGCTGCCAAAGTTTCTTGAAACAGCTCCGCTCAAAGGCATATGCTGGGCTCACTTCTGAGGGAAATTTCCTTTTTGGGGAAGTTGAAGCAAAGGAATTTCCTGTGTGGGCAGACAGAGCTTCCTGACTTGAAGGCTTCTTGGAAGGGAAACAGTTTCATAATGAAATGACAAATTAAAGACATACCAGCCGGGTTCACTTCAAAACAGCTATTGAGAGTGCAGGCAAAGCCCTATTATACTCCCCTCACAGAACAAAAATAAATCCCATCCTGACAGGTTTCTGTACGCTGGGCTATATCCTCTCCCCCCCCCCCCCCCCAAACCCCCGCACCTTCCTCCCACCCCTACCATTAGCTGCCACCATCTCTGTCTCTAACAGCCCGGAGCGCTGCTCCTGTGCCTCTCTCTGTGGCTTCACCCATCCCTGACCCGCACCGGCTTTGTTACAGCCCCACGCTGCCAGGGCTCAGAAATGACCTCTTTCCTTCCTCCTTCCACACAAAGCAGTGATTGAAGATGTCTTCGGCGGCGGGGTAAGAAAATGCGGCCATTTCCTCAGGCTGGCCTTTCAAATCCCGCAGGCAGTAAATGTAAGTGCTGCTCCGTGCTGAGGGTCTGAAGTCTCTGCGTTGCTGGAGGAAGTTAGGGTCCGCGCTGGGCAGAGGCTGCACTCACACCTGAACGTGTTATCTAAGGCTCCGTAGCCGGCCTTTGAAACAGCTGACGTGAGGTTGCCTTGTGAACTGAATTTATTTTTTCATGGCATAGACCAGGAGAAGGAATGACGGCAGTAGCATTTGGGGTCAGTTATTAATTAGGCGAGGCTAATGAGGCACAAAGGGCCCAGGTTTTAGCATGGGTGTCTATAAGTTCATGTGCCGGCTCTGGCAGCATGCAGCGAGCAGTGTCACCTCGGACACGTCTTTCAGTGTCTCGGCCTTTTTCTCTCTAAAATGGGGCATAACAATGCCTTTTTCACATTGGTAAGAGGATATTAGATTGCGGTTTCTAAAACACTTTGTTAACTCCTGAAACCTTCACCAAATAGCCCCTGCTCTTTAGCCAGTATTGGTGTCTTTGGGGATTGAAATAACAATGAGACTAGACCTCAGAGTTGCAGAATTTGTAGATTAATTTAGCACGTAGTTACTAGAGGTTTTCTATGTGTGCAATACATTTGGGCTCCGTGGAGGGGAATAAAGTGTGACGTTTGGAGCGGCCACATGGTAGACAGAAAGAATCTTGGACTTGGAGTCAGGAGGCCATGGTTCAATCCCAGCTGTCGCTCAGTAGCTCTGTGGCTAGGGATAAACTGTTTAACCTTTACGAGTCTTATCTGCCCATCTGTCAAATTAGGGGCATCCAACTCTGTGACTTTACTAAGGTCTTTCGAACTCTGGTATTGTATAATCAATTAAGAGGTCCCTGTCTTTTACAGTTGTTTCTAGGATTGATTCTGAAGAATAGGAAGAAGTCTTTACTTCTTCCTAAAATGGCCTGTCTGATGAAGAAACTTATGCCAAAAAGCTAGGTATTTCCTGATGCAAACAGGAAAAATTGGTGCTTGCCAGCTGGGTCAGCTATCACAATTTGGTTCGGGGTATTTCTGAGTGAATGCTGACTTGAAAAAACAAAACAAAACAAAACTAGGATCATGGGTTGAACATGGCAGTTTCCTCAAGACAGCTTGTCTTGGGGCTTTGGTTTACCGTCTCCTGGAAGCTCTAGGGGACCCTCAGTTTCCAAACGGTTGTTCATGGAAGCCATTCCCATCTGGAGGTCCTTGTTTAAGTAGCCACCAGGACAGAGGCCACAGTGTTGACCTGTCCTGCCAGTTTAGCTAGGAACGCAAAGATGAGTCAGGTAGAAACTCAGCCTAAGAAAGCAAAAACTCAGTTAATGTCATAGTCACAAAATCATTATTTATTGAGCATCTAAATATCTAAAACTTACAGGACATGTTTTCTATCTCCATAGACAGTTTATTTTTTTCTTGATCCCATGTTTGCTCGTATTAACTTTTCTCTGTACAAGTAAGCTTTTCGTCTTTGCCCTATTAAGTGCATTTTTTTTTATCCCCAAAGTTTTTATGTGCTGATATGGAATTTCAGGACTGCCACGTTATTCTTCTCCTATTATTCAGTTGGTATGAGTCAAGGACTTTTACTCATTTTGCCTCAAAATAGTCTTCTCAGCACCCATTTTTGATTTGAGAAAACTGAGGTATTGGACAAACTAGAGATGATGTATAAAATCACAATTGTAAAGTGCTGACATCCCAAGCAACTGAGGAAAAACAGCTGACATTTGTTGGGTGTGTGCTATGTGTTACGAATCTGGGAGTAAGTGATAGCATCTTTGCTGTACAGGTACAGAAACCAGGGCTCTGAATGTTTAGTAACTTGCCTAAGACCACAGAACTGGTTGGTGGTGGAACCAGAATTGATACCCAGGTCTTATCTCCTCTGGAATCTGTGTTCTTTATCTCTTCAGCGCATCCCATCTCTGCTGTTGATTGTAATGAAATGAGCCTCCATGCTTAGAAGGGAAGCAAGTTCATACCAGATCCCTGAGAAGAAACAAAACTAACCTCCCTGTTGGGATACTCTTGTAATGGCAACAAAGCCTGCAGCCTTCCATGGTGGGAAATACTGTACCTGGGCAATAAACTGAGCAAACATTGCCCTAGCCTCTTTCTCTAGAAAAACCCATTCTGGTTCATTCTGGGACCAACTTGGCCTAGAACCCCACTGGCCAGCTCCGCCACATCTCACAGATTAGGACAGAAGTCTGCTGGCCATGGTTCAGACAGGTAAGGAAAGTGACCGCCCCCAAACTGCATTCTTTCGCATGTGAAATTCCTTGGAAATATCATTTGTGGCTGCCTGGGTTTGTTCTGAAGATAATTCAAATCGTGTTCTATTCAACCGTTATGCTCAAAGCTAGGAATGCAAAGATGAGTCAGGTAGGAACTCGGTGTAAGAAAGCAAAAACTCAGTTAAGGTCATAGTCACAAAATCATTATTTACTGAGCATCTAAATATCTAAAACTTACAAGGACATATTTTCTATCTCCATAGAAAGTACAGTTTTTCTTGATTCTGTGTTTGCTTGTATTAACTTTTCTCTGTACAAGTAATCTTTCAGTGTATGCCCTATTAAGTCCAAAGTTTTTTTATCTCCAGCTCATTTGACTACAGTGTAAATACTAGCTCTGGAAGTAATTTCTCCTTCTCATTCCCAACATCAACCTTATTTTCTTCTCCAAAGAATATAGACTTTCAAAACTGCTTTTCAATAAAGGCCAAGATCTTTTTTTTAATTCACTTATATTTAAAACACAGATAGCATCCAAGAGGAAATCTGAGGGGGAAAAAATACAATTTTGATGGTACATAATTATAAAAGACTCACAGTACTAAGTTATTCGTTGGCATATGTAGCAAAACACTGTGTAGGTGTCATTTTGAGTTCATAGTAAGGGGAGAAATGGTGCCATTTCTTCTGTAGAAAAACATAATTTATCATTTTAATCTTCCATGAGCCTCTAGAGCAGCCAGTGGGGTCTTTTTCAAAACTGCCTTTTCTTCGTTATTTCAGATTCCCTATCTAGGCATACAGTACACAAGAGGAAAGTACCCAATGAAATGCTGCGGCCAAAGCTAAACTTTAATCTGCTCTTTTGCTCCTCGGTGAGCAAGTGAGGGATGTGTAAGAGGTGGACTGACTGACGTCATTATTATTTATTTTGGTTGGAAAGGAGAAGGTGGAGGAGGGTTAGCAATAAGAGCTGGTGTGCACTCACCTGTTCCTTAATCCTGTGTTTCCTTGGGTATTTTTCTTACCTGACACTCAGCATTGCCAGGGAAGAACATGGTAGAAGGAAGCTATTAGCAGACAAGTTCCAGGAGCTGAAGAGGTGCCAAAGGGAGCAAGATGACTGATAGGTGGATGAAATTCAATATTCTTCCTGTTCCATTTCAAACAAAAGAAAGTTGCTACTTATTAAATTTGCATTGTGTCTCCTTTTCAGTATCCCCTGCTCTTCAAACACAGGTGAATAAACCAACAACAACTCCCTGGGCCTTGAAGTAGATCGCCAGGCCTTGGATGTTGGGAGTGGACAGTATCTTCCCACGTGCTAACATTTCACTGTGCCGCTGCCAAGACCCCACGGGACTGAGGCAGCAGCCCGAGTGTAACTCAGGCTGTGCAGAGAACGGAAGCTCTGCCCCCTTGGTTCACCTCATGCTGTTGGATGCCAGATTTGCCTCTGCTCATCTGAAAAGCCACCAGAGACCTTGATGTCTATGTGATCGAGGCCCATCCTGAAGTCCGAGACTTCTGAACATAAACATGCAGTTTATGTTTCCATGGCTCCTGGGACTTCCTAACAGGGAGGGTCATATCTAGCCACTGTCAACTGAGGCTAGACCATAGCGCCCCCCTTCCCCGGGCCCGTGGCCCCGCCCACCTTCTAAAAACCCTAGGATTTAGGGGAAGTTAAAATAGACCTTCTTCTAGACAGGTATCAAGTTCTCATGCACAAATGTAGCTTTGTTGACTTTAGAGAAAGAAAGCCTTTCAACTTCTGTGAATAAGGAATGAGGAATGGCTGTATCTCTTCCCCCCCCCCCCCCAATGACCCAGTGAACTAGCATAAGACTCAGAGTTACTCTGACGTGTTTTAACTGATGACCAATATCACATCTATTTGTTTACCCCATTAGAGACAGATTGTGACAGAATGCTATCGACCTGCCACATATAGGAAGCCCAGTTTTGGAAATGTAGCGGCCTTTATGGAGACTAACAGCAAGTAATACCTTCACATTGCATAACTCACAGTAATGAGCTAGATGCTGTGTAAATAGCGCATTGCCGACGATTGCTAAATGTTAGGTAGTAAGTCCAATGGTGTCCCCATTCCGATTTTACTTTTGGTTCTCTGTCAAGTAATGTAACAGCCAAGTCCACAACTCTAATCTAGGGTCAACCCCTCTGTGTGCATTTTATTGCTTTAGAATCTTGAGACCTGCGCTCCTTACCTCCCTCATTGTCTGCCAAGGATTTATATTTTTAATGGCAGTTCAGAGTTAACTTGCAGATATTTTAGAGCTAAATCCTAGCAGAGGCAACTTTAAACTGGAGTGAGTTGAAGGCAGAGCCATCCTTCTAAGAGTCAGGATGAGATACTGTGTGTCTGGCCTGGTGGCAGGTTTGTATGTTACCAGAGTGATCTCCATGGTAACAGATCAACATGGGCAGTGCTAGCCCTGCACTCAGAGCTTTAGGTTCCCATGAGAAAATGGGTTTTCACAGCAAACAGGGGGGAAGAAGTCAAGGACTATGGATGCAGGCTGCCCGTGCTTGTAGAGTGCTGGTTGTGAAGTCATTCGTATAGCCCAGGACATGTCCTAGTTATGCACCTGGGATTCCTCTGAGTAAACCAAGATTCTTCAGAGAATGCATGGCGCTTTCTTCAATATCAACTAAACTCACACAAGGATTAAAGAGGCTTTCACAGCAAAGAACTAACTGTTGCAGTGGAAGGAGAATGAGGTTTGGAGTCAAGAAGTCATACCCAGCTTTGACACTTCCTTGCAGGTCCCTACATAGTCTCAAATCCCCACCGGTTACAGAAGTCAGCCATGCAATGATACAGAAAGCCCCTGATATTATACATTGGCAGCAAAAAGGTAGCAGATTAAATATAATCAGCGTGCCGTCCTCGTCACCATCAAAGGCATCCGTGGTGGTGTGATCCTGAGTAGGAAAACTTTCAAACACCTGAAACAGAGAAGGTGGGATTCATCGCTACGAAAGATTCATCTCTGAAATGGAACAACCAAAATCGGGAGTCTGGGCAGCCAACAGAGGAATGCATTTTCCTGGAGCCGTGGATACAAAAGTCTATTAGTTTGAAGGAAGTATCAGCGGTCAAGAGAACGTCTGTGAATTTAGGGGAGCAGGTCATGTCACTTGGTAATTTCGTGAGCCTCTTCCCTGGGGAATTTTATGACTGTGATCAGAGGTGTCAGAGGAGAGAAGGTGGTTTGCCAGGTTAGGTCTGTGCTCAGGGCAGCGCTTGGGTACACTCTGAAGTGAGGCTCTTTGCCGCCCAGACCTCAGAACGCCTGGGTGATGGGGGAATTGGGTGCTCGTTTCTGTTGTCTACATTTGCAGGGGCCAGTTTCCCTCACAAAGGAAATGTCTTTTCTGAGGAATTTATTTCTCGGGCTGTGGGGGAATTAAACCCAGCGTGAGTCAAGGAAGTAACTGATTGCATATTTCCTGTAAAGGGCAACTGTGGACATGATATAGACTAAAGCAAGCCAGCTGCTCCTTTCCACCCCTGAGTCAGAATATTTCTTGACCGCATCTTGCAAGATTAAAAAGAACAACCGATAATGGCAGTTGAAACTTCTGTTGTGATTCTCTCTGGTTTATCTTTAGCCAACAAAAGTCTAAACTGTTTATTTTAGAATCATATTGTTGGAAGATCTTCAGATAGCCCACATCATAATGCCGCTTCTAAGATTGGTTTCGGGAAGGCCCCATGATCAGGATTTAAGTGAAAAATCTTGATTTTATCTTATTTCCCTTGTAACTTCTTTGTCTTAAGTTTACTTTGTTGACGTAAGAAGAATTTTTTTTAGTTCAGCCAGAGCTGAAAGAGCCATATACATAAATATACGTGTATATTTCTTTTTAAAATAAAAGATTTTTTTTTGCCCAAGAATCAGTTATTCTTGAGAATGTTTCAGTTGAAAGTGGAGTGGTTCTTGAAGTGATATGAGGATGGGCGAGGCGGAGAGTTAGTTAGAATTTGAGTGTGGATTTGTTGTTGTGTAATCCCAGTTCCAGGGTATTAGCATCATCTGTGTTCAAATGGAAATTTGCATTATTTTATTAGAATCTACTAGTTTACATTTTTTATTCTGCTTGTTATGAAGAGATGATTGGTATTTATGAGCCCTTTTAAAGGGGACTATAGCTACATTATCCAGAGAAGCTGATATTTGAGGCATCTTTTTAAATGCTCAGGCCGGTAGGGCTTTCAGAAATAGGTTCTGGTAGAAAAAAGAGGGCAATGGAAGAAAACAGAGTATGTATTGATAAGGAGAGCATATGTCATTCCCTTCAAAACACAAACAAATAATCCGAAAAACAAACAAAAACAGACTCTCAGACTCTCCTTCCCTGGTCTGGGAGGGTAATCCCATCCATGTCAGGCTTCTCTGGGGCCCCTTCCCCCATGGCTTCAAGAGAGCAGGCAGCCGAAACCGGTTTGGCTCAGTGGTAGAGCGTTGGTCTACGGACTGAAAGGTCCCGGGTTCGATTCCGGCCACGGGCATGTACATTGGTTGCGGGCACATCACCGGTAGGGGGTGTGCAAGAGGCAGCTGGTCGATGTTTCTCTCTCATCGACGTTTCTAGCTCTCTCTCTCCCTTCCTCTCTGTAAAATATCAATATATATATATATATATATATTTTTTTTTTTAAAGAGAGCAGGGCAGACAGAGGCTGTCACACCAACGGGGACAGACTTAGAGCGGAGACTGAGGACCCCCGATGGGAGAGCAGGACACCACTGCAAGGCCCATGGAAGAAGAAGTTGGCAGATCTCAGAAAGGGGAGGAAAGGAGAAGTGTTTTGTTTTGTTTTTGCTTTGAATGAAAGCTGGGGAGTAAAATGAGAAAGGTGCCTGAGCTAGGAAGGTGCTGGGCTGTTTCGTGTGTCCGGGGCTGAGAGCGGATCTTCCTAGCCCACAGACTGCCTGGTCTCATTTGGATTTGAAGTGTGGCCCACCCTCCTAGGGAACTATGCAGAGATCCTGCGTTTTAACCACCCAAGAGAGTTTAGATTAGAACATAGCCTGCTTGTGCAGACAGAATTTGGAAAGTCAAGGGCTGGATTAGGGCAGACTATGGACTCCCCACCTTCCTATCCTTCACGGGTCCTGCATACCTGCTTGTCCTAGGCCCTGTGTGGATATGAAATTGCAGGGTTAATCCACATTTTAGAATGTGTGTCCCAAAACTTTGTTGATATCTGAGCATACCTGACCCCCCTCCCCATAAGTAAACAAGTGGTCTCCAGGTGTCCATTATCTCATAAAAGCCTACATAACTCATCATCTGTCTGAAGTATAGTTCTGGTAGACTTGTTTCAACTAACCGCCTTTTCTATCAGAATATATCTGGCAAAATACAAGCCCAGATTCCACTACAGTACACGAAGGAGCATTTATAACCACCTCCCTGGCCCTTGAAAGACTTGGAAGAAAATGAACAACTAGGAACTTGTTAACTAGCCCTTGAATGAGGGAGGGTGTCTCTTTAGACAGTCTCCAGGAATTCTCAGTTATGCCACAGAGGAAAATGACCCTATGGTGACAGGCTCCATGTGTGGGGTCATTCCTGGAGGTCTAAGCAGGAGCTCCGTGTACAAAAACCGGATCTCTGCAGATCTGGGCACGGCTAGATGTCTTCATTGTATAATGTTCCTTAACTCTCTACCCATATGTGTCTCCACCTTGCATGAGGCCTTGCACCAGAGGGCAGTTGGTTTTCTCAAATCAAAACTAGGGCTTGAGAGTTTGGCTGGTTATGGACACAGCAAATCCAGTATTCCCAGCCCTGAGGGCTGTATCAGGGATGGTGGCTGCAGAGCAGATGGTAGAAGCTGGGCAGTCGGTACTGCCCAGCACTCTCCTTCACACAGGTTCTAATCCTAGAAAGTGAGCTAAAGAGGCAAACGTAGCCGTTCATGACAAACATTTACCAAACTAATTTTGTGGCCAGCCCTGTGATGAGGGCCAGTGTTATCCTATGAATAAAATATAGACACTGCTCTCTTTATTACTTGTTAAAATGTCTTTATGTAAATTTGTGCTCACTTCTTCAGCAAATAGGAACTGAGCCCCTACCATGTGCTGGGTAGATGCTAGGTTCTGTGGAAACCGTGATGAAGAAGAACAGACATTCTCCTTGCTAATTCATGGAAATTACAGTCTAGAAGGGAAGCACCCACCCCACCAGATGCGTACAGAAGACACCGTCTACCTTTGGTCGAACATTACGATGAAATAACTTGCCACAGAATAAATACCAACATATTCCAAGTGGCCATATCATTATGATCTCTGAACACATAATAATCTGGCCACTCAGTATATATCCTATATAATAAAAGGCTAATATGCAAATTGTCCCCTCGACTACCCTGTTTCCTCGAAAATAAGACAGTGTCTTATATTAATTTTTGCTCCCAAAGATGCACTAGGTCTTATTTTCAGGGGATGTATTATGTTTCCATGAAGTAGGTCTTATTTTTGGAGGATGTCTTATTTTAGGGGAAACACGGTAGGAGTTCAACCAGCAGGCAGACTGGCCAACTGTCCATGTCCCCTCCCCTTGGCCAGGCTGGCTGTACCTCATCCATGCACGAATTCATGCACCGGGCCTCCAATACACACACACACACACACACACACACACACACACACACACACACACACTGAGTGGCCAGATTATTATTCGTTCAGAGATCATAATAATCTGGCCACTCGGTGTATATTATCAATAATAAAATACCTTTGTTTGGGGGTTGGGGATTAACTGGAAGATTTTTTTAAAAAAAATGTTAGTTCTCAATTCAGATGGCCTCATGGGGAGATGGGCATGCTTATTTGTACCTGACACAACTGGTCACTTCAAACTTTCAGCAGCTCACACAGGATCATTCATGTATAAGTGAGGCAATGAAATAAAACAAACAAACAAACAAACAAACAAACAAACAAAAATAACCACCAGAAGCAGCCAGAGAGCGAATGCATATACAATTCAGTGAGCACAACCTTTACAGAAACACTTGGGCAAAAAGGTGAAAAACTTAATATAGTTTTGCTCATTGGCTCAGTGATTCCTTTTCTAGAAACCCATTACTAGGAAACAGTCTTAGATACTGACAGAGGGTCTTGCACATGGATGTGCCGAGGAGTCAGGAGCCAACAATAGGGATCAGTTAAATCCATGGGCAAGTCTTTATGCTGGAATATTATTCAACAATTAAAAACCATGTGTTTGAAATGCTCAGTTTATATCATTGAAAAGGCAGGATACACATCTCTCGTCCTCAAAATAACCCAATTTTTGTAACCCATAAAAATAGACAGAAGGAAATGCAAGGAAAAAATAGTTATTGTGATTATCTCTAGATGAAAGAATAGTGGGTAGAAGTGTTTTTATCTTTCGTTACTGTAATTTTCTAGTTTTGTCTAGGATTATTTTTGTCTGTAGGGGCCTATGAAATAGGGGTCACTTCTGTCCCCAGTTGGCTACCTGGCACCTAGATTTATTGTGTTAAAATGCAAATCTGGGCACCTGTTTCCCCCCCACCACCCCCACCACCTTAAAACCTCTCAGACCATTCCCACTGAGTGTAGGATAAATGCAGCCACAGGGTCCTGCAGGCTCTGGGTCCCTCTCACCCCTGCAGCTCTCTCCTCTTTGCTCTCTGTGCTTCAGCCACTCAGGGCCTTTTTCAGATTCTTGAATAGGTCACATTCTCTCTCATCTTCTGGCTGCAGCACTCATCGCTCTGCTGAGCCCTCTCCCGGGCCCACCACACCCCCCTAACTTAACAAGATACATTCAGTATAATTCCAGTCCATTCTTTTAGGTCTCAGTGTAAGTCACTCACACTGGGATTCAGCAAGGACTCGCCAGCACCCCAATGTGCTTCCAACATACACCCAACTTCCCTTCTCAAGACATGGGTTCCCCGTCTGTCCTCATCACTGAACCACAGCTCCATCAGGGCTGGGTCTGCGCCATATCGACCACCACGTACCCCCCCAGAACACAGCACAGGGTTCAGCTCACTGTAGATGGTTCTGAAGTATGAATGAGTGAACGGGTGAATCTCATCCAAGAGGCCTGGAACTCCTGTTCTCATGGTAAGCCATGCCCAACAGCAGACAATGCACATGCTTTGGAATCCTACAGACCTGAATGTCGCAGAGTCTCAGCTTTCTTATCCCCTAGAGCAGAGTTTCCCAAACTTTTGACATATGTGTACCCCTTCTATAATTTTCATAACGCTGAGTACCCCTCGTCAAAAAAAAAGGATGTATTTTAATAACAATAAAAATATACTTATTTTTTTCTTTTTTGGTATATACACAAAATAATAGTAAATGAAAAATAAAATTATTGGTAATAAAATATAAATAAAAGTTATATTATAAATAACATTTATTTGCACACCTGACCATCTCACGCCTCCCAAGACTGTCTTGACTTGACTCATGAAAACGTAGAATTAGGTGCAGCTAAGCACGGTGCAGTGCATATCCCCACCAAACTCCGGTGCAATGCGTACCCCACCAAACTCTTCCCGTACCCCTGGGGGTATGTGTGCCACACTTTGGGAAACACTGCTAGCGGGCTAACCCAGGGCCCGCCGTGTACCGTTGTTGTGAGCTTACATGAGTTATTGCTTACCACCTGCCTAGAAGAGAGTCTGGCGCATGGCAGGCACTCAGTGAGTGATATTGTCACCCGGGGCTGCCACAGTGCCCAGCCACAAAGCAGGCTTGGCTCACACTGTTTTCAGCATAGCCTTGTCTATTGTAAGTCACGTGAGGAGCGGCTCCCCAGAAGAAATGTTTTTCCAGAAAATGAGACCAGGGTAGGCAGCATTTTGTCTTCACCATCTTAGAACCTGGGGCCCAGCACAGCGCCTGACACTCGATGTGTGTGTGTGCGTGTGCGTGTGCGTGTGTGTGTGTGTGTGTGTGTGCGCGTGTGTGCGAGCGCGCTGAATTGGACCAGAACCAGATTGAGCCTCTGAGTGACACCTACATGTCCGCCTGCTGCCTTCTCGTGGGTGCAGGCACAAGCTCTGCCTGAAACTGCTTGACACCTGATTGGCGGAAGAGGAAGAGAACTCCTCTGACAGGCCAAAGAGCTCTTATTTTGTCTTTCTAAAAATCACTCTTCTTTCAAACAGCATTAAACTAGACAGACTGTGTACGCTCACCTTGAATTGCCCGATATAAAAGCCAAGTTCTTTCTTTGAGGTGAGAGCCCTGTGTGTGGATGAGTTCAGGGAAAAGGCTTTAGAGACTCAGACAGATTGTTATTTAATAAAACTGATTGTTCAAGCTCTACAGCCTCAGGGCTGTCCCCTTAGTGTAGCGTCTTGAATATTGTCAAACTGTCAAGACGTCAGGTTGGTGGTTAGCTTATCTTCCCAACAACCAAAACCAGATAAATGTTTGAAGTAGATATTAGTGTATCTGAGCGCCCCCCCCTCCCCCAATAGTTCAGAACTGTATTTGTTACTTTGCTATATATTAGATTGGGGTTTCAAGCAAACGTGAAAACTGGGCCTACTGACTCCCGAGTATATGCACACACGCAGGTCTGTGTTAACATGTGCGCGCTTTCCTCAGTCCCCATTTAAAGCGCAACCTTGTTGTTTTACAGCTTGTGCTTTCTCTGGTTCTTGGAAGATCACTGCAGCACATGTACTTGGCAGAAAGCACACAGCCCTTCCCCAGAATTTGGTACCAAATTTGCTGAGCTCCCGTCTTCAGAACTCCAATCTTTTGACTTTTCCTGTGAGGTGCACATTTCTGATCTAAAAGTGTGGTTGAAAGTTGTGGTAGTCATTCACATCAAGAAAGGGATGAATTTCACACAAAAAAAGAAGTGCTAAAAATAGCTTCCTTGCCTTCCAGGCCCACTCTTCTACCTCGGGAACCAAGACAGAAACATTTCCAAGATGGAAATGACATAGTTCAAGTGATGCACACATTTGGCTGCCTGCTATTTTTTTTTTCTTTACTGCCAGAAGGAAGAGATAAAATATCAAGTAGAAAAGATTTCCCCAGAGTTGTTAAAATAATCACTGAATTAACCTTTGGTGCTTAGTAGGATACCCTGAAAGCTTGGATCTTTAGAATGGTTCATTTCTAAGATTTTCCAGAAAGCCAGGTTTTTACTCAAAAGATTGCTTGGGCCCAGTGGCATGGATGTGTTGTTGAGCATTGACCTCTGAATCAGGAGGTCACGGTTTATCCCCAGTTAGGCCACATGCCCTGGTTCCGGGTTTAATCCCCAGTAGGGGTGTGCGCAGGAGAGAGCCAATCAATGATTCCTTCTCATCACAGATGTTTCTATCTCTCTCTCCCTCACCCTTCCACCCTGAAATCAATAAAAATATATTTTAAGAAAAAGATTGCTTGGTACAGTAGTTCCTACTGTTGTGGTTCAGTACATTATGAGAATTCTTCATCTAGGTGAAAAATATAAAGAGAATTGCTGAAAAGTGACTAATTATTCCTTTCTGTGTTCGCCTTATGTGCTGGATAATTCAATAAGTAGATAAAGTCTGTATGAAATAAGGTATTAGGCAAACTCAAATAAATGACAGGACTTCTAATAAAAAACATTTTGCCCATAATATTTATTTTTCTGCATCTGTAACATTACAAAGTTCTACCTTTCGCATTCTCTGCTTTTACTTATATAGATGTAAAAAAAAACACCAAAAAAAAATAAATAAACAGAAAAAACAAAAGTGCTAATTAGGAATCATTCCTTTTCTCTGTCTGTCTGTCTGTCTGTCTGTCTGTCATAGAGGGTGTTCAATAAGTAAGTGTGGAATGAATGAAGCAGTTTGAGAATCATAATGTACCACACAGTGGACTAATGAAGATATAATTATCTCCTATAGTTTAATAGATGTAGCTGATTTTTTTTTAAGTTGGGATTTTCTACATCACTGGGATGCCAGCATTTTAGAATAGACAGCTTGGGTTTATATTAGAAGTAGTGTGTGTGTGTGTGTGTGTGTGTGTGTGTGTGTGCTTTACTGCATTGGTACAAGAGCAAATATTCAGCCAAACTCACATTCTGTGATAGTAGAACACTAGTAGAAGTGTTCCAGTTCTTACTCACAAATAAAAAAAACTAAAGTTATGTTTGACTTAGTCAGAAAAGGTTTTTATTAGAAAGGTATAGGGTAGCTCATTGACTCAATTAAAAAAAAAAAAGTAATAGAAACCAGGGCAAGCTCCTCAGCCAAGAGCTCGGCCAAAGGATAGTCCTCTCAGGATGCCACCACATGATTGGCTGCCATTGGTCAGTCCCTCCCTGAAGATTCAAAAACTGGGGCAGGTGCATCTGACTGGCCCAGGTTATGTTGCAGGGAACAGGTAAAAAGCCCTGCCAAGCTTGGGATTTCCCCCAAACACAAGGGGGTGTGGATGCTGAGCAGACAAAAATATAGGTGTCTGGCATAAGAGTGTAAATGATTGAATGGCAACGTGTCTCATCTTGTTTCCTGTCTTGTGGAAGCGTTATTCATGGAAAGCTAAGTGGCTTCACGTTTGCATTTCCCAGGTCAGCACACAGCAGCCCTGGACTGTCATCTTGTCATCGTGGCTCCACTGTCATGTATGAGGCTTTAGAAAATGATGCAAATCTCAACTACTTCTTGTTCCCCGATTCGTGGAGCATGCTAAGAAGCATGTCTATAACCATGAAACGATGGCAGAGGAAAAGACGGGCCAGGCTTTTTAACATGTACAAGCGTCTAACTCTTGGGAAGTATGTATTTACTTTTTTTAAAAAAATGGCTTTTAGGGCGTGGCCAGGTGAAGCTGACAAGGTTATGGGTTTGATCCCTGATCAGGACATCTACACGAATCAGCCAGTGAATGCATAAATAAATAAGAGGAACAACTAATCGATGTTTCTCTCTTTTCCTTGCTCCCTCTAAAATCAGTAAGTTTTTTTAAAGGGCTTTTAATAACTTATGATACACATCCATGAGTCTAAGAGCTGTAAAGGACCTCAGAGATGATGTTTTCCAACTTGTCACCCAAACCATGACTGTTTCCACAGCATTCCAGGACATTCACCTTCTGCTTGGATACGTTTGGCGAGAAATACGATCCTGCCCTTTTCCATCCCATTCTTGGATGGCTCCAGATGTGACAAGGCTTTTCTGAAATTCACCTCACTGTCACTTTGCTTTTTGGTTCTAGTTTGGTCATGGGGGATATGGGACATGTTCCTTCTACATAATCCTAGAGACAGACAAAACTTTGGAAATCTATATGGTTTTGACTCCCACCTTTGCCATTTACCAGCTGGGTGAATTTTAGGCAAGTTGTAATATCTTTTTTGAAATGTTGTTTTCTCTCATTGGTGAAATGATAAAAGTAGTATCTACTTTGCAGAGATTACAGTATCATAGAGAATCCCTTATACTGTGGCCCCTTGTAAATCTTCAATAAATGCTAGTTATCCTCATAATTTATTAGTCATATAGATGAAGATGACTATCTTATCCCTTTAGTCTTCTCTTCTCCATGTTAAACCTCACTTGCGATGAATATTCTTGAGCCCTCTTTGTCCCTGTCCTCCCAATTTTATTAATGTTTGTGTGAAAATGTGGTCTGCACTCTAGCTGGGCTAAACCAAATGGGACTTACTTCCTGTATCAGTGTTATTCTTCCAATAGGTACGAACTAATTATTGTGTGAAAAGTAGACCATTTTCTTATCAATGTGACAAAAGGTTATGTTGGCATTTTAGAGTCTGTGTTATACTCATGCTGAACATTTTTACTTGGACTATAGCCAGAGTCAGAGTTGTCCTCCCTTATGCATTTGTAGGTCTTTTTCACAAATTTAAATATATGCCTTTACATTTAATCCTGTTAATTTCATTTCCGTCGGCTGAGGTAATTTTGGTCTTATGTCTTCATCCCTCTCTAGAATCTCTCCTACTTTCTGCCATTCAGTTTAGATGAGTATTCCCTATTTGCTTTTATGCTAATTATTTGGAAGGAAAAAAGATTGAATGGGACAGAATCACTGTAAGAGCCCTGTGGCATGTCACTCGGGACTGCCTTCTGTGCACACACACACACTGAACTTTGTAATTCACACGTATGTTGTGGTTGTGTTGGGTCTTATGGCATATAAATCATTTTTATATGCCCTGTATGCCAAAATGACACATCATCATTTTTGCAAATATGTACAATGGTACTACATTTCAATTTATTTCAATTTAGTCCATAAGTAAATGTTCAGAGAGACTTCCAGGTGATTTACTGAAATCAAGATGCACTCCTGGGCTTTTCTGAAAAATCTTTACCGAGTACCTTCTTTTCACTTTGCGAATCTGCTCATAGTGAAGGTAGAACCTTATAGTTAGACTTACGGAAGAAGTCTTCTTGGGTCAGTAGTAATAACAGATGGCTAATCAATTATAATCTCTCAGTGCTTTCAAGAGAGAAAAAGAAAAATTGCTATTTTGTCTAACAGGAGTTTTTAACCTGGCAAGACAGCTAAAACATATCTTAAATCTACTTGGTAAGAGACAATATATTTTGTTTTTTCATTCATGACAGTGCGTGTATATTTGTGTTTCTCCAGCTGGACATTTATAATAATGGGTTTGTATATTTTATTTTTCACTATTAAATGGGCCCTATGCAATGTTCATTAATGTAATGGAAAGACAGAGGGATTTGGGGGCCACTGGGAAATGCTTGGAATCAATCTACTATATTGATCTTCACAGTAACAAGTTTAGAAAGAAGTGGCTTTTCTTATGTACTAAATATCTTTTGGAAAATTCTCAAAAGATAAGAACATGGGAATTATACATATACAGGGTTGGGCAAAGGTAGGTTCCCAGTTTGTATGGAAAACTATATTATAAAAAGTCAGTGACTGTAACACCATAACAACCAAATGACTGGTCACCAGGAGGTGCATTGATGGGCGTGGTGGGTCTGGGGTCCCACAGCATGGCAGGTCTGAGTCAGTGTTCGTACATGTCTGTCTCTCTGTGTGGTTCCCCCCTGGTGTAGCAGAGAGAGAGAGGAGATGATGAGACTCATTCTTTCAGTCAATATTAGGCATGTACTGTGTCCATACGGTTGAGAGAGAGCAGTTAACAACACGGAGAAGTGAGGAAGTGAGCCACGTGGCTGTCGAGGATAAATGTATTTCAAGCTCAGAAGGCAAGAAAGGTGTTGAGGAAATATGTTTGGTGCATTTAAAGCGACAGTGAGGAAGCAAATGTGACCCAAATGTGACCTTGTGGCAGGGACAGTTGGGTTTGGAAGGAGGAGAGGGAGCAGAGTATTTGGGGTGACCCTGTGGGGCCTTGTGGAAAGTTTGGCTTTTCATTTGCCAATGAGAACTTTAAGCAGAGGTCTGGCATAGTCTTGCTGACTTTAAAGGGTCATTCTCGCTGCCGTGGGGATTAGCGGAGAGGAGTGTGAGGAGGCAAGGCGTGTGAAAGAAGAGAGGCCTGTTAACAAGTCTGGCAATTCACGATGGAAGGTGAGACGCAGCGTGTTCCTACCTCAGGGCCTTTGCATTTTTCTCCTCTCTCTTTCTGGGATGAGCTCTTCTGCCAGCTCTGCCCATGGCCCACACCCTCCCCTCCTCCTGGTGTCTGCTTCGCTGCGAGGCCCTTGTCGTAGCCTCACTCGCCACCAGCCTACCCTTTCCATGGCATCTTCTCTCTCTTCATACCACTTACCACCATTTGACATCGTATATATTTTAGCTGTTTGTTTATTTGCGGTCTTCCTCACTATAATAGAAGCTCCTTAAGAGCAGGGATTTCTCTCTTTCCTTCTCTGCTGTGTGCCTGCTACCTAGAACAGTGCTTGCACTGCAGGGGTGCTTGTTGATGTTGCATCGATTAGGGAATGAAGTACTTCCTTCTCCTTTATCACCAATACCACCTCCACCACTGTAATTGGTAAGGATTATGGCAGTGCCAATGTTATATTTTTCTTTTTAAAAAAATATATATTTTATTGATTTTTTACAGAGAGGAAAAGAGAGGGATAGAGAGTTAGAAACATCAATGAGAGAGAATCATCAATCAGCTGCCTCTTGCACACCCCCTATTGGGGATGTGCCCACAACCAAGGTACATGCCCCTGACCGGAATCAAACCCAGGACCTTTCAGTCCGAAGGCCGACGCTCTATCCATTGAGCCAAACTGGCTTCGGCAATATTATATTTTCTTACCATACTTCCCCTTTGGGAAGGGTGTGCTATAAAAGCCTCATACACCATCCTCTGTGGAGCAGACATGTCAGCACGCCGTGGAGTTGATCTCTTGGCTCCACATGGAACAAGCAGTCTTGCATTTGGCTTGTGTCAGTCTTCACATCTTTTTTTAGTCACGTTGCTCACGCCCTGTAGAATCTTCTAGCTTAAACCCCTGAGTAACTCTGGACATTGGAGTTAGCAGGGAATTCGAGAACCAGATAAAGGATGCTGCCAACAGCATGCCTTCTGTCTTGGCATCTAATTCTGGCACATGTTTTAGCAGGTTTGATTGCATCATTCAGCCATTGGTGACAAAAAAGTGACCCCATGACCAGTGAGGGGTGGGGGTGGGGATCTGGTGGCACAAAATAGAGGCTATTTTAAGATGCGGAGGATGGGCTAGGGCAGTGGTCGGCAAACTGTGGCTCTCGAGCCACATGGACCCTTGAGTGTGGCTCTTCCACAAAATACCACGGCCTGGGCAAGTCTATTTGAAGAAGTAGCCTTAGAGGAAGTTTAAGTTTTAGAAGTTGGCTCTCCAAAGAAATTTCAGTCATTGTACTGTTGATATTTGGCTCTGTTGGCTAATAAGTTTGCCGACCACTGGGCTAGGGTTCTTGTTTTAAAAAATGTAACTGTGTTTCTGGCACTCCTGGGATTATCCCAAGCCATTTGCACTGACCACCTGTGACTATTACTTCCTTTGGAGAGCATAGTTTGATGCTTTCATTTATGATCCGTTCACACCAAGTTTTCATTTTATTATAGTTTTCATTCCAGAATCCCATGTTTTACACTATTTTTCTCCTCCAAACCTCTTATCAATTAAGTGAACTTACTGTAAGTCTAAAATAACTGAAAATAGCACATTTAATATGTAATTCCAAAATACAAAGGATTCGTTGGTTTAGCACACCCTCAGTGTGGGTTGATAGTATGATTTCTGATCGTTTTGAATGAACAGATACAATGCTGTTTGAGGAAGCCTCAGTTCATTTCTAGAGGAGAGACTTTCTGGTTGTTTGTTTTGTTTTTAATCTGTGGGATTTACGTTGTAAGTGAAAAGAGCACTTCATCAAGAGTCAGGACAGTGGTCCTTTCTATCTCTAAACAGATGTGCCATCGTAAGCAAGTCACTTGGAGAAGAAAGATGCATGGGTAGTATTGAGCCTGCAAGGTAGTTAATAGCCTGAGAGCACAGTAGTTCATCTCATATGTCCATGCTCTTTGCAACATTCAGGGTCAATGAGAGCCATCTAGAGCACTCTGACCTTAGAGGGAAATGTTCATATCAAGAAAGCAGATGCCAGCTCCTATCTGAAACTCTGAATGTCTACATCACTGGACATGTGTAAATCCACCTTTACATGTCTACATCACTGCCTGCATAATTGATACCATTGCTAGTGATCAGATGCTGAAATTGCCGAATGATAGTGCTGGAAGAGACCCTATGCTATTATCTAGTCTGATCATGGCCCCCGAGTCCCTAAGAGTCTGTAAAGAGCAATGGGGGTGCGTCCGTCAGCCAATTTTGATCCTCCCAATTCTACACCCGAGGGCATTATTGGAAGGTTAGTCAGGCTGTGGGTGCATGAGGTTGCTTTGGTTTTGGCTGGAGTTATCAATGCGAGAATAAATTAGTTATTCCCAGTAACTGCCCCGGGGTAAGCAAAATCTTTCAAAGACCGTCTCTAGCTGTGTTGTCCTGTACAATTAGCCATTGGCCATATATTGTTACCGAGCACTTGAGACGTGGCTGATCCTTATGGGGATATCCTGCAAGTGTAAAATGCATACCAGATACCAAAACCTGCTGTAAAAAGTGTGAACCGTCTCATACATTTTTATACCAGTTACATGTTGAAATCATTATATTTTTAGATATATTGGGTTCAATAATATTTCATTAAAAGCAATGGACTTTGTTTGTTTTGTGTGGGGGGTGTTGTTGATCTTTTCTTTTTACCGTGAGGGCTAAACTATTTAAAAGCACATGGCGCACATTATGTTTCTATTGGAAGCACTGGCCCATGGTGAAAGGCTGGGAACCCGTCTTCATTTTGCACCCCACGAAGTGCGATCAGAGAGGGGAGGCCACTTGTCCGAGATCACACTCTTTCAAGCGAGTTGCTGGCCGAGCCAGGGTTAGGCCAGCCAGCTTTCTGGGACCGAGAGGCCTGAGGGACCACAGCGGCTTGTTTTACCTGGTGTCTGTAAAACCGCTACTTTGATGAAAAGCCAAGGCTCTAATATAGATTATTAGCGGCTTTCTGAGCATAAGCCCCTAATTGTATGCCTTGGGTATCAAATCCAACCAAATTTAAGAGAAAAGAAGAAAGAAAAAAACGAAAAAAAACCCTCCTTTGTAGGACTTAGTGAGAAGTCCCAGTTTTCATTCTTGAACAGATTTCTTTCACCCCAACACCCTGGCATGGAACATTAATGGCTGGAGAAAACCACAATAAGAAAACATTTATAAGGAGTCCAGCCCTCATTCATCATGCTTTTCCCTTCAACACAGCAAGCGTCCCTTCAACAAATACCCATTAAGAGATTAAGGCTGACCAAGAATAATAAATTGTTTCTCGGTCCCCCGGCAGGCAGTTCCTTTTACATAATTTCCTCGGGATCAGGGACCCAGATGATAGGTGTTTAACGTGGGGCTGTGTGAATGCTACCCAGTGATGTTCTAAAAGGCTTTAAAATTATTTTAATGCCATAAATAATCGTAAAAATAGTTTGCCCACGAGCGGGCTGTTTTTCCCTCCCCACATTGTGTAAGTATGTGCAGCGATTTTATCTCTTAAAAAACTGTGAAAGGTGTTCTGTGTCTTAGCAGAGTAGTTTTTGTCATGCGCACTTGAGGAATCGAAAGGAAACTGAGCATCTAGCGCTCTCGTCCTTGGTCCCTTTCCCTGAGCCATCGTTGCTCCTCTGATAACTCTTTTTGGTTTCTATGGTTATCAGTGTTGTTATGTTTAGGGTTTAAAGCAGCTACCCATTCTATAAGGTTCGCTACAAAAATCTTCCACGCTCCCCACTGCACTGCCCCCGCTCTTGATTTCAGGCTCACCAGAAGGCAACCACTTTCAAATCTCTTAACCGATTCTTTTGTCATTTACCCCCAATCCTTAAATGACATGCTCAGGTTGCTGTCCTTAATTTCCAGTGCTCGACATTATCTCCTGTTACCGCACCGTGGAAGGTGGCCACCAATACATTGTTCATCCCTCCGCCCCTGACCCCAGCCCTGCCATTAGAAGCAACCCAGACATCTTAATTTTGGACACATCAATATTCAGTGCTTGCATGTTACGGATTATGTAAATACTCTTTGCATCTGACTCATGCACTCTATTAAGGTTACTTTTAGTTTTCCATAGAGTTAAACCCTGGTATTTTTACTATGTGCTTACTGTTTTGATCTTTTTATGCACTTACTGCTCTTACTGCTAATTCATATCAGATACGGTAGGTGTTACAAATTCTGAAGCAAAGACTCAGAGCCTTCCACCTGCTCCCGAATTGACATGAGCTCAGTGCCTATAGCCATCTGTACCTTTCTTCTCTCTGCCTCTTATTTGAGTTTAACTCCATTTCTTGAATTCCATGCTTCTTTTTTTCTGTTTCAATTCGTACCCTGATTTTAATAGAGGACAACTTCCAGTAGCTTCCTGAGGCAGGGCGGGACACTCGCAGGGAAGTAAAGTTTTTGAGACCTTACATGTCCGAACAATATCTCTTCTCTCTTCATACTGGCTCACTTGGCTAAGTCTACGGTTCTGAGCAGGAAGTAATTTCCCCCAGAATTGTGATGGCCCGCTCCACTGTATTGTCTTTCAGCGCTGCTACCGTTGAGAGAACATGCTGTTCTGATTTGTAATCCTTGGTGTGTAACTCTTTCTGTTCACTTGTTTGTCCTCTGGGGACAATTTTATCCTCCAGTTTCAAAATATCATTGTCCCGTGCCTCCGTGCAGGTCTGTGTTGATGCAGCTGTGCCGTTTCAGTCGCACATTTATTTCCTTGTCTTCCTGGAAATTTCCTCCCCTGTTTTCTCAAGCCACTTTCTGGGATGCTCATTATTGGGATGTTGGTTTTGTGGTTTTCTTTTCTCTTCTCTCTTCCACCTGCTTATAATTTGAGCTCCTCTTTGTAAGGTTCCGCCACTCGGTGTTCCAGTACTTGTACTGAGTTCTTATTCCTGACGTCATACCTTTATTATTCAAGTGGTTTGTTGTTGTTCTGGACACATCCCTGTTATAGCATCTTGTTCTTGTCTCATAGATGCAATATCTTCTCATAATTATCAAAGGATGTGTTTTCTTTTTCCTGCCTTCTCTTTGTCCTCTCTCTGTTGCCCTTTTCTATTTGTCATGGGACTTTGTTTTGCTCTCTGCCTTTTATACCCAAAGGTCTGGTGATCTCCACTCATCTGCTCACATTTAGGCGATGATGGAGCAACTAAAGCATTGGTTGCAAGTTCTTGACCTTGAGAGTCACTGGTCTGGGAAGTTCCTTAGGATATCCTTTTTCTTTATTGATTAAAGTATTACATATGTGTCCTTATCCCCCATTTCGCCCCATTCCCCTACTCATGCCCTCATCCCCCTAATGTCTATGTCCATTGGTTAGGCTTATATGTATGCATGCAAGTCCTTTGGTTGATCTTAGGATACCTTTGGTATGAATATCTCCAGGAATTTTGTCTGTGGCTGCCACATTCCCTAGAGATGAATGACTCTTCTGGTATTCACCCTGGAGGGTATAAGTGTAGCTGCCAACCTCCTGGGAATGCAGTGGGAGAAGGGGTAGGGGAGGTCTCAGTGACCAACATATACAGTCTGCTAATCCTCCATATATAACTCTTCAACTAACCCGCCTAGTCTTTCTGGTATCAACTCCTTCTGATGTCACTGTTTTCTTTACTGTCTCCAGAACATAAACTTCTCACCTTTGGCCATGGTAGAGAGGAGCAGTGGTGATTTAATTGTTCAGATTTTCAGATATAATTAGTGCCCCGAGCCTAGTAGGGTCCTGATCTGTACGTTTGGTGATTTCACAGCTATCCTTACTGTGAGTTTAGTATTCTACTGTCTTGGGTTTGCTAAGTGAATTACTACTGGTTCATTTGCTTTCAAATTTCTGGGTGTTTTCTTTTGTTTTGTTTTTTTCCTTCTTCTTTTCCTCTCTTCTTTTCTCCTTCTTTTTGTTTATATCTCCTCTCCTGGTGTCTTTGTCCTTGTACTTTCTAAAAAAATCTCTTTGCTGTCATTTTAGAGAAGTTTGGGGAAGTAGAGCAGAGTTAAAATTAACATTTTCAAACCGATGAATTTTGACATTCTCTGCCATAGGGAGATTGCATATATGTATACATGAATGTATATTACACTTGAGCTTTTCAGGAAGAAAATTCGTTGTCAGTTGAAATTACTATTACTGTTGATGTATTTTTTTACCCTTGGACAGTACAACCTGTGTCACAGTGTTGCCTGTGAAGAATTCCTGTAAGGTGCTACTTAAGGGACAGGTAGTTGTGTCTTTGTAGCCCTGTGTCCTATTGAGGGAAACAAATTGTTACATCTCCTTTGTTATAAAAAAGTCAATGGAAGAATCTGGCTAAAACACAAATAGATTTTTGTTTTATTTTTACACCAATATCCTTTCAGTAAAGAAATCAATATAGTAGTATGTATTAATAATAAACTAGGTAATCTATGTAAAACTCTTAGAACCATGTCTGGCACATAACGCTATGTGTTAATGGCTTACTATTGTTGTTATATTAGTGGTTTTTTAAAATAATATATCTAAATTTGCCAAGAGTTATAGGCAGCGGTTCCCAAAACCAGCTGCCCAACAGATTGACCTGATGATCTTTAAAAAGAAATTCAATTGCCAATCTCTGACTTAATCAGAATCTTCAGGGGTGGGTTCCAAGTACATAACAAGACAGAGCTCCGTTTTCCTAGGGAAGAGGTAAGTGAGATGTTTCGAGAATCACTGTGGTGGTGTGGCGGGGGGCGGGGGTGTGTGGGTGTCATCACATCACTGATGGAACACGCCCTGTGGATGATGGGTGGGTGAGTGGGTGGGAAGAGATCGATCAAAGAACTTGTATGCATATAAGCATAACCCATGGACCCAGACAGTGGTGTAGTGAAGGCCTGGGGTGGAGGGCGGGGGTGAGGGCAGACTAGAGGGGGCCATTGGGTGGGGGTGGGGGGGACATATATAATACTTTAAACAATAAAGATTTATTTTAAAGAAAAAAACAAAACAGCAAGATGAAGCAATAGAGCCAGCTCTGAGAGCTGGGACTGAAATCAAAGTATATGTGCACAACAAAAGAATATATTCATACAAGTGAATAAAATACATTTTTCATAGTAAATACACATAGACGTTCACACATACACGCACGCACTCGCGCACACACAGCTTGGAAACCAACCCATCATGGTGGGCCCTCCTTTTGTACAGAGGATTCAGGCAGTCCGATGCCCTGTCTTTATGCTGTTTTGCCCCTTCATTAAGTCAGATTTTATCTGGAGAGAGTTAGCAGAGAGGTGTGTGAGGGGGATGTGGTTCACTCCCGCTCTCCCCGCGGCAGGCGTTTGTGGAGCGTTGGCCAGAGGCAGCCAAGCATTTACTTTAGACAAAATCCACACTCCTGCATGGGCCTTGCAGGATTCTGATGGATTATCTTTAAATTAATCCTTGTTTAGATTCAGGTCTCATCTGCTAATGGGGCTCATTTTTCATTCATCTTCTGTGAAACCAAATAACCCTCATTTGCAGCTGAACTAAGTGAGAGAAAATAGAGGAAATAAAAAAGCATTTTGTTTCATTTCCAAGAAAGTGATTCAGAAGGTTCTAAATGGTTATTTTATTTGAGAATTAACAGCAAACCTTTACTTAACAAAAAACAGCCAGCATTGGTTGGAATAATTAATAGAATTATATAATTATAGAATATTAAGAAAAATCATAATTAGGGGCTGGGAGGAGAGGTGGGCAATATAAGACGCAGAATTGCAGAATGACCAAATTCATATCCACTAATGTTTTTATGTTATAAAAATGTAAATGCTTGATTCTAAGGAATACTTACATATTGAAAAAAAAGGAAAAGGTTTTCTCCCTGGCCAGTGGCTCATTTGATTGGAGTGTTTTCCTGTGCACCACAGGAAGGTTGCAGGTTCAATTCCCGGTTAGTGCACATACCTGGGTTGTGGGTTCAATCTCCGGAGGGGAGTATATGGGAGATAACTGATCGATATTTTTCTCGCATTCAATGTTTCTCTCCCCCCAACCCCAGTTCTTCTCTCTCAAATCAATAAACATATCCTTGCCCAGCCAGCGAAGCTCTGTGGTTGAGCATTAACCTATGAACCAGGAGGTCATGGTTCAATCCCTGGTCAGTGCACATGCCCAGGTTATGGGCTCCATCCCCACTAGGGGGCGTGCAGGAGGCAGCCAGTCAACAATTCTCTCACATCATTGGTGTCTCTCTCTCTCTCTCTCTCTCTCTCTCTCTCTCTCACCCCCCTTCCTCTCTGAAATCAATTTAAAAATAAATAAACATATCCTTGGGTGAGGATTTAAAAAAAAAGATCTTTCAATTCTTCTATAGTATTGGAACAATGGAAAACAGACCAGGGCTCTCTGTTAGTAACATAACAAGAGCTAGCACTGACTGCGTGCTAACTAATGCAGGCACTGTCTCAGCACTTTGCATCAGCTAACTCGCTCACTCCCTACACAGCCCTTTGAGGAGGTCCTATTCAGATGAGGAAACTGAGGCACAGGAGACTAACTTGCCTAACAGGCCGCTGCTCTGCGTTGGGATGCTCACCGCAGATACCCACGTCAAGGGCGTTACGTGCCAGGCTGAGCTGGCAGAGCTGTAGGTGACTTAGACATAAGCCAAAGGAAGCCAAAGCACGCCTCCTCCTCCTCCCAGGTGCTGTCTCCTCAGACCCGCAGCGACCCTCCTGGAGGCCGGTGGGATGCCTCCCCTCTTTTCTGTGTAATGTCTTACCTTTTGCCCTTCCGCTCCTCAGGAGGTGGGGGAGAAGGACCAGGGGGACTCGGGGCCTCTGCTCCGTGACCCGTGTGGCACTGTGTGACTTACTCTGTTTCCCAGGCATGACCCGGGCCGCCTGGCCCACGAGGCCCCTTTGTGACCGAAGAGATGTCACTCTTTGCCTTGGCACCAGCAACCGTGCCCACTGACTCTGGTGGGTGTTTTTTTCTTCTCCTCCTCCCCTTTTTTCTTTTTTTCTTCATCAAAAAGATGAATGCTGAGATGGTCTCAGAGAAATCTAGAATAAGTACCGTGAGGCTGGGTCCCTCTGGAAGGCGTCTTGTTCTCCTGCTGTTTGTAACTGTGAAGCGCTCAGCAACCGGGCAGCTGGATGGGGATAAATTTAGCCCGAGCACTGACGTGCGCCGAATCCTGCTTTCTTAGAAGCACAATGGGAGCCCACGGATGTCAGGGAAGGAGCGGTAAAGCTGGGCAGCCAGGCAGCCTGCCTCTCTCTCTCTTTCTCTCTCTCTCTCTCTCTCTCTCTCTCTCTCTCTCTCTCTCTCCATCTCCATCCTGGACCTTGGTATGGGTGAGGATGGAAGCCGCTCCAAGTGCACTTAAAATAGCTCTTGGAACTGGACACCAGCTTAGGGCAAAGGCAGGGAAGATGCTTCCTATAAGGCCGGCCCTCCCCCCCCCCCCCCCCCCCCCCCCCCCGGAGCCCAGGCCCGCTCGGACCATCCTGGCTGGGGGATCTGGGGGCATGTTCTCTCTCCGCCCAGCTGCTCGGGCACAGGCAGTTTTCTACCATGCGTTTCAGGCATCGGCGCCTCGCTGCTGCTCCAGACTCGGATATCTTATTCTAAGCAGACTCGCTGTCTAAAGCCTGCGGATTAAAAATAGCCTCCCGCTGCTCACTGTGGAACCCAAGGAGATTCTCAGGGAGCCAAGAGCCCGGCTTGACTCCAGGCACCTGACTCAGACCTGTGGGTTTCATCGCACCTAAGCGTTTAATCTCTTGAGGTTGTCTTAGTTGATGCGATACCACTGCCCACTTTGTATAGCTTTGCAAGAGAAACCAGTTGTCTTAGATTTGTGGGCATCAGTGTCATTAGGAGTCTGGGTTTTGGCAGGAGAGGGCCACTATTTTACTTGGTGGTTCCAGAAGCAAATTGTGTCTCGTTATCTTTCCATGCACACATTCGTGGCGTTTGCTCCTGGTGCATACATTTATTTGTTAGCTCCCATTTGGGGGTAAATACTTCAAAGAACCATGTCCCCTACCTTCATTTTAACTGTCTACAAAATTTATTAAATCCTCGACTACATCTTAAGGTGTTTTGTGACTATTGAATTGACCAAAACAATCTTTCTTTCATATCCACGGCACTCCTATGGAAATAGCACGAGTCCTACTTTATTTGCCTGACATTCCATTGTTTAAAGCTCCGCGTTCACTGGCAGCCTGAGAATGATCAGTGTGTGAATGTTTTTAATAGTTTCATTGGCTGTGAACCGCATCTGTGCCTTCTTTTTTAATTTGTAAGATTTCAATTAAAGCAGAATAGTTTTAAAATGTAAGTTTAGCCAGACTGTCATGGTTCAGTGGTTGAACATCAACCCATGAACCAGAAGGTCACGGTTTGATTCCTGGTCAGGGCACATGCCAGGGTTATGAGTTCAATACCCGGTGTGGGGCTTGCAGGAGGCAGCCAATCAAGGAATCTCTCTCATCATCGATGTTTCTGTCTTTCTCTCCCTCTCCCCTCCTTTAATATATATATTAAAGGCATGAGTGGAAAATCTCTGACCCACGTCTAAATTATTAAAAATAATAATAGCCGAAACTGGTTTGGCTCAGTGGTAGAGCATCGGTCTGCGGACTGAAAGGTCCTGGGTTCGATTCCGGTCAAGGGCATGTACATTGGTTGCGGGCACAACCCCAGTGGGGGGTGTGCAAGAGGCGGCCGGTCGATGTTTCTCTCTCATCGATGTTTCTGGCTCTCTATCTCTCTCCCTTTCTCTCTGTTAAAAAATCAATAAAATATATTTTAAAAATAATAATAATAATAATAAAGTCAGGTAAACATGGATAAATGGGAGAAGACCCGGAAGCAGACGAGCAGGGGCTCTCTCAGTCCGCTGGTAGCTGGCATACCAGCACCGGGCTTTCCTCACAAAACATCCTGCCTCCAGTTCCCCGTTCTTGGAACAAGAGCCCTGTGAGCGAAGAGCAGCAGCTGCCTGGCCTTGGCAGTGACCCGAGGGGGGGGGCCCTCCCCACGCAGCGCAGGCCCCGCACGGAGACGTCAGAGAGCGAAGCGGACCTTTTCACGTACAGAGGGAGCCGCTGCAGGCGACGCAGACCTTAACGGGTTAGTTTCCTAAAACCCATTCCCTCAGTACAGCAGCTGGCAGAGCAAGGGCTCGATCAGTGTTAGCTAAGCTGGGAAGGGCCCCCACCTGTATCTGTTAGCTCAGCTTCAAAAAGCCCAGGGAAAGAATAGGGTGCATCTGACCTGAGTGGCTACCGCAAGCCCATTCCTTCAACTGCTGACACTCAGATGACCTCAGCCACATTCTTCAGATGTTTCCCTTTGCCTCTGCATGAGGAATCCACTCTACACGGGTCAAATGCAGACACCTCAGCCCCTGGTTCAGCTGCCATCCTGCCAAGAAGCAAAATTACCTTTGGGAGGCCATTCGTTCTTTCACTATTATTTTTATTCCTGCACCGTGCCCAGCGCTAGTCTGGCCACTGGGAACACAGACACGACGTTCACAGGTCCCACACCTCCCCTGAGCCCACGGAGCCAGGGCAGGGGGGACGTTTCAGCGTCAGGTATGCGAGGAAGGCCAGTCTGTGGGTCGTTGGTGAGCGTGGTAGGGAGGTGGACGGTTGGGTGGTGGGAGTTGGGGTCTAACATTCACTTTGGAAACAGGAACTCAAGGAGCAGATAGCAGAACCCCAGCCATAGGAACTGGATTCCGTCACGGGGCTTCTGTTACGGAGAAGCACGGGAGCAGAGAGCCGGTGGGAAAGCGAGATAAGGGCCCCTTTACGGCCAAGACTCTTCTCCGGGTTACAGAGCGTGACCCAGTCAGGCCAGCACTTGGGGTGATTCAGTAGCGATTCCCCTGATAAAGGGCGGGCGGGGCTGGAGTCTGGGTGGAGCGGAGCTTATAGAGAAGGGTTAAGTAAGCCCAGCTGGAAAGGTTATAGGGCCGCAGGGGAAGGCAGCCAAGCATCTCACTGCCCTTCGAATCCAAGTAAAACAAACAGGACTGGTGTTGTGCAGAGGTCTCTGATACAGGAGGAAGTGGACACACCGGGTTTGGGTGATTTGAAGGGAAGGATTTTAGTTCTGCAGTCTCGTAGACTAAGAAGATTGTCAGAATGCTTACTATTTATACAAAATAGTTCTGTGTGATCTGTTTGTTTGTTTATGTAGAAAAAAATTGTCCTGTAATTTTCATCACCAAGATCGGATTTCAGAAGATCATCTTACTAACAAATACCCATCAACTATCTATTCGGTGTCAGACACAACCATTTGTTCTCTGATTTCCAAAACCAATAAGGTCTTTCTTGCCCTCAGGAAACTTGTCATCTCTTGGGGAAGACGGAGAATGAAACCACACGTTAGAACAGGGGGCGGCTGGGGATGCGTCTCATGTCACTGGCCCATAGAGAGGGTGCGAATGACTCGGGAAAGGAGAGAGTGTTGGAGTTGGGTCATGAAGGAAAGCAAAAGTCAAGACGAGATGAGGAAGGCGAACAGAAGTTCAGGTGCATGATGGGTTCTAGAAATGGGCAGAGGCTGGTGTCTGGAGTGAAGGGGAGGGGAGGGGTGAAAACGGAATAGGAAAAATAGGCCCGAGGCCTGCTGTGCTAAGCTGAAGAATTAAAATTTACCCCCAACCCATGGGCAACTGTGGAAAGATTTCAGACAGGGACATCATGTGCTCCTTTTCTGTGTTTAGAAAGAAAGCTTTGAGCCCTAGCCGGTTTGGCTCAGTGGATAGAGTGTCGGCCTGCGGACTGAAGGGTCCCGGGTTCGATTCCAGCCAAGGGCATGCACTTCGGTTGCAGGCTCCTCCCCAGACTGGGACCTGGGCAGGGCTCATGCAGGAGGCAACCAATCGGTGTTTCTTTTTTGTCTTTCCCTCTCTCTTCCACTCTCTCTAAAAATCAATGGAAAAATACCCTCTGGTGACAAGAAAGAGAGAGAGAGAGAGAGAATACTTTGGGGCCTCTGTGAAGGAAGGGGCCTGTGAGATGAAGGCCAGGCTGGCGGGGAGGGAAATGATGTTGGTGTTGCTCAGTCCAGAGCCATGGACTCCAAAGAGCAGGTTAGCTGCAGAGCAGCCCCCCAAGCGTGAAATGCTGGCGTGTGGGCCACTCGGGAAAGGGTGTGCAGATGCCTAGACGTGGGGGAGACAGAAATGACTCTGTAATAGGAAATACGTTATATTAGGGCCCATATGTAAGGACCTTGCAGAGAAGTGTAATATCTAAATCACTTTGCAGCCAGGATAGTTATAAGAACCCTAATTCTACAGCAGTAAAATGGACAGAATGCTTTGAGGTTGCCTCTCCCCACCCCACAAAGCCTGTT
Source organism: Vespertilio murinus (assembly GCA_963924515.1). Taxonomy (NCBI): domain Eukaryota; kingdom Metazoa; phylum Chordata; class Mammalia; order Chiroptera; family Vespertilionidae; genus Vespertilio; species Vespertilio murinus. The sequence goes on along the minus strand of OZ004707.1, from coordinate 174,574,705 downwards.
GACCTTCACTTTGAGTTACAAAAAAAAAAAAAAAAAAAAAAAAAAGTGAATATTGCATGGCTGTACGTTCTCTCCCAGTTCATATATCTCCATTTTGCTAATATTTGTTTTCCTTTGAGGTAGGAGTTAATTTAGTCACACGTTCTTCTCCTGACAATAACTGCATTTTTTTAATTTTACTTTTTTTGTCCCGAGGTAGCTTTCCCTCCAACGGTTTCTTGTTGTTCTTACCCAAGACCCAGTATCTGCCAAAACAAATGTATGTGAGTGATAAACGCGGAGAGGAATGTCTGTTGGACCACAGGAAATTTCCTGTTCAGGAAGCGATCTCGGGAACTTCCTGCGGAGGAGTGCATTGTGGGGCTGTTGGCTGCAGGCCCTTGACCACAGCTGCAGCTAACTAAAGGCAAGGGGGCGGGGAGAGGAAGAGGAGGCGGCAGTGCCCACGGGCATTTTTACCCCTGCAGCCTGAGGACAGAGAGCGGCCGGTACGGCTTCAAAACGGCCCAGGTGCACTTATAGGTGTCTAGAGTCTCTCCTTCATCGCCACCCATCTCCCCCAGCATCCCAGCTGCTTCCTGAGGGTCCTGAACACATAAACCCTGTCACTGTCTCCATGTCCTCCTTAAAGGACCCCACCCCCGGTCGCTGGTGAGCTTCAGGCTGCGTCCACCCCCTCTGGAGCCCGCTAACTAGTTGGCAACTCATGGCTGCTGGTGCCCAGGCCCTGGAGTTGGTGATCTTTTTCCATCCCGAGTTAGGTGTGGGAGAGAGGAGAGAAGGAAACCTTGGCTCTTTGACTTACCTCTGTTTGACTCAGAAAACATTAACGAAATGTTACTGAACTTAAGGATAGACTGGGTTAGTAAGTCCCATTTATTAGCACAATCAAAGCCAACGGGAGAACCCTGCTTTCTTGTTCTGCATTGCCATTCGGGTATGAAGTCCTAACTCATGTCTCGGACCCCCTGGGTGCAGTGCGGGGCAGGCCTGGGCCCCCTCCTCGGGGAAGGTTCTGTGGGTCTGTGGGAGGGAGGTGAGGTGGCCGGACTCGGAGCTTCAAAGCTGAGACTGAGGGCAGGGAGGTGACTCCTGTGCAGCCCCCGGCTGCATAAAGGGCCAGTGGCTTCATCTCTGCATATCAGCTCCTGTGTCCAACCTGGGGAACCAAGTTTTCCCCTTCCCAGCACAAGGATTCAATCTGATCTTGCATAGAAAAATGCCTAACCCCGTGGTCGGCAAACTGTGGCTCTCGCGAGCCACATGAGGCTCTTTGGCCCCTTGAGTGTGGCTCTTCCACAAAATACCACAGCCTGGGCAAGTGTATTTTGAAGAAGTAGCATTAGAAGAAGTGTAAGTTTAGAAAAATTGGCTCTCAAAAGAAATTTCAATAGTTGTACTGTTGATATTTGGCTCTGTTGACTAATGAGTTTGCCGACCACTGGCATAACCCAAGGTAGACGCTGAGAGTTTTATATATATTTTCCCTAGAATCTGTCATCGTTACAAATTGGAAATTACCTGGGTGTGGTCTGAGCTAGAGGCAGGGGAAAGGCTTTGGGGCCCTCTCACCCTCAGCGTCTGTAATTTGCATTTAAGGAAGCTTTTCCTAGCGCTTCTACTTTCCATCCAAGTGCCCGTTGTTTCTTTGTGGCCTCCATTCACCACTGGATGGAGTCACCTCTGCAGAGCAGGGCTGATGTTCGAGTTTCAGAATCAAAGTCGCATCTTGGTGGCAGATCATGCCTCAGTCCAGCAGGGGCGGAGGAGAGGAGTGACCACCTTAGGACCGAAAAGTAGCCCACCCCATGCCTGGATCATGTAGAAGTAGCTTGCCCTCTGCCCATCCCTCCCACTGCCCATCCCTCCCACTGCCCATCCCTCTCGCTCTGCCCTGACGTGCACAGCCGCTATGCACGTACAGGGCTGAAGGCGAAAGATGCATTTATGTTGTATTACGTTTACCTGTGTGACTACGCCACCTAGACAGGGACTCCTTGGGGACAGGGGCGTGTCTGCTGCTGATTTATGTTTATTAAAAGTGTGTGACGTTGAATCCACTTGGTTTTAGGGGCAAAATCTCAAGGAGGCCTTGAACATGGGACTTAAACACGAGACACCCGTGAGACTGTGCTGTGTGAGACCTTGCGGGCCAGGAGGACTGGCTTTGTTATTATCCGTGACAGGAGTCTCTCTGCTCTGCGGGCTGTCCCTCGTCACCTGGCTTGTGTGCCATTGTCCCATTTTTGAGTTTCCATTTTCATGGCCCCCGTTTCTTCAGAAATGATGTTTCCTTCTCTCTTTTGGGGGTTACCTCCTCTTTATTCCAGAAGTTTAAGATAAAGGCCCATTTTTGCAACAGGTCTGTAAACAAAAGGCATTGCTATTGGCCCTTGGTAGAGTGAGCCTCCAGAATTTTTTTAAAGGGGTGGGTTCCAATTTTAAAATGTTTTTTTAAGAGTATGGGGCCCGGCGTTCACCAGAAAGAATTTTTAAAAATGAGGGTGTTTTACAGCAGACATGGAGTGTCTAGTCTGCCCTCTGAAGTGGTACAGTTACAGCGGGGTTTTAAAAGTAAGAGCAGAAATATGGGTGACACAGAATAAAAGAGCTGTGTTCATTGACACTCTTCCCACGTGACCTTGTTTTATTTTATTCTGAGGACACTCCCACATCAGAATGGCAAGTAAATGAACAGAGAAACATAAATTACCTGGAAGAGAACAAAGTAGACTCTCACTGACTTTAAAAAAACAAAACAAAACACAACAACTCTGGCCTTGGCCTTTAGAAGACAAAGGCAAAATGTTTAAATAAAAGCTGTCTGACTTATTTTATAAGAGGCAGCTCTCTGGTGATGGCTTAGCAGGGGCAGGCAAACTTTTTGACTCTAGGGCCACAATGGGTTCTTAAACTGGACCGGAGGGCCGGAACAAAAGCAACCTGACCATGCTGGCACTCTCATCTTGGGCTGCTGGTGAAGGAGCGGAGGAGAGAGCAAGAGAACCCTCCACTCTTTTGGCTCTGCAGGCCGGATAGAACAGCAGAAGGGGCCATATCCGGCCCACGGGCTTAGTTTGCCCACGGCTGGCTTAGAGCAATTAGGCCCATTTCCTACCTTTGGAAAATGCTTCTTACAGTTGAGGAAATAAGTTCATGAATCTCGGTGTCACAGGACAAAAAAGGTAGGCAGTCACAAAGCTTCATGTCTGCAACTGGTGCTCTGCTTAACTCCGAATGCCCCAAAAGCCTGTGAAATAGCGTGGTTCTCCCGGGGACAGACCCCATTCTTCTGCCGGGAGAATATCGTTATGGTTAAGCTGGTCCTAGCGTATATTTCTCTAATATTTGACAGTTCACTAGTTTCATCATATGTATGTATCTGTCTCACGTGCTCATCACAATGCCCCATGTTATATAGATGGGGGGGAAAGACTCGGGTCAAGGGTGAAGGTCTCCACGCAGAGCCTGCACTCACATTGGGTCTTCTCTCTCCACGTTCACTTTGGCCTGGGGTGAAGCTGCTGGCCAGGAGGTGAAAACCGGCATGGGACAGTTAGTAAGCAGTTTTCTGACAAATCCAAGGCCTGGGGAAGTAAAATGACTTCTTTGTTCCCCTCTGTGTCTTCCCATGCTGCTCACCCCTCAACCCCCTGGCCCCTTCCACCCCTGCTCACACCCACCCCCTCTGCCTGCACCGCCTCAGAGGCCTGTGCAGTTTGGGGGCAGCAGGGGATGGGGGGGCGGGGGTTGCTGAGGAACTCTTTGTTTGTGCAGTTAAGAGCTTCCTCACAGGAAATTTCCTGTGATGGAAACTCTGGGGAAACTTCCTGTTGGTTAGGACACTGCAGGGGGCTGATAACATGAACCACTTAAACCTCCAAACCTCAGCTGCCAAGGAGGATGGGATGGTTCTCTGCCACTTTCTCAAGGATTTTTTTTTTTTTGGGGGGGGGGGGTCATGCAAGAAAGTGCAAGTACGTGTAGGGAAGCCTCAGGAGTCTCACTTGGGTGGATTTTCTAGAAGTTGCAAGCTGCAGCTAAGTGGACTGCTTAGATTTCCAAGGAGACTGGTCCCTGCTGGAACATTCTGTCGGGAAGCGTTGAGGGCTTGGGAAACTCTCACATTGCTGCATCTGATTCTTTCTATATCATTTAAAAACACATTGCTGTGACTCTTCAATGTCAGGGGTTTATGAGTCCCAGGAACATTTTCAGCTGCCACTTAAGGGCTGGGAGTTTTAATTCATCCTTGTCATTGGCAGAGGCGGTTGACTATAAGGTAGAGCGGTTTACTTAATGCAAAGTGTGAATCGGCGGAGGGGTATACTGCAGGAGGACCAGTCTTTGAGCCCTAGCACAGCACTCTGCAATAGGCTATAGGGGCATTTGACCTGCTCTGGATCCCTGCTGGGCTGTTTGGTTGTTTCCTAGCATTTGAGCAACGTTAATTCCTCCTAAGTCATCCTAACTCATCCCTTGGGGTGGAAGCCAGCTGTGGGCATCTCCAGCGCGGGGAATTCTGTGGGTTCCCTTAGCAGCTCTCATCGCCTGGCTCATAGTCTAGAAGTGTGGTCCCCTGATTAGCCCGAATTTTCCCTGGTGACCCGAAGACCCATCCCTACTCGCCCTGCTCTTGTATAATGGAAATAATCAATGCCGCTCTTTTTCTATTTCCGTACGGCTAGAGAGTTACTTGAATGATGTCTCTTAATTAGTTGACTTGCCACAACCCATGCCCATTTCTCTTCTAGTTTCTTAATAGGTATTGTGTTCCTGGTATGAGGGTTAATGTGACACACACTCTCCCCCCCCCCCCCCCCCACCTTCTAAAGGGCACTAGATTTCATAGAAACCTCAACCTCCCCAAACGTCTGCACCAGCCCGGGGTTCTTGCTTGCTTTGTTAATGGGAAATGATCATTCCAGCAGCAGGAAAAATCACCGAACCAGGTATATTTTAAGTGGAGGTTTGTGGTTATATTGTTGGTCCACAGTGCAAATTAGGGAAGCATGAAAGGAATTACAATTAAACAGGAAGAAATTTTCTGGTTGATAAGTCTGCTTGTTAGACTCCCATCAAAGAGGAAGCTCTTGTCCTCAGAGAACTTTTTAAAAATATGTATTTTTATTGATTTCAGAGAGAGAGAAAGAGTAAGAGAGAGATAGGCACATCAATGATGAGAGAGAATTATCCTCTGGCTGCCTCCTGTATGTCCCCCCCCACACACGCACTCCCCTACTGAGGGATCGACACTCCACCACTGAGCCACGCAGGCTGGGCTGTCATCAAAGAACTTTTAAGCTTTAATGTTTTTCTATTTGAGTAGTAATACAGTTAATAGTTTAAAGAATTGGTGAGAGAGTGGGGCCCTCGGTGCGGGGATACATCGGCCAGTTTGAGGCCTCTGCATGCACCGGTAGTGCTTGTCCTGTCTGTTGGCCAGCCCGCACCAAGGAAGCCTATGAGCTCAACTCTGTGAGCTCACCCTGTGAGCCAGGAAGTAGCCTTAACTCATGGCCTACCATTTCTCACATGCTGAACATTTCCTAAAGGAAAGCAGTGACTTTTAGTGGCCCCTTGATAATGTCCCACCACCAACCAAGTCGATAAATAGAATTGTCACTTGGTTTCTAGAATTGGTTCCAGGTTTTAAAGGTGCAGGGAGATTCTGAGGCCCTCCCATTTCAGACCGCCTGGTACAATTCGGCTGTCGAGTTATCTATGAAGAGGCAGTGCGAGTCACGGGCGACGGATGTAATTGTATGGCTTCTTGCAGCTCCGTAAGAATTAGCTGCAGTGGTAAATTGTAGTAGGAGCAGGCATCTTGTTCATTTTGATCTGAGAGGATTTTAAAGAAGATAAATGCACACTAGAGAGTAGGTGAGTTTTGATAGCGTATTTCAAACACCACTTTTTATTCAGTGCTCACACAAACGCGTAGTGGCAGAGAAAATGGGTGTGTGAAGAAAAGTACAGGCACATCCCCATGGGCTTTCCGTGAACACGTGGGTGGTCAGCTTCCGGGGAGGAAACAGTGGCTCCAGGCAGGGCTCTGGGCCGGAGCAGGTGAGGCTCAATGCTACCAGGTTAACAGCTGTGCCGTGAAACCTCAGAAATAGAAGGGTTTTTATTTTCCATTTCTGAGCCTGTTGAAAGGTGGACTACAGGAAAAGGATAGTCTCATAAGAAAACAATATGTAAAAACGAACCAAATAACCCACTGTAGGTTTTACTCCCTGACAGGTAGGAAAACATCCTGTTTAAAAAGGGGAGGCTTTACGGAAATCTGTCTATGTAAACCACCTTCCTTCCCAACGAAAAGATGCACCTGGCTAGAGGTGTCTTTGTTCCTAGAGCAAGGCATGTTCAATGGGACTAACAGATTTTATTTCTGTTTTGGAAAAATAATTGGAGGTGGTATCCGATCACCATTGCACTTGTCCCAAGAACTTTGCAAAAATAGGAGTTACTTTTTGAACTTGAAAAACCAGCATTTGACCTTCTTCTTCTTCTTCTTCTTCTTCCTCTTCTTCTTCTTCTTCTTCTTCCTCTTCTTCTTCTTCTTCTTCTTCTTCTTCTTCTTCTTCTTCTTCTTCTTCTTCTCCTTCTCCTCCTCCTCCTCCTCCTCCTCCTCCTCCTCCTCCTCCTCCCTTCGCACATTCTTCTAGACCAGTGGTCGGCAAACTCATGAGTCAACAGAGCCAAATATCAACAGTACAACAGTTGAAATTTCTTCCGAGAGCCAAATTCTTAAAACTTAAATTTCTTCTAACGCCACTTCTTCAAAATAGACTCGCCAGGCTGTGGTATTTTGTGGAAGAGCCACACTCAAGGGACCAAAGAGCTGCATGTGGCTCAAGAGCCACAATTTGCCCACCACAGTTCTAGGGTAATAGCAACATATATTTTTCTCTTTGGTACCCTATAGCTCCCTTCCCCAATGATCATCAGCAATAAACCCACTCATAAATCAATGAAGCGATCATGAAAGAGAAACATAAACTTCACTTGAAAAAGAATACCTGTAAAGCATCCCTAGATTTTCACTAAAAAATCTTTTATTTGTTTGTTTATTTTTTGTCAGCAAAGTTAATTGTTCTCACACATTTGATAACATGGAGAGTGTACATTGTTCGGCCCAAAATCTCAGCTATTTGACTGAGGCAAGGGCAATGGAAAGGGCCTCACAGACCATTGTGCCAATGGCCATCTGAGTAACTCCAACACTCAAAGTGATTTTTTATTTTCCTCCACAATTCCAGCCACATCACCTCCACCCCTCCACCACCTATTCCCCCCAAAGGATCCAGTAAGAGGGGGAAAATGCCTGACAAGGTATAAGAGGAAGCTACATGGAAGAGGTTATGGAAGGCAGTAGCTAAGAGAAAATAGTACAAGTGATAGGAGATCTAGGAAAAGTAAAGGTGTGCTGGGAAGAGGAAGGATGAGTTGAGAAATACGACTTCAGGGAGTTAATCGATAGCTGGGTCACCTATTAAATGTGCTAGGAAGTGCCAAAACAGGTTTGGCTCAGTGGATAGAGCGTCGGTCTGCGGACTGAAAGGTCCCAGGTTCGATTCCGGTCAAGGGCATGTACATTGGTTTCGGGCACATCCCCAGTAGGGGGTGTGCAAGAGGCAGCTGGTCGATGTTTCTCTCTCATCAATGTTTCTAGCTCTCTATCCCTCTCCCTTCCTCTCTGTAAAAAAAAAAAAAAAAAAAAAAAAAAAAAAAAAAAAAAATCAATAATATATATATATATATATATATATATATATATATATATATATAATGTTCTAGGAAGTGAGTGACAGAGAAGTGATAGGTAAAGGGATGATGGAATGCCTTGGTCAGGAGGAAGGAAAGGAGCAGAGGATGTACCGTAGAATGAGAAGGAAAGACACAAAATGAATTTAAGGAAGAAATGTGAAGGAAAATGAAAAAAAAAAAGCTAAAAGAGGGGAGGAATGAAATAAACAAGTAAAATAGGAATTAAGTTTCAAATTCTATCAGCCATAGCTAGAGAAGAAACATATAATCAAGAATTGATTTTCATTTCTAATGAAAAGAATAATATGGATGATCCAAAATAATGGCTCGTTTCAAACCATTAGTATGTTTTGAGTTAGGAATACTTCAGTGGACGGAACCTTACTATTCCCTAGGCAGTCTTGCCATTTTAAAACACCACCAGTCGTCAAAAAGTTCTTAAAATTTTCAGATGCATGGCATTCATTAAAACAAAGCCTCGTACCACTTCCGGAGTGATACCACAAATAATCCATCCTCGTGTGTTTTTTCTTCCCCAACTCTGATCATTGCCCGGATATTGCTCATCCCAGGGTCTTAAACTCAGCCAAGTTTTCTGCCTTTGCCTCAGGCTCTGGTGGTATCTAGAATATGGGACACTTTCAGAATGTAACTGAATGTGAGACATCCTCTGTTTCCATAAATATAAAGCTTGCCAATCAGTAGGAAAAGGGAAGGCGGTTAGCAGAGGCTAGTGATACTTCCAAGAAGCAGTGTCTTCTGGAGCATCCTATAGGGGCCTGCCCTGGAGTCATCTGCTCACCTGCCTGGTTTTAGTTTCCAGAAAAGACTTGCTGCCTCCATGATACCTCCTGACCCTTTCTCTCTCTCTCTCTCTCTCTCTCTCTCTCTCTCTCTCTCTCTCTCTCTCACACACACACACACACACACACACACACACACACAGGCCAGGGAGATGGCTAATTAAGCTCTGGGTGGATATTTCATGCGAGCATTTGTCATTTTTAGATCCCTTCCCAGAATCGTGCTGTAATGGTGCAAGGGGAGGGGGAGGAAACTTGGATGCCTGGATCACTGGGCCACAGGTTTCAGGAAAGCGTGGGGAGGGAGGAGAAAAGGAAAAAAAAAAAGGTGACATTTCTCAATGCCTGCTGAGGATCCAGCACTTTCCCACGCATCATTTTCAAAACAGTCCCTGCGAGTTGAGATCCGCTTTTTCTAGACGAGTCAATGAGGATGGGAGGCTGAGTGTCCGGTCCGGTCACACGCTGCTCAGGGGCAGGGCTAGGATTCCATCCAAGGTCTGGGCTCACTTATTATTCTGCGATGCCGTCATCGAGGGGGAAAAGACAAAGAACTGGGAAGCTGGGATGCAATTTGCCTGCTTCAGAGTTTTGCATGAGGCTCACCCTGTCGGGAAGCATCCCTGTGAAGTCATTGCATGAGGCGGTAAACGTGTCCTGATGCTAGCGACGTTCAGGCCTTGCCCAGTCTCACATCTATACAACGCTAACACGTTTTATTCGTGGTGAGGTATGTGCTTATCAGGAAGCCTTCTCCACTTGATCAGAACACTTTTTATTATTTTCGTATGTATTATGATGGATACTTTGAGAAACGGACTGCGTTCACACACTTCATGTGTCTTGCACAAATCTTGCCCTATTACAGGAGGCTGGTGAAGATCGGCCCGAGGGCCCTTCCGCCATTCATTTCTTGCAGCTTAAAATATATATAAATATGTATGTATATATTGATTTCAAAGAGGAAGGGAGAAGGGGGAGAGAGAGAAACATCAATGATGAGAGAGAATCATTGATCAGCTGCCTCCGGCACGCCCCACACTGAGAATCGAGCCCGCAATGCAGGCATGTGCCCTGACTGGGAATCGAACTGAGACCTCCTGGTTCATAGGTGGACGCTCAACCCTTGAGCCATGCCAGCTGGGCCCTGCAGCTCTTTGACCGTGAGCTGTTACACGGGCCACAGGAAGTGGCTGCCCACTTACTGAGCAGGTGCCCTTAGGGAAAGATTCGGGACTGAGTCTCAGTTATCCGCCCACCTTAGTCATCGCAGCTTCCCCTCCTGTCACTGACACTTCATGCTTGTCTGGGATTATTTCCTGCCTCTCATCTTGGCACCTCTGGGGAGCAGCGGGGATGCATGGTCTTCGAGTGGATTCCCCTGTTTTCCTGAACCAGGCGGCCATCTAGTAGACCTTGGGAGAGGATCTCATGTGAGGCCGGTCTGTTCTCTCTGCTCAGTATTCTTTCACAGCAGCCGCAAAGCCACGCTGCCTCTGTTAAGTACACATTCCTAGGATCTAACAAAAGGCTTCTGTGAGCCTGGAAGCAGCAGGGGAGGGTGCTGCGTGAGGGACGGGAGATTGAAAGGGTTTCATTTCTTCCTTGCTGGGGACCGTATTGTGTCTGAATGCAGTTTGGAATCTGCTTCTCCCCCACCCGGGGAAATCGAAATCTGCCCTAAAGCTGCACGGGGACCCCAAGGGGTCTTTATCCTCTTAGCTTAGTGATTTCCTGCCGCTCAGAGCAAGTGAGCAAGCAGCAGGGGCTCTGCGACATTGGGGGCGGGGTGGGGGTGGGGGGGTTGGCTGGCTGAGTTCACCAGTGTGACCTGCTTCTCTTGGCTGAGTTGGCTCCCCAGCCAGGCCCACTGGCTCAGCTAGAGCCCACAGCACAGCTAACCTGCCCTCCCGGGATGCAGGGTTCATTGTTTTAGAAGACATCACGGAAGTCAGAATTTTTTCATCTTTCCCAATTGATCGGGGGTAAGGGGAGGGGGTGAATTCTAAAGAGAAAGTAAGCAGTGTAAAGCATCTCCCCTCCTCTCCGCAGCCCACCTCCAAGGGCAGTCCTGCCGTCCGCCCTGAGGGCACACCACGCTGTCCTGCCTCTGATGGGAACCTGCTCGCCCCCCTAACAGTGCCAGGTGCTGGGACCAGGGCTTGGCAGTGGTGCCCGGCTCCTGCTTTTTCAGTAGCAGAGTTAATGTGGCCATGACTCAGAGTTAGGGGGCCCCAGATGCTCAGGGAGGGAACCAACTTCTTTTCAGTTCACAGCGGACTCGTAGTCGACAGAATAGGTTTCGTGTTCTAATGAAACAGCGCAGATACTCTGTCCTTGGTGGCTGAGTGGTGTGTGGCGTGCCTCGAACACCCCCTCTCTCCGCTCCCCCTCCTCCCTCTCCCCTTCGTGGCCTCTTTCTTCCTTTCTTCACGTTGGAGCCGAGACTGTAATTTAAACCCAGATGCCCTTAATCAAAAGGTCCTTGAAGAGATTCCTTCTTGTGCTCTGCCCCTCCAGATTGCATGTTGTTCCTTGGACGTAGGAAAGGCTGGAGAAATCTTTCACTCCATTTAAGGAGAGTCCATAGTGGGTAGGGCCTCGGGCACAGGATCCATAACAACAACAATCACGCAGAGATGCACCTGCCGTGTAAAAACTGCGGAATGAAGAACGTCTTACAGTCACGCAGCATTTGTCTTCCAGGGAGCACCGGGCTCTTCCTTGCACGCCCTGCCCCGTTCTCACAGAGCGTGAGTTATTTCCCAGAAGTCATTTGGGCTCTTGGGAAATGCATCGATTCTTTTCACCATCGTGATCCCAGTTACAGTAAAACCCCTATTATCTGATTGTCTGTGATTCTGTAAAGCAATAATTAACGGGCACTTTCTATATTTCACCAGGACAACGACAGCTTATGTTTATAATGGCAATCCCAGGCCTCTGTGAGATCCTGAATACCCCATTCAGGCATCACAGAAAGATTAAATTGTATTCGATAGAGGTTTTTAATGTTGTGTCTGTTTTATTGTATTCAATTCTTTTTTACACAAGTCCAAGTGTATGTCCACCATGATTTTCCAGGGAGGTACTAATTTAAACTGTTTTTTTCTTTTCTTGACTTTGTAAATCAGACTTTGGGGGGAAAAAATCAATATTTGAATCCAAACAACAGATGGTTACATCTCAAACCTGACTTAGGGAGATAAAGTTTATATTTTTATTTATTTTATTTTTAAAAATATATTTTATTGATTTTTTTACAGAGAGGAAGGGAGAGAGAGAGAGAGTTAGAAACGTCAATGAAAGAGAATCATCCATCAGCTGCCTCCTGCACACTCCCTACTGGGGATGTGCCCGCATCCAAGGTACATGCCCTTGACCAGAATCGAACCCAGGACCTTTCAGTCCGCAGGCTGACGCTTTATCCACTGAGCCAAACCGGTTTCTGATAAAGTTTCTATTTTTAGAGCAGGTGCGGCAGATAGGAAATATCCCTAATATGATGACCAAACTGTGGGGCAGATCCCCCCAAACATCCCCACCCACAGTCTTTCAGGCCTTAGCCCAGCTCTACATGCCAGGGTCCGACCCTCATTCAGAGACACGCAGTAGTTTAGCATTCATTTCCTCTGGCTCAGATCGATGGCCCTCCTTTCTGAGCGCTCTCTCTCTCTCTCTCTCTCTCTCTCTCTCTCTGGCTTTGTGCGATATGTTCTGAATCATTTTCCTTGAAGGAAACCTTACATAGAAAACCAAATGCAATACACAATGAGGAGACTTTAACCAGGAAATCAGAATTCTACAAGCATCCCGGAAAGGGGTTAAGACAAGACTCACTCAGGGGAAGAGATGTCTCGGGAAGCCAAGAGCTGGCGCCCAACAAGCATTAAAGGAGAAGGAAACAGAGGACCTCAAGCAGCAGGAAGGGATGTTCCCTGCTCTTCTTGGTCAGTCACACAGTTGCGTGGAGAAGCCAGAGGGTACCACAAACAGGACATCAGTTTATCAGTTAATTATACCCCATGGTAATACGGAACACCCTTCCTGTCCATTGCCTCATCTGATCTCACTCCAGCCCTGCGAGGTGGGTACGATAGAAATAGTTGCTCCCACCTAAGAGATGAGAAAGCAGGCTCAAAGACAGTGCTTGTCTTAGCTGAGTCCTCTCCAAACAATGCAGGTAGCAAAGCCAGGTATAAAGTGCAAAGCTTATAACTCCTCGTCCATAAATCCCTGATGGAACTGGGTCACCCTCTAAGGCCACTGCCCTCCCTCCCAGGGCCCTGGTGTACCGGGTGGATGAGTGTGGAGAGGACCTTACAGCACACTGGCCCACAGACCACCTCTCCGTTCAGAATGCAGTGCAATAGATGAACCCTGGGTCGGAAGCCAGAAGCCCTCTTCTCTAATCCTGGCCCTGCCTCTAACTAGTTGATCCACTTGAAGCAAGCCAGTTAGCGTCCTTCCCTTCTGGATGCTCAGCTGGAGTAAGAGCAGTAAGGTCTGCACCACGGACCCCCCTGGCTGTTGTGAAGGCCAGAGGGGAGGACGTGTGTTGAAAGCCCTGTGTTGTTGGATACATCTCCTCTTGCTAAGACCGGTTTGGCTCAGTGGTAGAGCCTCGGTCTGCGGACTGAAAGGTCCCGAGTTCGATTCCGGTCAGGGGCATGTACATTGGTTGCGGGCACATCCCCGTTAGGGGGTGTGCAAGAGGCAGCTGGTCGATGTTTCTCTCTCATGGACGTTTCTAGCTCTCTGTCTCTCTCCCTTCCTCTCTGTAAAATATCAGTAAAATATATTTAAAAATATATATATAAAAGACCACATCTCCTTTCCCCACGATTTGGCTCCGAGGAGAAGGACATCCAGGTGAAGGGTTTGGTAGGTGTGATGACTTGGGTTTGAAGTTATTTGTGGACAGGACATAGCAAGTAAATTCATTTGACTGGGGGCAGAGAACAGTGTGCTGGGTATGGGAGAAACACCTGAAACCTGCAATCATCGGAGAGTTCAAGACTCAAAACCAATGCAAAGGGCATTTCCATTACAGTTTCTGTGCCTCCCCACTCCCCACCCCCCCATACACACACACACACACACACACACACACACACACACACACACATGCACACTGTTGACCACCTCTGAGGATGACATGCCCATCCTTCTTGGCGTTGGTGGATTATAAAAGACTTCACAGACAGGGTGACCCTTGAGGAATCAGTATAATTTGAAGTGTGAATGGTTCACCAGGCAGAAACAGAAGCAGCCCATCCCAGGCAGAGCGGTGACCAGTGCAAAGGGCAGAGAACACAGAGCCTCTGGGAATTGCAGGCACGTCCGTGTGGCTGCAGCCAGGTCAGCCAGAGGGCGGCATGGCCAGCTCAGCGGGAACCTAGGAGGCCCTGGGAAGCTTCTGATCGTGTTTAAGCACAGCAGTACCCCATCAGCTTTATATTTTAAAAAGATCACTGCCTCAAGCTCGGTGCTCTGCTACCTGAACCTTTTGGTTTTTATTGGGTGGGGGAGAGATCTCAGGGTCTGCAGAGAGTCAGAACTGGTCCCGGTCCCCTCGCTCCACGAGCCTGCAGTCAGCCCTCCTTCTCTGTCTGAGCCAAAGGATGGTGGGGCTCACGGAGCCGGGAGCTGAGTTAGAAAGTGTGGGAGGGAGTTGGCTGCGGGGGCTACAGTACCACTGACAATCTGGTAGCGCGAGGCCACTCAGGTTAAACTGCCTCCTGCTCTTCTTTTGGTTATTTCATTGTAGCAAACGGAATCTTTGACCAGTGGCCAACTTCTTTCCCTCCTTCCATTGGTCTTGCAGGCCACTTAGAACTCAGATGTTCCAAGTCCCATGCCGGCAATAGCATGTGCCGTTACCATCCTCAGGGGGGGTGGAGGGGCTGTACCCTCTGGCCTTTAGAACCATCTGATGATGAGCTGTGTCACTTGGGGACAAGGGGACCTGAACTTTGGAGACAGACAGGCAGGCTGGGCTGGGAGTGCTGGTTGCACCACTACGGACTTGGGATCTTTATCAGTCACTTAAGTCCTCTGCCCGTGTCTGCGTTTTGTCATCTGGAAAATGAGAACGGCAGTCTCCACTTGCCAGAGCTTTTGTGCGGATCCAACAGATAGTTGCTCCAAAGCTGCGTGTACACAGGGTGGGGCCCAAGTAGGTTTACAATTATGAGTACGCGAAACAGAGTTCATTCTTGTATTATTCTTTATTGATGACTGCAACATTTTCCATGTTTCTTGCCTCACCCTGTATAGTAAAATCTGTTTATGTTTTTCCTATCAATGCCAGGGGTTAATTTTCTTTCAGTGATTATTGCCTTAGAAACAGACACAAGAGGCCCAGTGTGTGCGATGCCCCTGTGTCTGCTCTACTGTATTATGGAAGCCAAAGAAATGGGAGGTGTGATGAAGTATGTCAGAAAAGGAAATGATCCTGGGAGGCTAAGCAAGGAAAACGTAGGAAAGAAGAGCCAATAGATAAATCAGTTGATTAAAGTCGAATGTCCTACACCCTGGCCTCATATCATAAGTCCAAGGACCGATTTCCACTGATGAGCTCACTGCCTAACCAGCCAGTAATGTGCCTTTCAGAAGGACAACACTTATAGGATAGATGCAGTGTCAATACACAAATCGTTATTATTTGTTAAAAGTCTTCTCACTCTTTCCCCGGCTGCAACCAGCACCCTTTAGCCCACCACCATGCCAACTCCAGGGCATGAATATTTACCAAGGTGGATTCCATGGGGGGTTGGGGGGGCACCAAGTCAGACACGAAGAGGTTCGCTTTCCAAGCTCATTGCCTAGTGGGGAAAATGGCTGACGCATGGCAAGTCTAACAACACAGATTCTGGAAATTGTGTATATAGGTGTAGAGTGTTCTGGAAGCAAAAAGATAGTAGGGAAGAGGGCTTTATGGAAAGAGCGACTTTGGTCCCAAGCCTTAGAGGAGGGATGGGCTTCAGCAGGGATGGAGGGAAGGCCTGGTGCGGTTGGAAGAAGCCAACCTGTGAGCTAAGGCTCGGCGGAGGGCTGGGTCCAGGCCGGGCATTAGGGAGTGCCGGAGGGGGGAGGTCCTGGGCTGGATGGGGGACAGGTGAAGGGGTCATTTTTCAGATGAGAAGATTCAGATGCAGGCAGAGGGGTTAAATGAATGCTAATCACTCTTTAAAGAGAGGGATATTGTTCTCCATGGCTTTGCTGGGGAGCCCTGGTGGTGGTAATCAGAGGCGCAATGGGAATGGTTGATTTCTCCGGGAACACTGTATGTTCTCGCGGAGTAGCTTTTATGGCTTTAGTGCTATACCAGTTGCGATGAGGAGCTTGGTATCTCTGAACCTTTTTATCTGCATTTTCAGAAGAGAGTGGGTCAGTGTTTGCTTTGTTCATGATACGTCCCTCAGCTGGACATTGCTCTCAGGGTCCTTGGAGCCCCTGGCCAATGCTCCTCTGTTCCCCGCAGCTGTTTCCGAACCTGCCATCCCCTCTACCCCTCCTCCTCTGCAGCCATCATCCTCCTCCCTCCCACCCTCACCCTCTGCTGATCTGCATCCTTGCCCAAGCCCACTACTCTATCGCAGTGCAAGGGGTCTTCCCCTTCCTGCGGGCCGGGCTCTTCCCCTGAGCTCAGGCTCCCCGGGCCCCGCCTCCCCCATTGCACGCCCTCTCCCTTCCCCACACTCAGACTTTCCTTTCGGTTGCATTTGCATTTCCTTCCTTCCGTCTTAAAAGAAACCTGCCTGGATTCTGTATACACTGTTCACCACCACCCTATCTGGGTTTTCCTTTACGGCAAGTCCTTGAAAGAGTTATCCATGCTCCTCATTTCCTTCCCATCAAAGCCTCAATCCGCTGTGACCTGGTTTCACCCTCCTCACACCTCTGCTCTGGTTAGTTTCACCAGCTGCTCACTGCAGTGGGCAGGCCTTGCTCCTCCTTATCACGAGGGCGGCCTGTGATGTGTCTGTCTAACTACTTCCTGAGGCACACTCTGTCCCGGTTTGCAAGATGCCTCTGTCCCCTGGTTTCTCTCCTGCTGCTGCCCCATCCTTAAAGGCTACACCTTTTTTAAAAAATGGCTTTCTTCTTAAATGTTTTCCTTAAATCTTATCTATTCCAATGACTTCTACAATGGCCAGTTGACTGATGATTCCCCAATAGCCTTTATATCTAGCCTATCTCTTTCTCTTAAGGACCAGATGTGTGTATAAACTGCCCACTGGGCGTCTCTGCCTAGCTGTTCCACACTCACATTCTATTCAACAAAACTGCATGTGATTTCTCTGTAGCAGTCCCCTGTGGGCTGGGATGGACGGGCACCACCATTGAGTTGCAGGGATCAGAAGCCTGGGTTTTGTCATCGACTGTGTCCTCCACATGGAGTTTTGTCTCCAAGTTCTGCCATAATGTCCATTCTACCGCCATGATGTCTTGAACCCATCCCCCCCCCCCACTCCTGCTTTAGTTCAGGCTGACAGTGTCTGTCATCTCCACTCCTACTGATCTCCTCGTGCCAGGCTTGCCCTGTTCTAATTACCCCTCCACTCTGCAGCTGGAGTGATCCTTCTAAAACAATATCTTATTATGCTACTCTCTGGTGCAGAATCCTTCAATGACTCCACGTAGCCTTAGGGATAAAGTCTGAGCGCCCCGTGGTACTGCAGACCAGGCTTCCTGACAATGGCTGACGTTCGTCAGGCACAAATCTGTGCCAGGCACTGTTCTCAGCGCTCACACACGGCTCAGCACACGGTGTAGCTGCTGTTACTACCCCCGTTTTATGTTAAGGAAGCCAAGGCACGGAAGGGTAAATCCCTTGCCTGAGATCACACAGCAAGTTTGGGAGCCAAGATTTCCACCCAGGAAGCTCGGGTCTAGGGCCACACTCTTGATCACTGAGTACCTATAGTGAGCCAGACGCTGGTTGAGGCATCGGGGATATAGCAGTCATCAAAATAGTTCCTCCGCTGCTGCCGTAGATTCTTGTAACTAATTACAGTAAAGATCAAATATATTTAACCCAGCGTCTCTACCTATGGGGCCATGCCCAAGGATTTTTGAGAGGGTATTATTTAGAGACTGGATGTCAAGATAAAGTAACTTTAATTATAGTAGCAGTTGCTTCATGTAGATAGTTTTCCAGAGAATAAAATTGCATTACTTGTTTTATTTTTTTTAATATGCTTATCTTTTGATCCAGTGGACACCCAGTAAATGAAAAATAAATAAATAAAGCAGGTTAAAAAAACTGAAAATCTGTTTATATTCTAGTGAAGAAAAGAAATAATAAACAAGATAAATAGTAAAGCATATAGATCAGATAGTGATAAATACTAAGGAAAAACAAACCGAGAAGGAGGAGTCAGAGAACAGAGAGTTGTAGTTTTGTATGGAAAGTCTAGGGAAGACTTGAAGGAAGTGAGGATATCTGGGAGAAAATTAAATGTTCCAGCTGCAGGAACAGCAAGTGCAAAGGCCCTGAGGTAGGAATGTGCCTGGCATGTGTGCGGAACAGCAAAGAGGTCAGTGTGGCAGAGTGAGGAAGAGGGGGGTGCAGACAGGTCGGATCACGTGGGCCTCCAAGGTCAGTTGAGGGCCTTTGCCATTAGCTCTCAGAGGGATGGGAAGCCGCCGGGAAATTGGACAGGGGAGTGACAGCCTGTGGCTCGTGAGCAGAGCAGCGGCGCGTTTTCAGTGCGTCCCTCTGGCCGGCGTGCTGAGAACAGACTGCAGAGGAACAAGATAGGAGCTGGGAGGCCAGTTGGAGACCAGCAAGAATAATCCAGGTGAGAGATGATGGTGTCTGAGACGGAGGTAGTAGCAACACGGGGGCAAAAAATGCTCAGAGTCTGGATACATTTCAAAGGCAGAGCTGACATCACTTACCCACGGAAGGCATAAACTGCACGAGGTGAGGCCTTGGCAACCGGAAGGATGGCGCTGGCATTCCCTGAGAAGGGAGAGACAGGGAGCAGCAGATTGAAACCCGTGTTGGCGGGAGGGCCGTTTGGGACATACTGGGTCTCACCTGCCCGTGAGGCAGCAGCATGGAGCTGCCTGCTGCTCCTTCCCTTCTTTAAACACGCATTCACATGGATCTCATTTTTGGCCTATTGATCTGCTCCCAGGTTCCCAGACTGGTTTTGCCCTTTCCCGTGTCCAGGCTTTTGTATGTGCTGTTCCCTCTGCCACAAAATCTGTCCCCCGCATCCTTGCGTTCAGAAAGCCTCACAGGGTCCGACACTAATGCACTGACCCGTCGATCCTTCTTGATCTTCCATCCCTCCCTCCCAGACTTTAAAATCTGCAGGTCATCCACCTTGTTGTCCGCAGCCCCTCACATAAGACCCAGCACATAGGGATGCCTAATCAGGTAGCTGGGTGGGCGAGTGGATGGAGAGACGGAGAGGTGGAGAGATGGAGAGATGGAGAGATGGAGAGATGAGCACTCAGCACTTAGCCCGGACTCTGTGTGATGGCAATGACGGGAATTCCCCTGGAGCGCGGCCAGGTGAGATGCTCACCCCAGACTGAACGGAGAGGAACAGCAGCTGTCAGGAAATGTGTGTGTTAATCCTGACTGGGGGCTGCAGCTCTCCAGCCCTTTTCCCAAAGTGCTCCCCGACTTCCCGCCCAGCTCTGCCTCCTGGCCATGCTCGCCTCTAGCATCCGTGAGCACTGTGTGTTTGAGGCAGCCAGGTCTGCGGGGGAAATTTTGCTATAAAACCGGAAGAGTGTTTAACCCAATGGCTCGCTCTCCGAGGGCCTCCGGGTCCGCCAAAATGATCAGGCCCCGTTCCTGAGGAAGCTGCCTCAGCCAGGCATCGCTCATTTGGGCATTACTAATTCGGATGCCTCTTCAGGCAAATGAGCAGTGAATGTCAAGTGCTTCTGTCAGTGACTTGAAAGCAGAGCGAGGAGGGAGTGGGGGAAGTAAAGGGCAGGTGATCCAATGCCCGAGCGTTGCTTCATTTCCAGAAAGGACAAGCCTTGCTTCCTGGAAGCTACACTTGGCAACAGGCAAGGGGAACGGGAAAGATTTATTTCCCCTCTGCCAAGGCTCAATAAATCCAGCTTGAGTATTTCAAATCGATACGCTTCTTGCAAAGTTTCCAAGGGCTGCATTAAAAAAACCATTTTAAAAATTATCATCGTGTGGCGGCATCGTCTGAGGAGACTGGGTGCCAGGGGTGAGCTGGGTCTTCCAAGCAGATAAAGCTCTAATGAGAGAGGAGGCGCTTAAAAGCAGGAGAGCCGAGCTGGGGCTGCCGGCCAGGCAGGCGCACCTGCAGGGCCCCGGGCGTCGCGCACCTCACCGCTCCGTGGGCTGTCTCCCTCCTCCTCCTCTGCTGACGGGGGAAGTCGGCGGCCCACACTGAACTCCATATTCCTCTGAACTGCCACTGGCCACTGAGCAGGAGAAAGGCTCGCTTGGGGAGAGCTCTGTGATCTGGGGTTGTTGAGATGTCTAGCTTACAGGCTAAGTCACTCATATTTTTGTGAGTTTTTCTTAAAGGCCGGTGCTCTGAGTTCTGACAGGCTTGGCTTTTTGTGACAGGAGGTGCGGCGAGATGAGCAAAGACTGGGTGTCTTTATTTATTTATTTATTTTGAAAATCGTTATTGTTGAGAGGATTGCCTATGTCTCCCTTTTGCCCCCCGTTGACCCCTTCTAGTCCGCCCCTGCCCCCCACCACAGGCCACCCTATTGTCTGTGTCCAAGAGGTAGGCATATATGCATGCAAGTTCTTTAGTTGATCTCTTCCCACCTACCCACCTCGCTCTCCCCCACCTTCTCTCTGAGATTCAACAGTTTTATTTTTTTTATTGTTGATATTGTTGTTGTTTTAATCCCCAGTAGAAATTCCTTCCATTTGGAAGGTTTATTCTTAGTCCTGTGAGTTAGAGAAGCCAGGAAGCCAGGAGTTCCCTCGCTTGCCGCCCTGGGCCCCCTGAGGCTCAGCCATTTTATCACACGGCTACCCTCTGGGCCATCCCTGTGCTTCCTGCACTTCGGGCTGTAAGCCCCTTTGGGGTGGTTAGAGACGTCTCAGATTCACTATCACCCTGCTCTCACTCACTGCGCCAAACCCAGCAACAGTTCACCAGGAGACACAAGAAAATCGGTGCTCTTTTTTTTTTTAATATATTTTATTGAAGGGAGAGGGATAGAGAGCTAGAAACGTCGATGAGAGAGAAACATCAACCAGCTGCCGCCTGCACACCCCCTACTGGAGTTGTGCCCGCAACCAAGGTACATGCCCTTGATCAGAATCGAACCCGGGGCCTTTCAGTCCGCAGACCGACGCTCTATCCACTGAGCCAAACCGGTTTCGGCCACAGAAGGTTTTTATAAGATGAATGCAACTGAGCAGCAGGATAGGGTTCCCAAAGAGCAGGCCAGAAAGACAAGGGGTTAGGAACCATCCAGGACTGCGACCCATGACCTGGATGAACTAAACATTATGAAGAAAATCATACGCAACATGAGAAAAACCAACATAAATCAGAATTAGGAAAGCTTAGACGTAGGATGACAGGAAAGAATTAAAAAAATGAAAGAAACGAAGCGCACACTAGTAAGCATGCAAGATGAATGTATACAAAAGGTAATATTTAAGAAAAACAGAAAGTGAAAGCTGGAACATTTTAAAAATAAAAAAAGAGGTTAGGGTAGGGGGAGGACGAGGAGGGTAAAGAGAGCCAAATACATGGTGATGAGCCTTTGGGGTAATGAGCGCACAATACAGTACACAGATGTCATAGCGTGAGGTCCTACACCTGAAATATATATTATGTTGTTAACCAGTGTTACCCCAGTATTTAATTTAAAAAAAAAGCGATTAAAGAATCCAAGAGGAAGTGACAAGGAAGAGGGGGGACGGGATTTCAACATGTGGGTAACAGGGCCGGAAGAAGAGGAGTCAGAGCAAGCTGGTGTCTGCGTAGCTGGAGCCTCTGCCTTCATGCGGCCTTCTCTTCTGTGTCTCTCCTCCGTGTTCTCTCGTAAGAACATTCATCGTTAGATTTAGGGCCCGCCCAAGTAATCCAGGATGATCTCATCGCGAGATCCTTAACTGATTTCACCTGCAGAGGTCTATTTTTCGAGTAAGGTCACCTTCAAGACTCCAGGGATTATGACATGGACATAATATTTTGTGGAGGGGGCGGGGGAGGGACATCATTCAACCCTCTACAGTCACTGAGCCAGTAGGTGACCGAAACAGGATTTAAATTATATTTTATAATAAAGTAACTAAAGGAGAAACTTCATATTTCCCGAAAATTAGCCATTCTTGCCAGGAGACAAAGGTAGACAGCCTGCGTCTGTCCACAGCAGGACAATTGGAGGTCAGCCCGCACTGCACCGGGAGGCCTCACGCCAGTTCTTCGCCCTCCACCCGGCCTCGGGGAAGCGTCCCCGCACTTTTTGAACAAACATTACTTGTGCCGCCAGTAACGTGTCCCTTATTCTGTCCATTCAGCCTCTCAAGTCAAAGCTAAACCAGACGCAGGCCTCCCTGCAGAACTCAGAGCTGTCACATCCCTGGTGTCGCACCCACACCTTTTCAAATGCAGAACTGGAAGCTCCTTTGAAGAGTGTAGCCCTAAATGGCTAAAATTAAAAAAAAAAAAAAATTTAAAAAAGCATAGCAAATTCTTCCTTTTGCTGCTCTACCGTCCTGCCTGTGGGCTGCTAGGCCGGTCCTACCTTCTCTCTTAAAACTTGAAGTCCTCTCACTCCTTCCTCTGACACATCATCTGACTGCCTGACATCCACGCTGTGAACAGATTCTATTGATCTGATGTGTTCCCTTTACCTGCTTCACCTTCCATGGAGGTCTTCACGGCTTTATCCAGAAGATATAAATGACACAAACTCTACATGGGATAACGGAGCCAAAGAGAAAGACATCAAGTGGCAAGGGAGGGTCACTGGTGCCCCTTTGGCCACTGAGCTGGCCCAGCCACCCATCTCCCAGCATCTGGGGTCTCAGAGCAGCCTGCAGCCCATGGTGGACACAAGACCGCATGTGTCGCTGCCCTGGAAGGGAGCATGGAGCTGGTTTTTGTTTTGTTTTGTTTCTTTTTTTAAAAAAATATATATTTTATTGATTTTTTTACAGAGAGGAAGAGAGAGGGACAGAGAGTTAGAAACATCAATGAGAGAGAATCATCGACCAGCTGCCTCTTGTACACCTCCTACTGGGGATGTGCCCGCAACCAAGGTACATGCCCTTGACCGGAATCGAACCTGGGACCTTTCAGTCCACAGACCAACACTCTATCCATTGAGCCAAACCGGCTTCAGCTTGTTTTGTTTCTTAATTTTCCTGATTCTAAGTGACCATCTTAAGGCCAGAAACCAGGGCATTAATAAACTTGGCCACTCTGACCTCAGGGATTGTAACCAGTGGGAAAACATGACAACTCTTTAACTGGGTAAATGGACGAAAACCATTTTCCTATGAATATTCTCAGGAAAGAAGGACTAGAGGACTGAGAAAGGGAGAGGAGTCTGTGACGCACACCTACATGCACACGCGTGCACACAGGTGTAACACAGTTATCTTTAAATAATAGAAGTTTCTTCTCCAGTTTTATTTTCCTTTTCGTTTCACGCTGCCCCGGTCAAATGGATTCGCGCTGCCACGGTCGGCCTGCCCTGGGCCCGCTGAGTCAGCATCGCCAGGCGGCCCTGCAGAGGGGGCGGGTTCTGCACCCAAAGGCCTTTGAAGACACTGGGGATCACTCACCGGAGAGTCGGGGGAGGAGGAGTAAGAAGAGGGTGGAGGAGTGAGATTCTCCTTAAAAGAAACTTCTCCAGAAGAGCCTTGGTTTGTGACCTAGGTTGCTTGAACCCCTGGCCAGACCCACCCCCGCCACACAAACACACACACACACACACACACACACACACACACACTCCATTCCCAGCCTCCTGCTGCCTCTCAGGTGATAATGGGGCCCATCTCCATCCTGAGACGAGGCAGCCTGGCTTTTCGGTTCCCTTGGAATGGAGAGACCCCGGGAGGGAAGGGACCAGGCACGGCTGGGCCACACAAAGGAAAGTGTCTCCCATGCCAGTGCCTGGGCAGATCAGGCCCGTCAGACTGAAAATGAGCTCCGCTCCTGTACACTCAGCAAAGGAACGTTCTAGAAGAGACTGCGGCAGGCAAAGAGACGATCCTGTGTGGTTTAAAGGAACAACAGGGAAAGAAAGGATGTTCGTTCTTCTTCCTTCAGACACATAGTAGGTCCTCTGTGTTTGTGCCAATCCAATGAAGTCTTTATGTTCTCGGTGCCCCCTGGGGAGTCCACGGAAGATTAAAAAACCTTCCTGCACCGACCTTTCCCTGCCGATGGCACTCTCTAAACCATGGTGAATGTTCCTAAGGCCCGCAGCCTTTCTGTAAGAATTGTGGCAAGCATCGACCCCACAAAGTAATCCTCAGTGTGCACGGGAAAGCATTACGGTAGGAAGCAGAGTGGCTGTGGTGGGCAGACTAAGCCGATTTTCCGCAAAAAAAGGCTAAAACTACAAAGAAGATTATGCTGAGGCGTGAGTGCGTTGAGCCCAACTGCAGCTCTCAGAGAGTGCTGGCTACTGAGAGATGCAGGCATTTTGAACTGGGAGGAGGTGAGAGAAAGAGTAATCCAGGTCTAAGCTTTGTATTTTGTTTTATTATGACAATAAAATCTTGAGGATAGCCGAAAGCTGTTTGGCTTAGTGGCTAGAGCGTCAGTCTGCGGACTGAAAGGTCCCAGGTTCGATTCCGGTCAGGGGCATGTACCTTGGTTGCGGGCACATCCCCGGTGGGGGGCGTGCAAGAGGCAGCTGATCGATGTTTCTCTTTCATCGACGTTTCTAGCTCTCTATCCTTTTCCCTTCCTCTCTGTAAAAGATTAATAAAATATATATATTTTTTTTAAATCTTGGGGATATGTGCACTTCATAAAAACAACCACCTTCCTGCACCAGCTTTCTGCCTCGTAGTTTGTTTGGTCTCTAAAGCGACTTGAAGGACATTTCAGCTCTTGCCCTACATACCTATTGTCCTACATCTTTTCCTTCTTAAAAATGGGCTTCTTTGTATGCACAGAGATCCGTAAGTTTGAAAACAAACGTAGCTTTCTGCTCTGCAGTATGAGAAATCCTGCCCTTAATTGCCTTTTTCCTTTAGGAATGCATCTCTCAGTAGTATCTCTCCTTGCACAGCCCAGTTGCCTTCACTGTTCGTAAATCCGGGTAATTGGCAGTAATTGACCTTCACTAGTCTAAACAAAAACGTGCAATATGTTAGCAATGATTTCTAAAATGCCCGAGGAAGGGGCATTCCGTATTTAAGGTCAGATGTGTGCATTTCCTAAGGAAATGACACCCAGAGTTGGCATTTGTCATTTATTGCCCTCCCCCCCAATTTGGAGTGAGAGGGGGGCCCCCTGACTGCCTCTCTTCTCTTTCCTCAAAATCTGAAGAGAGATGTGTGTGTGTGTGTGTGTGTGTGTGTGTGTGTGTGTGTGTGTGTGTTTCTCTTCTCAAGTCTACTGAGGTTTTGGCACTATATCACTGGTACGTAGTATCAGACCCATTTGCGCACACAGGGCTAAATATATTCTAAGCTGATTCCCCAAGGATCCAGAGATAAACTTGAGCTAATCCATAAACTTTGAAACTGTAGGCAAGTGTTGATGTGTGTGTGCCTGTGAGTTTCGAAAGAGGGTCAGTGGTTCTCACTGAAATCTCAAAGGGACCCGTTACACTGCCCACCCCTCACCCCCAAATTTAGGAAGTACTGCTCTCTTCCTTCCTTCTCTCTGTTACCCCCGTCACCTCTCTTTTCAATAGAAACTTTTGTTAAAATATCGATGTTTCGTTCGTCATGGATATTTGCATTTATTTTGCTTTTAAAATAATGCATTAGCCTCTTATTATGTTTGGTAATCACGGAGCTTTGGGGCACAACCTTAAATCTTGCACCCAAGGCGACTGTCTCCCTTGCCTCACCCTAGTCCCAGACCTGAGTGGGCTCCTAACCTGGCCTTCTCCCCTCTAGTCTCTCACTGCTCCAGTCACTTGCCCCAGCTGCACACTGGCAGCGCCTCCTTAGGGCCCTGTGCTAGCTTCATAGCTCCTGCAGGAGTCTTCACACCGCTTACGAGAGCACTTGTTCTTGAAAGTATTTCTATTTCCTGGAGACGTGTGACAAAGTGCAATTAGTCCGCTATCCTATCTCTGTCCTGTCCAACCTCCCAAGATGCACCGAGTACATGCTGGGTACCAGGCACAGTCCAGGGGGTTATCTCATTTCATATCTGAATTTGCTCTAGGAGGTAAGGACAATTCTTGCCCCCATTTTAGTGCTGGGGGAGCTGAGGTTCCGGGATATAACTTATTCAAGTCCCCTGAGCTAGTAGGTGACAGGACCAGGACTTGAACTCAGGACTATCTGAATCCAAAACCCAAGTTTTGATCTAAAATATTACATGCCTTGCCCAAACTGGTTTGGCTCAGTGGATAGATCATAGGCCTGCGCACTGAAGGGTCCCAGGTTCGATTCCGGTCAAGGGCATGTACATTGGTTGCGAGCACATCCCTGGCAGAGGATGTGCAGGAGTCAGCTGGTCGATGTTTCTTTCTCATCGATGCTTCTAACTCTCTATCCCTCTCCCTTCCTCTCTGTAAAAAATCAATAAAATATATTTAAAAATAAAATATTACATGCCTCTTACTATGTTGGGCTTGTGCTCAAAAGCAGAAATGAGAAGGAATCTTCTAAGTCATGTTGGTGAGGGTGAGCAGGCCCCAGGCCAGTTTTACTGTCACCAGGTTTGCTGATAAAAATCCCTTTGTGGATAGCATAAGAGGGAAAGCCACACACAAAAATCTAGCAAATGAGGTTTATAAGAAAAAATGAATCGAGGGAATTGAATGTGACATGTGACACACACATAGTATTCTTGCTCTTGGAAGTTTGTCCAAAAGACGTGAGTGTAGCCGTCCAACCTCCACCTGGAAACCGAGTGCTGAGATACAGGGTGACCTTGGGGACAAGAACAGGAAATGTTTTGGAACTTCCAACTCCCTGGTAACCGAGTTTGTATGTGGAAAGCAGTTTTGATCGAATAGCACATCCAAAGGCAGAGGCAGACCCAGGGGAACGAGAGAGCGGGAGTTGGCAGAGGACGTCCAAGACCAGTGTGGGGCACATGGCCTGGCAGGCCAGGGAAAGGAGTCAGAAAGGCCCCGGAAAGTGCTCTGATGACGTGTTGTTTAGTGTGGAGGTTTCATTTATTCTTCGTCAAACCATGCCCCCTGCGACCCCTTTGTGGAAGGCAGAAGGGGCTCTTGAACACAGCTCAGAGTTCTAAGTCTAAGCTAAACCAGAGCTGCCAGGAGAAGTTGAGTTTCTTCTGGTTTATGATTCCTAAATCCCTGGCCTTTTAGCAGTGGATTTTTAGAGTGCAAGGGGCCTTTCTATCCGTTATTTCCTTTGACCCAGAGGAAGTTCATTGGGCTGATACAGAAGACCTGGAGTTCTGGCCTGAGGCCCATTGTGACCTTGGGAAAGTCCCTCAGCCTGTCTGAGTTTTAGTTTCTTTTGCAAATTGGGTTGTACCAGCCTTAGCTCGATCGCAGAACGGTTGCTGGGATGACCTGGGATGGAAGCATTTGGGAATGGTGAAGAACTGAGCAGATCTTCATGAAGTGTCCTGCCTGGCGTGAGTGGTAGCGGGTGGGATGGGGTGGCAGTTGCAGGCTGCAGAGCTGGCCCACAGTGATCAGTGCTGGGAACCTTTGGCTGCATGGCCTGGCGTTACTGAGTATGCTGAACATGATGTGAGAATCGCTGAGCAACCCCCTTCCGCTACATGCATGCACATTTTAATTTTTAACACATGCACCTAATTAGCAATTTTACTTCCCAGAAAGTAGAAGAAGCAACGAGAGGTGCTGCTAACTTGGACTCGTGTCTGACAAATAAGGAGGAATTGGGTGGCAAAGTAGAAATGATGGGAACTTCTGGTAAGAATGAAAACTTCATCTTAGAACTGGGGAAAGGAAAATGAAAGGTACGATCAGATACGTTTTCTTGGCTTGAAGAAGGCAAATTTTTAAAATTTAGAGGGAAAAAGTACCTATGGTTCCATGATCTGAAATGCTAAAACACAAGTCAAAGAGTCAGGGTCCTTTTGAAAATGAAAGACAACCAAAGAATCTGATGAGGCTGTGCTAGGGACATTCTCTGGTGAGCTCAATTTTTACTAGATGTTATTATATATAGTTAAATCTATATAACTATGTGCTTAATATAGAGAATTGGAAGGTTAGAATGGAAAGAACAAACGTCACCTATAATTCTATTGAGTGATAGTGGCTGTTAATATTTATATGTTTCATTACAATATTTTTCTGTGCATTGTTGGAGGTTATAATATATAAAACAGCTACTTGCTGTTTTTTCATGTGAATAGATAACTCTTTATAAATATTACATTACTGCCTGCCTAATGTCCCATCAGAAATGTTATCCATAGTTTACTTACCTAATCCCTTATCATTTTCCCAGTTTTCCACAATTAAAAATAGCATGTCAATGAACATCTTTGTGCATGAACAATTTCTCTGCATCCTAAATTATTTCTTTAAGGTAAAGTCTCAGAATTAACATTTACAGGGCTCTGAAACCATCACCAACTTGTTTACCAGAGATCATGCCAATTTACCTTCTCACTGTTTGGCATACCAATCTAATGAGCTCAGATTTTAAAAAGATGTGTATAGTAGATGACAGAGCAACTTACTGAAAAGAAAAATATAAAAGGTATATTTTTAGATCTAGACTGTTAAAACGAAGTGATCTAAAAACCATGGAAAATGCTTAAGAAAAAGAAAACAATAATTATTGGGGGCAGTACAAGAGTAAGCGTGCTGTCAGCGTGCAAATAGATTTGAATGAGCGACATTGACAAATGGCAGAAAAACAAACCTATACAACTTCTCTCTTCCCTCTCTTCCATCAGGAAGGTGATTGTCAGACTGAGATAGGTAGTACAAACATTGACAGAAGGGAATTGAAGCCCAACATGGGTGAATTGATTATAAAAGCAAATCTAAAGTTGTTCCAAATAAATTCAAGGCCCTTGGCCCAGACAAATGACAGCCCAGAATAGAGAGCTTACAAGAGTGAAAGGTGGGCCATTGACAGTGAAACCTAAGGGCCATGGAAAATGGAAGAAGTACTAAAAGAAAGAATGTGAGCCACTATTTGCCTGATATTTAAAATAGAAGGGAGGGAAAGAGTATATGTACAGAGTAAAAACAGCTACTCTGATCCCTTCCAGATGAAGTTCAGGGTAGATTTTCAATCATGTATGTTATGAGCACTTGGGAAGATACTATCCCTTAGTAACCAACCTCCTGCTGCTTCTCTGTCTCTTCAGTAAGGTTGCTATAAATGTTATAGTTGCTGTATTTCTGGACATTAGGAAAGTGGATCATTGAATTTCAGGTGGTGCCTTTATGGCTGACCTTGGAAATTATAGTCCAAATACCAGAATATTTGAATGGGTTGATCCTTAGACACCTATCCCCGAAAAGAGCCAATAACTTGATCAGTGCCCATCAGAAAAGGAAGTGGCTGGTATGTCACCAGAGGACTCCCATCTTAGCCCTCACCTCAGCAGCTGGCAGTGACCTTTTGAGATGGCAGATGCTCATCAAAGCTTCAGATGACACAAAGCTACGGAGTATAGATAATACTGGAAACAGATCCAGAGAGACGGCAGCAGGCTGGGATGATGGTGAAACATAGCAAGCTGAAATCTGATATTCATCGACGTGCATTTTCACAGTTGGATTCCAAACACCGGCCATAGATGTGAAAGGTAGGGTGGTTGTACAAATGACAACGGTAATAACAGTAGTAGAAAAACGACAGCTAATATTTATTAAGTGTTTGTTCTACCACAGACACTATCTGTGCTCTGTGTTTTACATCATCATCATTTGTAGAATCTTACTCTGTTCTAGCTTGATGTCATCTGAGATTTGATAAGCACATCATCTCTGAGTCCAGCTACTTGCTTCACAGGTTGAAAGCTGGCCCCTTTTGCCAGTGGAGGCTAGTGAGACAAGAGAGGTTAAGTCACTTGCCTGAGGTGACACAGATGGGAAATAGTTTCCGTGCTGGTGTGCAGTGACTGCATGCTTAAGCACTGTCAAAGTTCACACCATCTGTGAAACTTTTCTCCCTCTCTCTCTTTTTAATCATAAATGTAATTTGATGTCCTGCCAAAACACCAAATAAGATGAGAGAAACACATAGGTGGTTAATCATATGGACTTTGGGCCAGACCGATTGGTTTCAAAAGTTGACTCTTCCACTTCCTGGCTGTGTGACTTTGGTAGAGCCGCTTAACTTCTTTGTGCTCCGGGTTTCTCCTCTGTCCACGCGTATAGGGATTGCTGTGGGAATACAATGAATTTTGTGCAGAAAACATTGAGAACAGTGCCCTGCAAGTTTTTAATCCCAGCGCCGCCATTTCCATATATTGTGTGCTGTAATGTTCTCATTTCTAAACGAGGGTGGTACTCATTGTAGTGGATAATTCAGTGCAAGTGCTCAATTATTGTTAGCTGTTACTATCAGTAGAACCATACTGTCCAGAAAAATAAGGGTCCAGTCCTCCTTCTGGTTCTCTGTTTAGGATTGGAAGCCATGTAGGGTCTCCAGAGGAGGTAGGCAGGTCGGTGAGGGTAGAGAAACTACAGTACAGAACTTATGGTTGGAACGATGAAGAAGATTTAATCTGAAGGCAAGATGACTAAGCAAGGGATAACTTTCCTCAGTTATGTCAGGGGTTGTGGAATGGCTCTGGGTCATCGAATCCAGTTATGAGAAAACATGAGATGTTGGAAAATCAGGGAACCTGGGGCCACTTAATCCTGGTTCTTTCTTGTCTGCTGGCTTCAGTTTCCTGGTGAGTAAGATGGGGTGGGGGTTGGACGAGATCATTGCTGAGGCGTCTTCTGTCTTTTATGCTTCTGTCCTCTAAGCCATAGAATCTGTAGCAAATTCCTGTTTATACAGAAAGTTTGGGTTAAAGGGTGTTTTTGATTAACGTCTACTATAGCTAAAGTGCTTGAACTGAGTATTGTTCTAACCAGTAAATCATCTAATGACTCTGAGACCCCCCCATTTCCTCATTTGATAAACTGAAATGAGAATACAGCAGATTTCACAGGGTGTTTGTGAGAATTCCAAATGAGGTCATACATGTTAGAGCACCTTGTCAAAATGTTATGTTTATTATTGCCGTTGCCTGGGTTATAACTTTTCCAAGAATTAGAATACAATAAAGCACTCTCAAGCACTAACCTCATTTAAAGTAACTTAATCTGTTTTCCGTGATTCAGGAGATCCTTAAGGAAGTTACAGAATCTCGGGGTCATTTTCTGGAAGAAGAAGGTCTGGGCTGCTTATAGACTTTGGATTTTAAGTTTCAAATTACATGGGAGCATCTTGACTGTATTCCAGAAGGGAATAGAGATCACATACTCTAAGCCCCTCATTGTACAGATGAAGTCACGGAGCCAGATAAATTGGGTGGCCCGCCCAGAGTCACACCTTAATTAATGGCAAACCTGTTAGTAAAATCGGGGCTCCTGACTCCCAGAACACTTTTTATGGTTAGTTATGTTTAAACTCAGAAAAATCTGAAATGTTGCTAAGAATGTGGTGGTGGACATAGCTGCACCTTTGAACATGGAATCAAATAAATATTAGCAGGAAGTTTAAGGGCCTGGGTATGTCACTGATGGACATAGCCCCGTGAACGTGACTTGACCCGTTTGGGAGGAAAATTGCAGTGGCATTCTTAGTAACTTTCTTAATTATAGCAGTTCATGTCTTCTGTACAAAATCCACCTCAAGTATACTATGCAGTGAATTGGCATTAAAAATCCAGGCCATCTTTGTATGGCTCTCACAGGCTTGTTATATATGCACAGGGAACAGCATAACATAGAAGCAGCGTCCTACCTCCACCTTCTTCCTTTGCCCACTTATAAATCTACTTCTTCAGGGACCTTTCTCTTTTTCTTTTAACCGATAATCTTTTTCTTTTTCTTTTTTCAGTGAGCTGGAAAGAGGACCGTGCTCTTTCTCTTTTTCTTTTAACCAATAATCAAAAATACTATGTTTTTCAACTTTTCTGAGTTGAAGTTGCAAGAGATAACTGTCAGACAAAGTTCTGTATTACGTATGCCTCCCTCATCTTGCCCATGTGGCTTCTGTGAGCCATGTGAAACCTTTCAGGACTGTGCCCGTGAGCAGTGAGTGCCTGTGAGCCAGCAGCCTGGGAAGGCAGCGCTGTGGTGTGTGTGTGTGTGTGTGTGTGTGTGTGTGTGTGTGTGTGTTGTGTTTTGTTTTGTTTTTTTGCTGTCATTTTAGTCTATTGATAACTTGAGAAAGCCTCTAAAGATCAAAGTCTTAGGTGGGGAGGATTCAATTCACTCAGTCTTATCTGAATTCCTGATAGTCTTGAAAATCCATCTAAATCTGGATGGGAAGTGCATGGGTCAGCGTAACGGATATGAGCCCAGACCCTGAAACCAGACTGCCTGGGTTCAAACCTCAGCTCCTCTTGTTACCGTGGCCATGTGACCTTGGGCAAATCCCTTACAGGCCTTGGGCCTCAGTTCCCTAATCTGAGACACTGTCTCATAGGGTTGCTGTGAGCCTGCAATTAAATGAACTGATATTTATAAACTCCTTAGAGTAGCGGTCGACGTGCTAGATAAATTCGGTGAAATGGTCCCGGTTAGACCAGAGTTTCCTCGGGGTCCTGGGCTGTATCCCATTACGCGCTGTAACACCCGGGCCTTGGGGCCCTCGGTTTGAGTAAATAGGGCTTGTTTGTCCTCAGTTAAAACTGCAAAGCGCCTCCTGCAGCCACAACCTGTTTATTCTATTGAACCAAAAAGGCAATGGCAGTGAAGCTTGACTTTGAACACCCGAGTCTATCAAGCCTCTTTCCAGCTCACTGAATGTGTCGGCCGGCTCTTTACGCTGATGGAAGGAAGAGTGGCGACTCTGATACATTTACTGAGTGGCCACAAGCAGGGAGCCTGCTCTGTCCGGGTCACCTGCTAAGTAAGATTGCCATTGCATTCCCTGGACCCACTGTAACTCGCTGGGTTCCCGTTGCTCACAAGCCCAGAGCATTCACTTAGGTCCCTGGCCAGGGGGTTTCCGCCCCGTGGCTCTGCTTGCCGCAGGGGCTGGGCTGTGGGAGAGACTAATGGGAAGTGAAAAGAGAAACTGTCATTCTTAACCGGCAGGGCTGTTGGGAGTGTGTGCCTCTTCTTGTATTTAGGGAAAAGATTACTCATGACTATTTTCTTCCGTAGAATATAAAGAACCTCAAATTACTACTTGCCTCCCCCCACCCCCTTCTCACCCGCCCTCCTGCGTTTCCATGTATCCTCCGTAGAAACTTCAGCATTTTACTCTCATTTCCCCTCCCAAGCGGGATTCAGTTCTGTTTTTGCTTTGGCACTTGGCGCTCCTAACAAGCTCCCCTGTCCTTTTTCCTGGTTCTGACCCATCGTCTTCTGCTCCGCGGCCCTCTCACCCCAGGCGCTTCCTTGGGCCACGCTTGACTTGGAGCCTCGCAGGTCCCCTCGGGGCAGGCCTGTGTGAAGGAGAGGAAGGGGAAAGTCCCTCATGACAAGCTATGCTGTCCTTGTTCGGAGATGACTGACACCGTGGGCACTAATAGGAAGTAAACTTTAAGGTTTTGTACCAGTTCAACAGTTGAAATTTTGCTGAGCCAGCCTCACACTCCCACCTCACCATGATTCCAGATTCATCTTTTCAGGGTCGTTGGAAAAGGTTGGGGCGCCCCCTGTATCCAATGACCGTTTTTAATAGGCATTGCTTCTTGGCACAGTTAAGAGTCTTTTTTTAAAATATATTTTATTGATATTTTACAGAGAGGAAGGGAGAGAGATAGAGAGCTAGAAATGTCGATGAGAGAGAAGCATCGACCAGCTGCCTCTTGCACACCCCCCACCGGGGATGTGCCCGCAACCAATGTACATGCCCTTGACCGGAATCGAACCTGGGACCTTCAGTCCGCAGACCGACACTCTACCACTGAGCCAAACCGGTTTCGGCCCAGTTAAGAGTCTTAAAACAGAACCTTAAATTCTTTAGTGGCCGTTTTATTCTAAAGATCATAGAGCAGTAACATGCTACACATTATTATTTTATAATGCCACTTGTTTCTTTCTATGTAAAAAAAAACAACATACAATTTAAAAACAAAACAACTCAACAGCCTCACGTAGGTGCCCATCTCTAGTATCCCAATGCGTGTAGTTTTTTTATTGATGCCCTACACAGTGGACCAGTTTGGAAGATACTTCCACAAAGCTCAAGGAAGCTGCCATTCTTCAGAACTAGATTTTGCAAAGGAGCTGCCCGGAAGACAGAGCCAAAGTCATGCCTACAGGCCCCAGACCTTCTCCAGGGGACCCGAGCCATTCATTCCCCGGGGATGCCGAGCTGCCCATCAAGTAGACCAGACAGGTCTTTGCCTTGCCTTATTTCAGGCTGAAAGGTGATTCTTTCTAGGATCAATCTGAAGGACATTCTCGTAGCACACTTGTGGAGTCTCCTTAGCAAGTTTAGGTAACTGCATAGAGAGACTGAGGCTCTTCTTAGCAAACACATTCCATTGTATGGAACTGTTTACACAGTGCAATTTTAGAGAATGAAGCTCTGTTGAGCATCTAGTTGTTTCTAACCCATCTGTTCTCAATGATCTTGGTCTCAGGACCCCTCCCAAATCTTAAAAATTAATGAAGACCTCAAAAAGCTTTGCTCATATGGGTTTTAGCTATATGTAGTTACCAGATTGAAAATTAAAACTGAGAATTTTAATAATATTTGTAAAATTGCTGAAAAGTATTAAGTTAAGTATATATTAACAAATATCTATTTATAGATATATTTAGAAAAATAAACTAGTGAGAAGAGTGGCATTGTTCCACATTTCTGCAAGTCTCTTTCATGTCCAGCTTCATTGGAGATGGCTGGATTCTCATCTCTGCTGCAGTTCCACATCTTGTGTAGCCTCTAGAAAATTCCACTGTACATTCATGAAAGAATGAGAGTGAAAAAGGCAAATACTCTCTTAATATTATTATGAAATGAGTTTTTACTTCATAGACCCCTGAAAAGGTTTTGGGAACCCTGAGGGGTCCCCAGATCACACTTTGAGAGCCACTATTCTAAACCACTTGAATGATGTCAAAGACTTCTCATAACAACAAAATAAAATTGAAAAGTAGATTCCCAGTCAGGCTTCCCAGCAGAGATAGGCCCCGAGCTGCAGCGCTCTCTTCAACCCACGTTGTGGTCCTACTCCGAGTCCGAGTAGCTCTTCCCCCCTCCAGGAAGTTCTAAGCACAGCAAGTAGACTAAAAAGGCAAAAGACTTTTCTCCTTACCTTGCCCTCTCATCCCCAGAGGCTAGCCTGACGGTTTCCCAGAGGCTGAGCAAATGCTCTTCCAGGAAGAAAGTTCAGGGAACACTTCATTATTTGGCAGCTCCGGGAGGTCAAGCCCAGCTCTGGAACATTCCCACTTCCAAAGGACGCTGGGTCGCAATCAGATCAGCTCTGATTTTAAGGTCCCTTTCGAAGTGTGTTGGCATGTGTCATGACTCTGAGCCCCCATGGGTACCTCAGGCCACCATAGAGCTGCACCTTTCCGGCAACCCTGGAATCCTAGACAGGCCCTGGAGTGGGGCAAGGAAGGGTGGGGCTTAAGACCAATGGTCCTTTAAAGGCAAGAAAAAAAAAAAGATGTTTCGCTCAATTTGGCTCTACATATAAAGTTCATTTGATATCACACTTCGGCACTTATCAAGCTTGGGTTTTAACCTGTGATTCAGAGTTGAACATAGGGGCCCTTCAGACATGGGGACCCAATGTTGTTAACCATTCAGAAATCTCTCCCCATTATTCCAGCTGTCTAACTGACAAGACCCTTTTTTTTTTCTGTCTCTTTCTGCCTTGCTCTCTCTCCAACAGGCTTGCAGCCAGTTTACTGGAGCAGGGATGACGTAGCCCAGTGGCTCAAATGGGCTGAAAATGAGTTTTCTTTAAGGCCAATTGACAGCAACACATTTGAAATGAATGGCAAAGCTCTCCTGCTGCTGACCAAAGAGGACTTTCGCTATCGATCTCCTCATTCAGGTGAGAGTCTAGACTCTGGACACGTGCTCAGCTTGGCGAATCTGTTGGTCAGTGGTCGGTCTTTACCAATGCTCATCCTGCCCAAAAATTCTCCGCCGTAGGTCACCATGGGCTCAAGGACCACGGCCCAGCTTAGTGGAGGAAAGATCCTGCTGACGTATGCCAGTGTGAGGGGAGAAGAGGAAGAGCTTTCAGATCAAGGGGCAACCTTTAAGGTTCAGAGAAGTAACCCAGTTAGAACCTACAGTCACTGGACTTTAAGGGATCTAGTTTGCCACCACATAAGGAAGAAAATGCACCCCCGCCCTTTCTCTCTACCTTACTCCTGAGTCTGAAGACTTAAGAGAGGTGCTTGAGAGCAAGTGTAGGTTGTGAACTGCTCAGTGAACAACAAATACGATCTTGAGTAAGGGGAACGAGCCCTGCTGAGACAGCTAGGCTAGAAAGTCAAGAAAAAATGAGAGAACAGGAAATAAGGAATGGGCAAGGTGGAGATCCAAGTAGCCAAGGCAAGTTTAGAAATGAACTCAAGGGGCCTCAGATGATGTCCTTTGGATGTCCTGAATTTTTTGAAGTAATGCCTCTTGGCAGCTTGTAGAAATTCTGAACAATACAAGTGGAAGCTTCCTAGTTAGGCTCATCTAAGTAGGAAAATTTGTTCAAGTGAGGACTCCTAAGACCACAGGGGAAGAGTTTGTTCAGTAAGGAAGGTTTGTACCTGCAAAGTATGTTAATGAAATAGATTTTCTAATTTCATATCTTACACATAGATGGATATTTAGAAGGTAGCTCTTTGGGAACTCCATATGTCAAAGGGGATCTTCGGTCTTGCATTTATGCCTCTTGAGGGGCTTGTTACTCAGGTACCAACAGGCCCTCCTTCTATTGAGTCTCCTTGATCTAACTGGTCTGGCAGAGACCCTTCTGTCCTTGACCAAGGGCAAAGACTCTGCGTAAGGTCTTGGCATAGTCTCCAGCTCTGTCCAACCCGTATTTGCTCCTGGAGGCCTGCCAGCAGTTAATACACCAACCGTCATGAGGAAATGTCCCCCATACCAGCGGGTGAGATAAGGACAGAGAACAGGATCTCCCCTGCTTTTCCCAATTTCAACAGACCGTTTATATGAGGAAATGTCAAAGGGGAAGTTGCTCCCAGAAGCATACGTGGTCTTGAAATTCGAAGGCTTATATCTTAGAAAAAGGAATCGTTTTTTAAGGTTTTGTAAGGGACACAAATATACGGGAAATATACTTAGTCTCTCAAATCACTGATTTTTATCATGGATTTTTGGTTGCAGAATAAGAAAGCCATAGAACATCCATATAAATAAAGGAATCTAGATAGTTTCTCTTCTTTTTCTTTTTCTTTTTTTTTTGATATATTTTATTGATATTTTACAGAGAGGAAGGGAGAGAGATAGAGAGCTAGAAACGTCGATGAGAGAGAAACATCAACCAGCTGCCTCCTGCACACCCCCCACAGGGGATGTGCCCGCAACCAATGTACATGCCCTTGACCGGAATCGAACCAGGGACCCCTCAGTCCGCAGACCGATGCTCTACCACTGAGCCAAACCGGTTTCGGCTAGATAGTTTCTTTTCATTGAATGAAGAAATACTTCCCTTTTCTGTTCTAGGGGAAACTCAGATATTATGCTTAAAGAGACAAAGCTACCTATCTGGAGGAAAAGAACTCTTAACTCTTTCATGTCCCAGAAAAACCATTTATATAAGACAAAGGAAAGCACAGTGATGTGTTTTGACTTGATTTGACTTAGACCTCCGGCAAGCTTTCCTTCCTGAGCCTTTGCAGTTTCCACCCTCATCCTATCTCAGGTGCTCCTTTTTGTTGCTGATTTATGTTTCTCTCCAGTGACCTCTCAACTTTACTGATGAAACTACGTTATCTCTGCCCAAAACTGGAAGAAAAGATGTGCAAAGCCTGTCAGTAGTTCCTTGCTGTGTTGTCAGACCTCTGCTGACATGGGCCATGTGGAAGACAGACAGCATCCCACGTCCAGGGAGGCAGGCAGGATTGCATTGAACCTAAAGGCAAGGGAAGCTGGAGAAGGGAGAGCATATGGTAGGATGGGTCTCCTGAAAGCATGGATGGAGTTGGTTCACAACATGAAGAATGGGTGGAATTGAGTGGCAAGGGGAGAAAGAGAGCATTCTGGGTAATTAGAGCAGCATTAAGTTAATACATTTGGGTGACAGTGAGAAAGCCCACCTGGTGAATGGAAAAGGCAAGAGGCAGGAAGGCCAGCTAAGGCGGATTCGCTAGTCCGTACAGGAGGTGTTGTGTAGACCACAGTTGGGTGGGGGCAGGATAAATTCATTGTGTGAATGTTCCCTGAATAGCCCTGAGCCCCTAGTACAGGAGTACAGGCTAAGGGAGTTGGAGGTTAGGAGAGGTGATTTCTAGCTGGATGGTCAGGTGGAGCTCAGAGGTATGACAACGGAGACAGACTTTGGAAGGTTCATGGGGGTGGGGGAAGGGAATGTAAGGAAAGGTTAAGGAGGAGGTGTAGGCCAGTTTGTGTAGAGAAGTTCAGAGATAAGGTCACATAAGCTGGATCCTCTATGTGAAGCACTGTTCATCATTCTCATTACCCCTCCCTCACTGGTCTCATTGCCTCTTCATACTTTAAGTTCAGCTACTTTCTCTAGGAAAGCTTTTACTTCCATCCCCGCTTTCCTGATTCTAACCTTCCTTTCCTCTAGTTCAGTCTAGGTTTGGTACTCTCCCTCTTTTATCCCAGAGCTTTCCTTAATTCTGCCTTGCCCTCTAACACATGCACACACACACACAGTGATATATGTGATTATTTGCTATGCCACATGCCTCTCCTATTGTGGAAAATTCAGTTTGGGCAGGGGTTGTGTCCTATTAAGCTCCCGTGTCTCCAGCATCTAGCACAATGTGTGGTACTCACTGGTACTCATCCAGTTAGTACTCAATAAATATTGGTTGAATTATTACCCAACATAAGAGGACCTTAAAGCCCAGGTTAAGATGCTTGGATTTTATTTGGGGGGTAATAAGAAACCACTGAAAGGTTTGGAAAGTAGGAAAGCTAGAATGATACTGCTGTAGTCTGAGCCACTGAAGTCCAGAACTCGTCAATGAGATCAGAAACAGTACTTCAGGTGCAGAGTAGCTGGCTAAGATAAGGGCGGGTCTGGAAGCAGCAGTGAGTCTATTCTGGCCAAGAAATGCCAGGACCTCCAGGAAGACATGGCCTGTTCTGCAATTGGAAATGTAAGGTAAGAGCCAGACCAGAGCTGGGATAGTAGACATGAGCATCATGCCTCATTCATTGAGCTGGGACTAGAGATACATTTATATTACAGGTAATTTAATTAACCAGAAAGGTATCAACCAGAAAGCCATGGGCAGAATTTCAAGGTGATGCCAGCCAGTAGGTATGGTACAAAAAAACTTCCCATGAAAGAGAATGTTGTCAGAGGGTTTGGAAGACAGAGCTAAGGAGTTGAGAAGACCCATCTCAAGTAAGCACTGTACATCTACGTACTTGCATTCTCCATAGGCAGAGACAAAGCATAGATTTTTAAAACATTTTTATTTCTCAGGTGTAGCATTTGCCACAACTACTTCTCATATGGGCTTTGTGTAGTAAGTATCCTGAGGTCGGGTTCTCCACGTGGCTCTTCCGGAAATCACATCACCTCATTTGCCCTTATTTTCCTCATCCGTGAAATAGAATTTCCACCCTGTGGCTCCTAATCGCCCTTCAACTCCTGACAGTTTCAGCCACTAAAACAGTTGAGCCTCTAGTAGTAGACAGTACAACTTCCCACTCTACAGCCAGCGAGTAGAGACTTTGATCTCCTTCAGCTTACCTGCCTTGTAACCCTTACACTTTGTCCAGTTTTGTCCTCTTTCCTTGAATCTTTTCTGCTGCCTGAGAAGACCCCGCAGCAGCATCTCACTGGTCATGGGGCTCCTGGACCAAGGAGTAACGGTAGCCCTGTCCCCACGAATGGATGTTGACGGCTTCCTCCCGGCCATGTTTCCTGCCGGGCCTCTCCCATATATGGAAATAACATCCCTAATACAACTAGGAATATGGATGTGGACCAACCCGCTAGATTGAATGGCCGTGTCAGCTGGGTGGTTCAGAATTGACTCACAGAGACTTTGAGGGTCCGGGTCCCACAGGGGAGTAACAGCCCTGCAGTGTGGGAGGTGGAGCAGACACGACCCTTGACTGAAGATACTGGAGTTGGCTCTTTCTGCTCTTATTGTGTCTTTGAGCAAAGAAAGAAAAACCAAAACAAAACAGAAAGCTTAGATAAGTCAATTACAGGAAAGCCACTTAATTTCTTAGCACTTCACTTGTCCCATTTGTGAAAGGTGGTGATTACTAACCCTTCATACAGAGTGATTCTGGAACATGTAAAACTAACACTTTTTAAGTTAATAACATACCTCTTTCACAATGTTTTTTTTTTCCTCATGAGCTTATTCTGTTGTTTTTCTTGCCATATGTGTTTTGTGGTGTTTTTTTTTTATCCAGCTAATGGTAATTGTCCCACTGGATTTCTTTTCTAACTGATTTATTCTTGTCTTAAATATAATATTGAACTTTTCCCACAAGGTGCTCCCGTTATCTCAGGATCTCTGTGTCTAAGGCATAGATTTCCAGCTAAATTTCTAACATTTGTCCCTAAGTAAAAGACTAGTTTATTTTTATGGTCACTGACAGCATTTTGTATTAAATAAAATCATATGTAATTCAATCAGCCTCCAAAAATGGACTGCATGGCATGCTGGGAAAATGAGAGCATGCAGAGTCAGAAAGCCAAGCAGTCCGAGACAGGAATGGGCCTGTGATGGCCGCGAATGGGTCCCCCTCTGGGACCGGGGACTCCACAGGTGTTTTCCCTGTTGAGTTTTTGATGAAACTGAAGGGGCTGAGACATGGGACTGCACCCTGAACCTGTCACAAGCAGAGAGAATTTTCTGAACAGCCTGAGCGCTATCCCTCCCACACCATGCATGCTTCTATTATTATTTTGTTGGTCAGAAGAAAATTAAACTCTGAATAAAAACAGAAGAGAGAAAGGGGAAAGAGAACAATTTGCAAATATAAGAATGTGTTATATCAGACACGCTTCATATGAGTATATATACATAGTCATCACCTGAAAATTGCACACTTTAAAAGTGTTAAGATTCCACTTTAAATCTACTAAATGTGAGAAGTTTGATGTTGTGAAACCCTTGGAGAACAAGCAGTGAATAACAACTTTTAGACAAATCGTACCCTTTTGTTGATAGTACCATTTTAAGGGGAAAAAAATCTAAGAAAACAATCCAGTAAAATAAATAGATGATAGATAGATAGATAGATAGATAGATAGTCCTTAACAATTCTATTTATAATTGTCGAAACTGGAAGTCACCTAGCCAGCCCCCAATATGCGATTTGCTAAACAAACTGGGAGAATGTGACTATAAAGGAATACACTGTAGCTTTAGGACCATTTGTGGGGTCGCTTATTATTTCTTCCGTAGGTTGTACGGGGTCTTGTGGATCATGCTTAGGACTGTCAGTGTTATTTGAAAGACAGGTAGGAATCTGCCCAGCCAGTGTGGCTCAGGGATTGAACATATGATTGAGTGTTGAACTATGAACCAGGAGATAATGGTTCGATTCCCAGTTAGGGCATCTGCCCAGGTTGCTGGCTCATCCCCAGTAGGGGGTGTGCAGGGGGCAGCTGATCAATGATTCTTTCTCATCATTGATGTTTCTCTCTCTCTCTCGTCCTCTCCCTTCCTCTCTGAAATCAATAAAAATATTTTTTAAAAGACAGACAGGTAGGAGCCACCAGGGTTGAAGCAGAAGGTTGGCAGAGATGGAAAGTGGATATGGGCAGTCAGCATGGCTGGCACCTGAAAGCAGTAGTGGTGACTTGAACTAAGATAGGGTCAGCAGGGAGGAAGGGTAAGTCAAGGAATATTTAGAAGACAGTCTATAAGGTGACTGATTAGATGTTGGATAAGAGAGAGAGGGGTATGAAGGGTGACCCCCAGGCTTCTGCCTCGATCAGCTGGGCATTTATAGTGATATATACCACAAGGGCTTTCAGTGCTCAGTGTGTGGTGCCCATATGACATGCTGGAGGACGTGTGTGGAGAGAACTGAGGCCCTGAGGTGGGAAGAAATGCCTGGCCGGAGTGGATCCGGCATGGACAAGCTGACGGGAGCCCTGGGAGTAGATGAGAGCACCAGAAAGAAAGCTGGAGCCCTGAGGAGCCATACTGTGGGAGGGCTGCAGGAGGAGGAGCAGAGGTGAGAAGAGAAGCAGGAAAAATCAAAGTCTGAAACTAAGCAGTTCTGAGGGGAGGGAGTGATTCCTGGCGTGAATGCTGCTGAGAGAGCAGGCACGGTCCCCAGGTCCCACCGCTGCTCTCTGGCTTTGACACCAGGTCGGCGGCCTGAGCAAGAGCATTTTGGAGAAGGATTTGGAGTGGAGACCAGAATGAGAGACCAGTGGAGTGGAGGGGAGGAAAGGGATGATAGCAGAGTAGGACAGCTCCTCGGAGACTTTTTCAGCTACCATGGGAGAGAAACAGAAATACCTGGAGGGGAAGGTGAAGACAAAGAGTGTGTGTGTGTGCACGCATGCGTGTGCGTGTAAGACAGGAAAAACTAGAAACTGTTTAAATACTAAAGGGAAGAAATCCATATCTTGAAGCTGCTTAAATGCTAAAAGGAAGAAACCCATAGAAAGATGTTGAAGATAAAACCGTGAACTAGAGAGAGAGAGAAACGGTAAGCTAGAAATGTCAAACAAGTGATGTGAACTGGGGGGAAAATTCCATACATATAAGTGTGACTTCGTTAAAGTTTTGTGTGTGCTTTAACTGCAAAAGTACTGAAGGAAAGCAAATAGTTTCCAGATTTTTTGAAACATGTCTGTAAATAGTTATAATCACAAGGGTCCCGTCTATTGAGCACATATGATAGCAGGTATGGGCTGGTGCTTCTTCCCATCATCTCATTTAATCATTGTAACAGGCCTGCCAAGTCTGTGGCACTGTTGTTATTTGAGACAAAGATTATTTAACTAAGCCTTGAGCTAAAGCTCAAAATAGTTTGCCTAAGTGGATATAGCTTGAAAAAGAGAGGAACCATGATTCAAACTTGGGACTTCCTTGC
The DNA here is from genome assembly GCA_963924515.1 of Vespertilio murinus. Taxonomy (NCBI): domain Eukaryota; kingdom Metazoa; phylum Chordata; class Mammalia; order Chiroptera; family Vespertilionidae; genus Vespertilio; species Vespertilio murinus. Next base: position 174,531,646 of record OZ004707.1, on the reverse strand, counting down.
TCCAGAGCCCAAGCTCTTTTCTCTAAAGATAAATTTGATCCGCTAAGCAGCATCTGTGTGTTCTTGGTCTTCAGACACTAGTAAAATTGAAAAGCAACTTGCAACAGTTTTGTTCACTCTCACTACTATCGATTTGAAACAAATTGCAAATAAAAGAATAGAATTTAGAATTCTCAAATTACGTGCTTGGATTTTCACATCCAGATCACCAATGTAAAATAATATGTATTTAGTTTCTGGGTCTATGTATATGTGTGTATGTGCACACATGTATTCATGCATGTATATTCATGTGTCACATGTATATACTCACCCAGAAGGGTCTATAGGCCTTATGGGGCCTGAAGTTTATAATTTGGATGCAAATAGTTCTAGGGCTCCTCCCAAGGGACTATGTAAGTGAAGGCCCCTGAAACTCACTAGCTTCATGACAAACCCACCTCTGTACGGGCATGCGTGTACATGAACTATGTATGTACACATGCAGATCTATGGGGGAGCCAACAAAAGCTAGAAGCACCCTTTACAGTTAGTACTAGTTATGTCTCTTCTGGGAAGACAAAGAAGATTTATCAAGAATTGAATGGGCCAAGAATTTCCCGAAAAGTGCCTTTTGAATTTGAGCCAGTGATCATTAGCTAAGTTAGAGATACAGTGCTTTGGCTCATGCTCTTTATTTTCAACAAGCAAATAAATATAACATTTTAAAATATCTTCATTATCCTGGAGATCTCTTTGTTAGTACTACTTTTCAGATATGCCTCCATGAATATTTTCAGAGTGCACCAAGAGAACAGGCCGGGTGTTGGCGGGATTAGGGGACCATAGCGATGGGGAGAAGGTGGGAGGCCATCTTGATTTATGTAGAAGACGGTTGTAGATGGGACACATGGTCAGGGTGCTCCAGAAGCCAAAGCTAAGAGCTCAAATGCATGAGACTGTAGGGCGGCCAGATTCCAGCTCATCAGAACTTTCTATCAGCTAGAGCTGTCCAAAATGGCTTGCTTATCTCGTGGGCCAGCTGCCCGTCACTGGAAGTTCTCCTCCAAAGCTACTTCTTGGCAGGGCAAGGGGGGCAGGGGACTTTTACTGAACACAAGTTCAAGTCATTATAAGAAACTTCTAGAATCCTCTCTGGGTCTAAGACTCCAAGTAGTTACCAGGAGCATTTCTCAGCAAGCTATTATTACTGCCAGTCATGCACACACACAATATGCATTTAGTTGGGTCCCTATAGTAGTGACATGTTTGTTCTGAGCCTTGATACATTCCCCCGCGGAGCCCTGGTTGCTGAGGTAAGATGTGGATGGATGGATGGATGGATGGATGGATGGATGATGGATGAATGGATGGGTGGATGGGTGGGTAGGTGGATGGATGGATGGGTGGATGGATCTAGCTGTGGCCATACTTCACTGTTTTAGGCTTCAGTTTTTTCCTGGCCTGGGACCTGGGACCTGGGACCTCAGGCTCTTGCTCCCACCCACTAGCCAGCTGTCACAGGTGGTGCCGATGAGTGTTATCTTATTAGTTCTCACAATAGGCGTGCAGTTTAGGTGAGGAACTGGCCAAGTTCTGCGTGGCTCTCTCCTCCGCCTGCTTGCTCCTGCCCACTCAGAGCTGAGCCTCGGCTGCCTGGCTCCCTTTGCCAGCTTTGGGGTGAGAGGCTGACGTTAAGACCTGGGCTAAAGGTCACCTGGGTGGGACAGAGCACAGGTCAGCCCCACCATGGGCTTAGCCCATCGCGGGGATGAGGTGTCCCGAGAGGCCACGAATGAGTAAATGGCCTCAGTTAACCTTTGCCCTTTCTGAAGAGGAAACGGAGACTCACTGACCGTGACCCAGATACCCCTCCTTTGTTCAATATGTGAGCTATTACTACAGTAATATCAATAATAATGATAGTGATAATAATGGTGGTGGTGGTGGGGACAGCAGTGGTCACAGCCACAGCTAGTGTTTGCTGCGTTCTCTGTTTGCCTGATGCTGTGATGAGCTCATTTCCTCACCCACTCCTCACAGGAATCCTGTGGGGAGGATGAAGCTGAGTGAGGCCTCGGGGTGTTAAAGGACGAGCCTGAGGCGCCAGCCTGGCCCCACAGCGGAGACTCTTCCCGGCCCATGTTACTGCCCTGCCTGCTCTCTGCCTAGTCTTCAGCCGCCACACCTCGGAGCTTCTCCAGCCCGGGTGTGACCCCAGGAAGAGGTTAGGGAGAAGCATGGCCCATGCTCTAATGCTTCAAGACCCTCCTCTCATTGAATCCTCCCAGCAACCTCTAGGTGGATGTTGTTTGTGTTCTGCTGAGAAGTTCAGGGACTTGCTCAAGGTCACCTCGTGTCTGCTGTCTGTGCCGTCCTCCATGTCAGCCTGTCTCTCTAGACAACTAAGTTGAACACCTCGCAGGCGCTAAGTTTATATTTCCTGGCTCCCCTTCCAAAATGATCCACTAATTACTGACCTTTTGTTTTCAATGTTTTGTTTTCAGTGTTTTGTTTTTCTCTTCTTCATGCTACTCAAATAAAGCATCGCTCACATCCACAGGATGCAACCCAGTCAGTGTGAGGCCATGTAAATTAAGAAAAGTTTAGGAAGTCTGGCCAGGTTGGCTCAGTGGTTGAGCATTGACCTTTGAACCAGGAAGTCATGGTTTGATTCCCGGTCAGGGCACATGCCCAGGTTGCAGGCTCGATCCCAGGTTGGGAGGCAGCCAGTCAATGATTCTTTCTCATCATTGATATTTCTACCTCTCTCTCTTCCTTCCTCTCTCAAATCAATAAAAAAAAAAAAAAATTAAGTTTAGGAAGACATCACACTAAACAGAAAGAAACAGAGTATTGATCAGTGGCTTATTTGTGTAAGTGATTAAAATATGAAGTTTAAGCTAGGACTGTAGTTTGGGCTCCGTGTCCCCATCTTATCGGAGACCACATTACCACGACTGCTGTGGCTGCTTGGTGGGGCTTCGGGGAGCTCCGCAGCTTTCCAGCTCCCAAACCCCATCACCTGTGCCGGGTTCTGCCTCCAAAGACCTTTGAAAGGTCTGGTTCAGAACACGCTGTGTCTTCTTGCCCGTTTCCCTGGAAGGAAACACCCACGTGACCTGGTGACCTCAGCTCTTTAAAGTCTTTTGCCTTATTGAGTCATAATAGTAAATCGTGGCAGTAAGTTATGTTAATAACAACCAAATTATTTTTTTAAATATATTTTATTGATTTTTTTACAGAGAGGAAGAGAGAGGGATAGTTAGAAACATCGATGAGAGAGAAACATCGACTAGCTGCCTCCTGCACACCCCCTACTAGGGATGTGCCCACAACCAATGTACATGTACATACCCTTGACTGGAATCGAACCTGGGACCCTTGAGTCTGCAGACCGATGCTCTATCCACTGAGCCAAACCGGTTTCGGTGATAACAACCAAATTCAAAGGTAGAGGAAGGATGAAAGCTAAAGCGAAGATGCTCGGGACCTAGGGAATCCCTCAGAATAGAATGGGATGGAACATGATTTGGGATAAATGGAAAAGGAGTAGAGGTTTGCACAAAGAAAGATTTTAACAGGGAGAATTTCTCAGGTTGAGTTTAAAATGAAAAAAAAAAATCTACAGCCCAAAATATGCAGTTAAATTAAGTTGTTAATGAAAGAGCCTGTTTAAAAGGGCTAAAATTAGAGCTGAAAGCCCATTGTTTGTTCCAGTGGTTGACTGCATATCTGTGTGGAAGGGCGTGGGGGGACAGTCAGGGCTGTGGCATTTGAGAGATTAATCACCCACTCCTGAGGGGTTTGGGGCACCCACCTGCATTTTGAACTTGGATCTAAGTCCAAGGGGTGGGACATAGCATGACAGGTGTTCTTTCTCTAATTAACCTCTCAGTGGACACGTCAAACACCAAATATATCAGAACCAAAGGCCCCAGCTCAGGGCGGCCCCCTCTGTCCTCAGCAAGGGGCAGACGACTACAGACGATTCTCTGGAAATTATGGGACCTGGGAGCAGTGCTGTGTTGCATTTTTAAAGGAGGGAAGCATCCCAGATGTGCCAGTTCTCTCTACCAGTGGTCGGCAAACTACGTCTCACGAGCCACATGTGGCTCTTCCACAAAGTACCACGTGTGGGCATGCACGTACAGTGCGATTGAAACTTTGTGGCCCATGTACAGAAGTCAGTTTTCAGCTCTCAAAAGAAATTTCAATTGCTGTACTGTTGATATTTGGCTCTGTTGACTAATGAGTTTGCTGACCACTGCTCTATACGATCTCTTCTGTACTTAGCAGCTGTGACCAGATAGTGAATGTTTTTCATATTCTCTTTCTACCTGGGATTGGGGAGGGTAGAAAAGCGTGGGCATTATATATGTGTGTGTGTGGTATTTTGTTTTTTGGTATTTTTTTGTTTGTTTGTTTGTTGGGAGGGATGATTTCTATGAAGAATTTCTGAGTTGTCATAGAGATATTAAAACTTTTCATACTCAGTGACTTCCTAAATCTTTGAATTATCTGAAATGCAAGCAAAGATGGATGTGGAAAGAATGTTTTCACAAAAGGAATAGCAATAAATTAGGACAATTTAAATTTCAAATAAAGTCTGTGAAGCGGCCATTATGCAGCCACTGGAACCGTTCAGTAATGTGGGAGGAAAAAGGGACACTACACTATGATATGCTCGATTCTAATTTATCACTCTGGGTAGGGAATGGGGCTTTCCTCTTCCTGATGAAATTATGGGTGGCTTTTGTTCTTCCTGGTTTTCGGCATTTTATGAAACGTTTCTTGGTATATTTCATAATCAAAAAGTTCTATTAAAAAAGTCACATGCTCTGACCTTCAGAGTTCCAAGCGGCACATCCCGTGTGTCCCCTGCGCCCTGGGAGGGCAGGACATGAGTCTGTCCTACTCGCAGGACACGGTGAGCTCAGGACAGTGCCACGCATGCCGCCGAAGCTCAGTGAGCAGTGAATAAAATATTCCCGTTTCTGTACTTCTCTTTCCTCTCTCTTTCCAGGCGATGTGCTCTACGAACTCCTTCAGCATATCCTGAAGCAGAGGAAACCTCGGATTCTTTTTTCACCTTTCTTCCACCCCGGAAACTCGATCCACACGCAGCCGGAAGTCATACTGCACCAGAACCACGAGGAAGGTACCCCAGGAGGCTTGTCTTTCCTTGCCCGAGGCTTAGACAGATCCAAGAGGTCTCATTGTTAATTTGATAAGTTGTTCTTTTTTTGTGTGGTTCATTTTTTCACTCAACAAACCAATTACTGAGTGCTTGCTTTGTATAAGATCCTGGGGGAAATGCAAGATGGTTGAGAAAGACTCTAGGCCAGTGGTCGGCAAACTCAGTAGTCAACAGAGCCAAATATCAACAGTACAACGATTGAAATTTCTTTTGAGAGCCAAATTTTTAAAACTCAAACTATGTAGGTAGGTACATTGTTATTAACTTAAGGTACTCCTAAGCTGGCCTTTGCTAAAAACTCGAGGAACCAAAGAGAGTTTGCTGACCACTGCTCTAGGCTCTGTGCAACTCGGTGAAGAAAAGAGCAAGATAGGCACATGTCATAGCAGGCATCATAAAGAGGTGGCGGGTAGGGAGATATGTGCCGGTCCAGCAGCAGGCCAGCTCTGGGGGGTTCCTTAGTGGTCCAGCAGGATTCAGATAAGCAGGGGCGATGTGGAGAACATTCCAAGCAGAGAGAATGGCATAGGATGGAGTCAGCCCTTGGGACAGAAAGTAGTCAGAGGACTTGGGTTGTGCAGCTTATCTTCCCTTCCCCTCACCTCCCCACAACCTTTTGTCGTGAGGAGTCTAAAACATGCCTCAAATAGAGAGAATAAACTAAGTGCAACTCTGTGAGCCATCAGCCTGCTCCCACAATGATCCACACTTGGCCTTGGTAGAGCTACTCCAAGGAGGTCAGGTTGGAAATAGGATGTGGAGGGTTGGGATGGAGGACAGTTAGGGGGAGTCACTGAAGATGTGTGAGCAGAAGGGAATGAAAGCTGGAGGATGAAAAAGGACCCAAACCCTGTGAACTCTGTGTGGGAACAGGGAGTTCTTCTTCATGCACCAGAGGGTGTCTGACAGTGTGCTCAGTGTAAGTGCTCTTTCAGCTGCCCCAGGTGCTGCTCTCCTGTGAGTCACACTCATCACCAAAATCATCGGTAGAAAACAGAACAGAAAACCAGACTTGCACTGTGACCCTGGACATAGTCCAAAGAAGGCATCGGGGCCCTGGCCGGTGTCGCTCGGGTGGTTGAATGTCATCCCATACACTGAAAGGTTGCTGGTTCCATTCCTGGCCAGGGCACATGCCCAGGTTGTAGGCTCCATCCCTGGTAAGAGGCATATAGGTCGCAGCCAATTGATGCTACATTCTCACATCCATGTTTTTCTCTCTCTTCCTCTCTCTCAAAAAAGCAATTTTTAAAATCTTTTTTTTTAAAGCAGGCATATGGGCATGGGAATGGGTATAAAAATCTTACTCTGTGCACCCTCCCATTGCACCGCGATGCTCAGTGCCTCTGCGGAGCCTGCCTGCCTGGAAGGGTTAGATAACGGATGTGGGGACACAAAGCAATACTTTTCACAGGGACCAGATTACCAGGGGACTAAAACCCTGGTCCCTCGGGGCATTTCCTTGTGTTGCTAGATCACCTCCAGGAGCAGGGCTAATATTTTTGTTCTGTTATTGGCAAATTAGAAACACGGGAAGTTGGTTTTCTTCATTAGCACTTCACAGAAGAGAGCCTGACTCTGCTTCTCCTCACTTCTTTCCTGTGCCAAGTGCTTCCCAGCAGGTCCCTGGCTTTGTGATGTCTCTCTCATCCTTCCTTCCTCTAGTTTTACCCTTGCTAAATTTAGCAGCTGGCCCCACCCCCAGTTGGGTTTCTTAGTTCTCCTGCTCTTCCTGCATGTACATTTCCGCCTGCCTGGGAACCAGGAGGTGGGTTTACTGAAGCTTGACATTAAGGCGAGAATTATATTACCTTGCCTGCCTCTTCAGATACAAAGGGCATGTGATGAGTGTTCCGTCCCCCCCACCCCCTTTTTCTCATTACTTTAAAAAAAAATCCCATTTGGAATTTCTATTCCTTTTTTTATTCCCCAAATGTGATTGGAGACTGATGGTCTGACCTCATCACAAATCCTTCCTCCTCTCCCCGTGGCCTGATTTGACTCATAAGTAGGGGTGCTTGTCATTGTTCTCATTTGCTGGAGCTAATCAATAGAGAAAGCTGGCTCACTCTCAGAGCTACTGTCAAACCCAGTAAATACAGATGTGCCCCACCTACGCTTTAATGAGCTGTGCTCTCCAGTGTGGTGGTGGAAGGGATGAGCTCGGTAGGTAAACGAGTGGAGCTAATGGGGCCAAGGTCAAGGGTCTCATGGCCCGGTGAACCAGTTAGCTCTGCGGCAGACCCTGCTCCGAAAAGTACTGTGTTCTGGGACCGCTCCCTAAAGCTGTCAGCCAGGAAGCAAGAGCTGAGAGGACGTGCCCTCTCCTTCACCCGGGCAGACGCAGGGCATGCTCTCAGATGGTCAGGGGACACACAAGAAGGGAAGCTTGGGTCTTTTATCAGGTGTTAGCAGATGAGAAGAGCTGTACAAGACCCAGAGGTGATAGGAGGAGGCTGCTGCCCCCAGACTTCCAGATCTGTCGGTGCCCTTGGTTCCCTGCCCCCACCCGCCTCCCACCCCTTTTCCTCGCTCCTCCACCAGCAAGAAGAAATATCCAGCTCGACAGGAACTATCTCTGGAATCAATACTGTGATATTTACTTGTGACTAAGTAGCACATTAATATGGGCATATGTTAACATACAGAGGGATCTGGCCCTGAGAACAAGTAGTTCTGGAAAGTGAAATTAAGCATAGCAAATATTGTGTCCCCAGTGATTTTTCTTACCTCGTTAGGGTACAGTGCCATGTGAAAGTATGTAGGTCCTGACTTGGCACAGAGAGATGTGACAGAATGGAAGGGGCACCGGCATTTCAGACGGGGCTCGGCTCAGCCCCTGGATAGGCTGGCTCCAGGCCGGGGGCAGGGGGGGGGGGGTGCGGCATGCAGAGTGATGTGCAATCACAAAGCTTCATTCAGCCCCCCTGTGCTTCACCTCATCCCTGCCACCACCTTACCCAGTTTGCATATTCATGGCATACTGGGAATTGATCTCCTAACACAAAGGTTTCTTGTTTAATCCAGCAGCAGTTCCCTACAAATATCCCATCCGGGTACATTGCATTGAAATCCTGTGTGTCGTTCCTCTCCCGGCTCCGACCCCCGCAGCAGCCACAGGGCAGTCCCATAAGCTAGGATGCTGGTGTTAGCTCACAGGCCCCCTCCAGGCTCTGACAGGAGAGGAAGGTGATCTTACTAATTCAAGCTTTTTTTTTTTTTTTAAACACTTGTCTTCTCCGTGTCTGTTCTGAAATTGTCCTGCGTTGGGTAAAACAGTCCTCAGATCACCACCTAAGTCTAGGAGAACCTGCATCCCACTCTTTTTCCTTATTTGCTTGTGGGACGGGAGTGCAATATTGTATCACCGGGTAACCTTACAAATTTTCATGCCTCCCGAGACATACATGACAACGAAATGGGATTCTAACAAGTTAGCGAGGGCAATAGGCATAAGCCAGAATCATTTTGACAAACTGGGACACATGGTCAGCTGAGATAAAACTTTCTGAAGAATGATGTTGGAAGTCAGGACACCAGGTTCTAACCCATATTCTCCCAGAACAATCGTAAGGGCTACGTTTCTCATTTCTCTGGCGCTCAGTTGTAAGATAGGAGATTAGGCTAAACGATCTCAGATCTTTCAGCTCTCAACGCCTCACATTCTCCCCATGGGGTGAGCCTCCCTGGGTGACATGAAGGTGAATAGGGTGCATTCGCTACCTTCAGGGTAAAGGACAGCTGAGATCTAGAAAATCCTGACAGTGTCCTGCCTGGTGTAGCTCAGAAATAGCTAAATATCTCTTCTAGATTCCTTTTATTTTATTGTTGTGACCCATTTAATCTGCATAATGTGAATTAGATCGTTACGTAGGAAGAAGACAAACAGTGATATTACTTCTTTTACCAAAACAGGAGGCAAAACCTCTTTAGAAACTTCAGACCAGCAAATGATGTTGGCCTGGGCGTGGGCAAGTCTCTAGGGGGAAGGAATGAGATCTATGCTTGTTCTTTTAATCCTCACCGGAGAATGTTTTCATTTATTCTAGAGAGAAAGGAGTGGGGAGAGAGAGAGAGAAAGAGACCTCAATTGGCTGCCTCCTTACGCATCCTGATTGGGGTTTGAACCCACAACCTAGGTATGTGCCCTGACCAGGAATCGAACCCGCAACCTTTTCATATATGGATGACGCTCCAACCAGTTGAGCCACCAGCCAGGGAAATGTCCATGTTTCTTAAATGTTCTTCTTCCACCATCTCTTTGCCCCCCCAACCCCACCCCACCCCCTGTAGTTTCAGCTCTTCCGTTCCACCCTCTCCTGTGCCCCATCTAAGAGACTGGGAGGTGATTCTTAGTCACTTTCATTTGAAAATATTTGCATGCGCAGGGCTGTGATTGTTTCTGCAACAGTGCAGACAGTTTGAAGGTGACAGTTCTGCTCTGGGGCAGCTTTCTGCCCCCAGATGGACATGGAAAGTGGAAGTGAAGATGAGAAAAATCAAGGGTCAAAATACCGTTTTCTTAAACCACACAGAGGAAGAGAGAGAGAAATCATGTCTTTGATGGGGGCAGAGTGGGTGGCTCACATTCTGGGATGGCCCACAGAAGTTTTATTTATATAAGGTTGCTTTATTAATGGAAACATTACCTCTCCCCTCTGCCAGCCACCAAGCGCCCAACGACTGTTTTGGAGGAAGGAAATCTTAAATAAGTTTAATGAAATAATTTTAAAAAGATGAGGTATATGAATCTGCTTTATAATAACAACATAAAAACTAACATTTATTGGGTCCTTTTTTGCATGCCAGACCCTGTTTGAAGCTCTTACATGTTTAAATCATTTAATCTTCACACCCAGCCTCTCAGGAAGGTAGTATTATTCCCATTTTACAGATGAGGAAATCGAGGCTAGAGCAGTAAAGTGACATCCCCCAAATCACACAGCAAAGCTAAGACTTAACCCCAGGCCCACACGGCTCCGATACCTGCACTCACCCACAGCATGACTGAGCCACAAAAATAATGTTCTCATTAGTTATTATTATTGTTGTTGTTTTGCAAGCACTCTAAACTCGGAACAAATGAATGGACGTGTGGAGATTAGGATGCCAGATCAGGTCCCCTGACTGGGTACCTTGTCGCAAGGTCCGGCACATCTGCTTATACACTCTCTGCTGCATAGTACTTGAAACTGCCAAATCCAAGTAAAAATAAAAAGTCAGAGATAACTTTTGAGACACCAGGGTACGTCCTCGATTCATGATGATATGAAAAACCCAGACTAACTTGGATGCATTACCCCATAGAGAGCACTGATTGCCTCAGGATGAACGGACTTAGCCCAGAGAACATCCCGGCCTGTGAGGAATGTGGGCTCCGAGTCAGGCACTGGCTTCCGAGAGCCCTGGGGAGCCAGCCCCGCAGGACAGCTGCCGAGTGGGCAGCAGGGCACGTGAGGCCGTTAGCTGCTCGGGCCACATCCTATTACTGCTTGTTGCGAAAAGTATCCTGCGTCTCTAGTCTCGCTGGGATCGTGCTGATGACTGAAGTGTCAAGGAGGCTGTCGGTTGGGGTCTGGCGACTTTGTAATCCGTGATCACTGTGTGATGAGTGGTGGAGCCAGAGAGCGTCACCGTGTGTCCGCACTCTGGATCTGACCAGCTGCTCAGCCCCCAGCCCCCAGTTTACCAGCTGGGAGACTTCGGGCAAGTTACTCAACTTCCTGGTGTCTTAGTTTCCGTCTGTAAAATAAGGAAAATACGCCTATCATCAAATATGATTGATATAAGAAAGGATCGAGTTAGTATGGAAAATGCCCTGAGAACAGCATCTGTCACATGGCAGGCATTCAATAAATGCTACTCGTTACCATGAATTGTTATTTTTTTTGCCACTATTTGGGTTTTTTCTTTTCTTTTGTTTTTACTTAAAATTGTGGTTGTGGTAAAATATACATAACGTTTACCATCTTAACCATGTGTGAGTGTTCCGTAGTGGTAAGCATGTTCACGTTGTTGTGCAGTGGTCGGCTGTTTGATGTCTTACATTCAATTCCAATGTTCTTGACCTGCCCCCTTATTACCATGCTACCTGCTCTTTGTGTAAACACCGCTTTTGTGCATTCGGACCTAAGAAGGGCCTTTTCCCACCCAGGCCATTCTCCTAGAATTCCTTCATGGATTAACCTGGCGCCGTATGTAACATTATTTCTAGGGTAAAATACATTTGGAGTCCCACCCTTAATTGCTTTCAGGACACAGCCCACTTTGAGAATGAGTTCTGCGCATGCTCTGTGACGCCACAGTCCCTGGCACGTGGTAGGTCCTCCGTGAGCCTTCGGGGCCTGTTGATCTGCTGGGTCTCCTCTCACATGGAAGAGCTCTAAGATGAACCTTTCTGTGCTCCTTTCAATTCTGGGATTCTGGGATCTGACAGGAGGTCATGAGGTTCCACCAGAGGAAGAACAGGCCCACGTCTTGACTTCCTGTCATTCCCCGGGGAACCGGCTAACAGCTTTTTTCCCCCTTACCAGGCCAAATTCCGCTCTTGCCTAACTCCTTTTCCCTGCTTGGCTTTCTGTATTTCAGAGTCTAGGGCAGCATGACCTTTTACTCTCTGACCTTTGTCCCCTGACGCAGCATTGGATTGTGATGGGGAAGTGTGGGGCTCCCGGGTGGTGCAGAGAGCCTCTTGCCAATGGTCTAGGCCAGCCGTGGGCAAACTACGGCCCAAGGGCCGGATCCGGCCCGTTCGGCTGTTGTAAACTATTGAAATAAAAATTTAAAAAAAGACTGTACCCTTTTATGTAATGATGTTTATCTTGAATTTATATTAGTTCACACAAACACTCCATCCATGCTTTTGTTCCGGCCCTCCGGTCCCGTTTAAGAACCCATTGTGGCCCTCGAGTCAAAAGGTTTGCCCACCCCTGGTCTAGACTCAGCCTACTTCAGGGAGGACCCGCTCCCTTCCCTGCCTCCTCTGGCATCCTGCAATGGTAGAGGCGCTCTTAGCCCCAGGGCTAGCTGGCTCTCTTGAGCCACAAGTTTTAAGGGACAGGTGATCCCTCACATGCATGAATAACTCTCACAAAGTAGTCTGGAAGTCTTCAAGAAACTTCCTCTTACCACAGGGAAATGTCATCTGATTGTTTGAGATAAGGGCACCGGGAGCCTCGTGGGTTCGCTTCCTGAGGGGGAGGGCCGCATTGGACGTTATCTTGTTCTTTCCTCTTTCCAGCCCTCCTCTGCCTCTGCCTTATCTTTGTGCCACCCTGACCCCATCCCTGTAAATGATTTACAAGGTGTACACCCACAGGTCTAACAGACTCATTTGAAATCTGATCCCTTGATCTCCTCGTGTACGTCTTTTTTGGCGCTTTATTGAGAGTGAGGGAGACTCCTTCCTCTACCAAGCATGTCAAACCCACAGTCAGCGGCCTGCCAGCCGCGAGTTTGACATGCTTGCAGTCTACACCACCTGCCTGCAAAAGGCAAAAGCAGCATACACCCCCGAGCACCTCCACGGCTCACAGACCCGCTTCTGCCCTCTGTCCTGAGCCCCTGGCCGAGGTGGCCTGTTCGAAGGCCTTCCACCCACGATAATGAAATTGAAACCCGGGTCCTGCAAGTTACCCATGTTGCTTCTTTCGGTTCCTTTCACCAAGTGCTTATAAAATTCAAGGAGCTTACTTATTGTGTATGACCTCCAACATCTGCGAATCATGCCCTGCACACTTGGGCAGTTTTAGTCTCAGGCATTCCGTAGCATTGGCAACTTAACTGGGATGAATAGACTGAAATGGACAGGCAAAGGGTCAGTGGGAAGCCTCAGCTGAAACTCTTGGGAAAGGAGTAGGGGATGAGGGAAGTATTAGTTTTCTAGGGCTATGGTAACAAAGAACCACAGATAGTTGATTTAAACAACGTGGATTTATTATCTCACAGTTCTGGAGGCTGGAAGTCCAAGACCAAGGAGGTGTGGGCAGAATTGGACCATGAGGGAGACTCGGTCATGCGCCCCTCTTCTGGCTTCTGGTGGTTTGCTGGCAATCCTTGGCTTCATCTTCACATGGCACGCTCCCCCTGTGCATCCACTCTTTTTTCAGCACCTGCAGTCTGTTGATGTGTGTGTATTTTTTTAAAATATATTTTATTGATTTTTTTTTTACAGAGGGAAGGAAGAGGGATCGAGAGTTAGAAACATCAATGAGAAAGAAACATCAATCAGCTGCCTCCTCACACCCCCTACTGGGAATGTGCCCACAACCAAGTTACATGCCCTTGACGGAATCGAACCTGGGATCTTTCAGTCTGTAGGCCAACGCTCTACCCACTGAACCAAACCTGTTTAAGCAATGTGTGTGTGTTTTTATGTGACTTTTTAATTATTATATTCTTGAGAGCAAGGGCCACGTTTTCTTACTCATTGTATATTCTGCATCCAAGACACTACTTGGAATATAATTGACATCACACAAGGTTCTGTGATTCAACTCATAGTTTTGTAATCACTGTGGGGCAACATCATGCAGTGTGTGTGTGTGTGTGTGTGTGTGTGTGTGTGTGTGTGTCCAAATTCCCCTTTTCATAAGGACACCAGTCACATGGGATTAGGGCCCCACCCTATGACCTTACCTTAACTAATTACACCTGCAATGACCCCATTTCCAACAAGGTCACATTCTGAGGTACTGGGATTGGGACTTCAGAATATGAATTTTCTTTGAGTGGGGGAAGCACAGTTCAACCCATAACAGGTGTTACAACGCTTAAGTGTGTACACGAAATGTGTTTTGAGTTCTACCTCAAGACCTAGACCCTTTAGTCTCCATATATCTCGTATGGTTCCCATGAATCTTTTACAAAATGGTGCTGGGAATGGTCCCTTCTGAAAGAATGTGGAACAGGAGACTGAAGCTGATGAGAGAAGCTATCTGCCCAGCCTGTTAATTTGCATCTCCCTAACTTTTTATCATCCTCCATGGCCTCGGGGAAAGCATGCTGGTGGATGTATGATCCTGTGTGTGAGGTATGGGGAAAGCATGCTGGTGGATGTATGATCCTGTGTGTGAGGTATGGGGAAAGCATGCTGGTGGATGTATGATCCTGTGTGTGAGGTATGGGGAAAGCATGCTGGTGGACGTATGATCCTGTGTGTGAGGTATGGGGAAAGCATGCTGGTGGACGTATGATCCTGTGTGTGAGGTATAAACTTGATCTTGGTCTTTGTTCTACTTTGGAGATTTTCCAGTCAAAACCCATGACTTTAACCAAAGGCAATTTGTTTTTGTTCTTTTTTTTTTTAGGTTTACTAGTAGTATTCATTATTTATAACATGATTAAATTGGGTCAACTTTTAGTGAATTTTAAATAGAGAAAGTTTTCTAATAGGTAAAAAGAAAGAGGAGCCGAGGTCGGTTTGGCTCAGTGGTAGAGCGTCAGTCTGCGGACTGAAAGGTCCCAGGTTCAGTTCCGGCCAAGGGCATGTACATTGGTTGCGGGCACATCCCTGGTAGGGGGTGTGCAAGAGGCAGCTGGTCGATGTTTCTCTCTCATCAACGTTTCTGGTTCTCTATCTCTCTCCCTTCCTCTCTGTAAAATATCAATAAAATATATTTTAAAAAGAAAGAAAGAAAAAAAGAGGAGAGCCCTAGGGGTTGGAGCATCGGCCCTTAGACTAAAGGGTCTCGGGTTCGATTCCAATCAAGGGCACCTTGGTTGTAGACTCCATCCCCAGCCCTGGTCAAGGCACATGGGGGAGGCAACCAATTGACCCAACATTGATGTTTCTCTCTCTGTCTCTCCTCCTCCCTTTCACTCTCTCTGAAAATCAATGGGAAAAATATCCTCAAATGAGGATTAACAAACAACCCTGCCCCCCTCCCCCCCCCAAAAAAAAGAGGAGAAAAGAAATCAGACCTTTTTTTGTAATCATCACATTTATTTATATGATGATTTTATAATCATCATATTGTGGGCTGTTTGGTAGCGAGAAGGGATTATATGTGTCTATAAGAGACCCACTGGTACAAAGAGAAAGGTTTGGCATCAGAAACCACTTTGAACCAGAATGGGTTCTCTATCAGTCCTTGGTCTTTTCCCCCCTTCCCTCTTCCTTCCACGCCCACACTAATTATGTGTGGCTTCTCCTCCCTCTTCCTTATGCATTTCCCTCCCGTATCAAGACCTTCAGACAGAGGACAATGTGGATAATTTCCCAGTTTTCCAGATGGGCAGTTCACCAAGAACAAACCCAGACATCAAGGCCAGACCCCAAAAAAAAAAAAAAAAATCTTCTTGTTTTAGACAGAAGACTCCTACATCTGGGGGATTTAATGCACCCACTGTCCGCTCGGTGCATTTCCTGTGTCCGGAGCTTCTCTGCCTGCCGGCTCTGGTCTCCTAAGTTTCCATACCCTGCTGCCAACTTATAATAACAGAGGCCGCAGGCAGCAGGCAGGAGCGCCATCGCCCCTCCATCCGTGGGCGCGTGCTCTGCAAACTGAAACAAAAGCTTGGAAGACCTCATGGCAGGCCTCTCCGCCTTGACAGTGGTTGCGCCCAGGCCACCCGTTGCCTGGAGTTAAAACCCTCGGATCCAGTTCTCCACCATTAATGTTATCAACTTCATCAAGTACTTCCTCTCTGAGTGGTGTGTGCTGGGAGAGAAATAAATCATGCTCCACCAAGTCCGGTTCCTGCCAGATCCTGAGTCAAAAGTAAAATTTGAGTTGATTATCCAGAGCACTGTCTCCCTCCTTTATTGTTCCCAACGATCTGGGCAGGAACGGAGAGTGAAATCTCTCCAGGACATTACATCAGTTCCTCTTTTACCCTTGGCATGAAAGCTCTTCCTCTCATAGTCCTCCCAGACTTCCTAAGGCTTGCCCCGAGTGCACACCCATACGCCGAGCCTTGAAGCCCAGGACATCAAAGGAAGCCTGTAGGTAACCAGACGACTGGCCAGTGCCCGTGTCATTTCGCAATTTGTAAGACGGGAAATGGATTCAGGAAATAGGATTTTTCAACACATGGCCTTCATCATCCTTAAGTATTTTTAAAACCTTAATAAGCTTTTAAGGAAAGGCAGACATTCTGTAAATGGCATTTAGAAGAAAAGATATGAAACTTCAAAATGCAACGATCTTAAATACTTGCTCACGATGGCCGTATTCTGTGACAAATGACAAGTGTTCATGGCTAGGAGAATCACGATCCTTATTAGCTATGAAAAGAATCATCCCCAAAAGATTACAGGTCATTTATATCATACTAATAATCTCAGCTATTAAAGAGAATACCATAGGTCCAGCCAGTACCTTATAAGCATTTATTTGCACTTGGGTTCAAGTGATGAAGTTAGTACTCGTCATCCCAACCTGTATCATTGCAAGATTGATTAAGCACTTAAAAACAACAGCACCTTTTTATAGAGGGAAATATCAAACAAAAGTAGAGAGAATTATACTGTATAGTGAACCACCATGTGTCCATCACCAGCTTTGAGGATCAATTGTGGCCATTCTTGTTTTCTCTGTGCCCCAGCTACACTCTGATTCACCTTCCAGATTATTGTAAAGCAAATCCCAGGTATATAATTTCATCTGTAAATAGATCAGAACAGGTCTGAAATGATAAGGACCTCTTATAAAATCATACAGTTATTACATCCCCTGGAAACTAACAGATCTTCAGTATCACCAAATATCCTTAATGTTCACATTTCCCCAACTATCTCCTCAATGTTTCTAAGTTTGAATCAGAATCCAAGCACTTATGTAGGGACTCTGTATTCTGTTATACTGGTGCCCGGGACACTAATTTATGCACATTGAAAGGAAATTAATTAGTAGGTGGCCGGAAGGGTGGGACTGGGTGAGATGGGCCGGACACATCCTGGAGCCAATCTCCTGTGGCCCCTCCCTAGGGTGGTTGCCAAGACTCGAAGGGTATCTATGGAATGAGCAGGGTCCCTCCGATAGGTGGAGTCCCTCGGCCTGGCCTGCACTCTCTGACATCCCCTGAGGGGTCCCGATTGCAAGAGGGCAGTTTTCAGGTGACACACCCCAGAATTGGGCTCCCTCCTCTCTGGTTCAGGGTATATCACCTGAGAACCGCAGCTGCCAAGTCACTGCAGCTTGGCAGCTCCTGTGTTGAGGATTTGCCCCCTGGTGGTCAATGCACATCATAGCTACCAGTTTGAGTGTCTGCCCCCTGGTGGTCATTGCGCATCATAGCTACCAGTCAGGTGGTCAAGAGGTCAGATGTTCATGTGTAGGCTTTTACTACTATATATATAGATTCCTCCAAAAGATGTTGATTTTTATTCTAACAGGCAACTAAATGACTAGCCAGTCACTTTGAATGTGTTGAGTCTTGATTTTACATTTAGTTAGGATAGATCTGCTCCAGTTTTGCCTATAGCCATCGAGTAAATACCTTTTTCCCTAGAGCACTATCCTTACTCATAAGTTGTGGCCATTCTGGGTTAATACACAGCCTGAGATGCTTACAGAGCTTTTTAATGAAACTTAAAACTCAAATTCTGTCTTCAACTCAGTGGCCAGTAGCTGAGATTTCTGCTCCTGCCTTTCAATCATCCAGCTGTTGCTTTTCACTGAGCTCCTCAGAGAGTTTCCCCAGCACACGTGCTGTTCAGAGCACATGTTAAAATTTGAGGAAACTATGTGCCAATTTAGTGATATTCCCTCTGAAGCTCTTATGAGACTTGCTCTCTCAATTTTTTTGCCATTCTAGCAGCCATACCTGAATCCCTGACACCTCAAGCAACTTTCGAGTCATTTTCTCCCTGCCCCACATTCCACGGACAATCCTCAGGGCAAAAGCTCTGCAAATTGGTATCTCACTCTGTGCAGTGCCCTTCTTTCAAGAGTGAAATCCCCGTCAGTTTTTTTTTTTTCATTACCTTCAGATAACTTTTAGAAATGTATTCTATCCAGATTCTATTATTTCTATGTTTAGGAACGTTAGTTCAATACAAGCCACTCTGCCATCATTGAAACTGGGATCCCCTTCTTCGTTAGAAAAACGGTAGCATACCATAAATACTTGAACTTGCTTTGCTTATCTAACCATAGAGCCTAGAGACCAGCGCTTAGCGGAATACTGAGATACTCCTCATTCCATTTTATAGCCACATAGTCCTCCACTGTTCAGAGGCATACTGTAACCTATTAAACCAGTCGCCTGCTGGTAGCTATGCCAATGAGACAGTTCTGGGAATAGATACAGCCAGAAAAACTTCATGAGGATGAGTGCGGGGCCCTGTAGAAAGCTCCGTTTTCATAGACAGATTTGTCTCCTTCCTATTCTTAGCAGGGACTCCAAGCCAAATGTATGCTAGCTCCTCTCTCCACCCAGCCTCCAGAACGACTTCTGTGGCCGAGCTGTGTCTGCTTCTGGGTTGTCCTTGCTCACATGTGACCGGCTTGAAAGTTCAAGTGGGATGGGGTGGGGGTACGTGACTCCTTTTTACTGACCTCTGCCTGTCTCTAAGCACCTGTGGGAAGGGTCTGCACACTCAGAAACAAAGTGATCCTAATTGTTCTTTCAAGTACAATCACAGATTGTCATTCTGTACATTAGCCCCACTATTCATGCTTGGAGCAGGTTAGGTGTTACTTCCTCCCCAGGTCTGTATATAGAAGAGTGGTAGATAATGCAATTGATACATGGGTTCTAGAATCTGATTGGAGTCTGGTTCTAATCCCCTTAACTGGCTCTGTGACCTTGGGTAAACTGCTTACCTCCTTTATGCCTCTATTTTTTCACCTATGAAGTCGGATTAAGGTAGTTAGTATCTGCCACTTAGGAGTGTTGTAAATTTTTTTTTTAATATATTTTATTGATTTTTCACAGAAAGGAAGAGAGAGGGATAGAGAGTTAGAAACATCGATGAGAGAGAATCATCGATCAGCTGCCTCCAGCACACCCCTCACCGGGGATGTGCCCGCAACCAAGGTACATGCCCCTGACCAGAATCGAACCCCGGACCCTTCAGTCCGCAGGCCAATGCTCTATCACTGAGCCAAACCAGTCCCGGCAGGAGTGTTGCAAATTTTAAATAGCACGATGCAGAAGCTAGGATATAGTAATTGCTTTATTATTATTATTATTATTATTATTATTAAATACCCACAACTCCAGGAGATAGAGAAAATGAAAATGTGCGTATGAAAACGTAAGTCCGTGAAAGCATCCAGAGAGAAACCCTTAAGGACCCTGAACGCCACATGCAGAGCCAAAAGTAAAGAACGAAAGTTTGGCTTCCCAGTGTTTGTAAGCCACGAGCAGGTGATTAATGGAATGTTTGTAGACATTCTTAGCTGTCCAGTGGCAGGGGAAGAATTCTAAGTATGCGCACTTGCAGTTTTTCTAAGCGGGGTCGGGTGGGGGGCAGCCCAGCATCGTGGGCAGAGCGCGGCTGCACCGCGCACCTGCCCGTTCCCCGTGGACCGCAGTGAGGCCCCCCCCTGGCAGCTCACCGGGCGCTCTGACGGTCTCTCCCTCTGCCCCACAGATAACTGTGTCCAGAGGACCCCGAGGCCTTCCGTGGAGAACGTGCACCACAACCCTCCCACCATCGAACTGTTGCACCGCTCTCGGTCACCCATCACCACCAATCACCGGCCGTCTCCCGACCCCGAGCAGCGGCCCCTCCGGTCCCCCCTGGACAACATGATCCGCCGCCTCTCCCCCGCCGAGAGGGCCCAGGGACCCAGGCTCCACCAGGAAAACAACCACCAGGAGTCCTACCCCCTGTCGGTGTCTCCCCTAGAGAATAATCACTGCCCACCGTCCTCCGAGTCCCACCAGAAGCCGTCCAGCCCCCGGCAGGAGAGCACGCGCGTGATCCAGCTGATGCCCAGCCCCATCATGCACCCTTTGATCTTGAACCCCCGGCACTCCGTGGATTTCAAACAGTCCAGGCTCTCCGAGGACGGGCTGCACAGGGAAGGGAAGCCCATCAACCTGTCGCATCGGGAAGACCTGTACATGAACCACATCATGGTCTCCGTCTCCCCGCCCGAGGAGCACGCCATGCCCATCGGGAGGATAGCAGGTAAGTGGGTGCTCCCCTCTGCCGCCACGCCAGCCTCGGGCAGGCCTACCAGAGCCCTACCCTCTCCTGAGAACTTGGCAGCCGGCCTCACACCATCCCCAATGAGGTGCCCTCCAAGGCTCTGGGGGAACGCCGCCTGGACGAGGCGAAACCCCTAATGGGCTAGTTAATGAGCGGCCGGGACCAAGTGGTTAATGATCCTCAGAAACGTTAGGGAACAAATGTCCTACATCCCGCTTATAAGGAGAGTCACATCAGAGTCACGGCTAAGCCAAAACACTTAACATAAAAGGTTTATGAGCACGTTAATGGCCCTGTCCTGAAGTTTCCAGCCGCTAATTAATAACCAACAACCAGACACAGCATAAAGAACCTTTGTCTCGGGCTGCAGGCCCGTAATCCACCCCGTGGACAGTAGCTCGGCTTCCTTCACTTGGGAGGGGGCAGGAGGGAGGTGTTGGAGGCAGGTGTTGGGTCATTGGGATGGAGGAAACCACTCTTGAATTCTTTTACGATGACAAGCCCAGATTTGTTGCCTAAGATAAGAGACCAGTAGGCACCTACACATGTATTTTTGCTCGTCTTCCCGTAATTTACGTGAAGGCAGTCCAGAAGCTTAATCTTGCAACCACTTGGCAGAATTAGCTCTTGGCCTAGAGCCGTGATCGGCAAACTGCAGCTCTCGAGCCACGTGAGGCTCTTTGGCCCCTTGTGTGGTTCTTCCACAAAATAACCAAGGGCTGGATGAGTCTATTTTGAAGAAGTGGCGTTAGAAGACGTTTAAGTTTTAATAATTTGGCTCTCAAAAGAAATTTCAATCGTCGTACTATTGCTATTTGGCTCTGTTGACTAATGAAGTTGCCGACCATTGGCCTGGTGCATCGTTCTATTCCCGAGACATTTGTTGAGCACTGAACTCAACTACGCGCAGAAAAACACATTAGGAAGCAGGGGACACAGAGCTGATTTGACATAATCATTTCTTCAAGAAGTTTAAAATGTACTTGGAGAGACAGATGGGAAAAGCACTAACTAAGATATAAGGCCGAATGAAGGAAGTGCTATGTCCCAGTCATTCAGTGCACAAACATTAATTCACTTATTTATTACTCGCTCACTGTGTGCTGGGGTAACTAAGTACTATGGAAGCAAAGCAGGGAGAAGGCACGTTTTGATGGTAGGAAGTGAGTGTGGCAGGCTTAGCAGGGAGGCAGCTCGATGCTGAAGGTGATTTGTGTTTACTGGTGGGAGGGATGCATGGAAGAAGAGGGGAAGGGACCAGCCTAGTCAGGGAAAGGTGAGAAATGCCTCCTATTCTCCCTCCTCCTCCTTCTCCTCTTTCTCCTCCTCCTCCTCCTTGAGGTGATGCCTCAGGACTGTGGTCCACAAACTGCGGTTCAAGAGCCACATTCGGTTCTTTGGCCCCTTGAGTGTGGCTCTTCCACAAAATACTACAGCCTGGGCGAGTTTATTTTGAAGAAGTGGCGTTAGAAGAAATTTAAGTTTTTAAAAGTTGGCTCTCAAAAGAAATTTCAATCGTTGTACTGTTGACATTTGGCTCTGTTGACTATTGAGTTTGCCGACCACTGCCCCAAGATAAAGTGCCAGCTGCACTCCCGGGTGGAGCAGTGCTCCTGACACCTCAGCCGCCTGGGGTCCTATAGGCTCCTCAGTGTAATCACCTCCGCCTCCACTCAGTGTCCCTTCTTTACGTTGTTTCCAAGTTTTTCTCTGGCCCCAAATGCACCTCCAGTGTTGTCTCAATCTTATTGTTATAATTTACATCAGGAATGTTAAGTCAAGAAAATAAGATGGCAAAGAAATATGACTTCTGTGTTTTGAAAACTATGAAAAATGAAATGATCTATGTCTGGGATTTGATTCAAAATGATCCCACAGAGTGGGGCATGAGGAATGGGCGGAGTCTGCCTAAAATAAGGTCAGCCCTGAGCCACTGGCTATGTGGCCACGTGATAGATGCCTGCCGGGTGGGGATTACTGTTCTTTCTACCTGTATGTATATATAAGTATTACTTTCATAGTAAAAAGAAAAAAGAAACTGAAAAGAAGAGCCGGGGGGAAAGAAGTAGAGCTCAGACAACCTGAGAGCTTCCCAGTTGGAGAAGGAGGGTGGGTCAGCACAGTTCCATGAATGATACCCATGGCCCGTCTCGTGCTGTTCAGCAAGGCCCTTGGGTTGTTTCTCACACAGTCTGCACGGCAGCCCTGGACGTTTGCAGATACTTCCTCCTTGTTCATAATTCTCGTTGAGGTGGCTTATTACCGCCGCATTTGTTTTATATGGGTCATTTGGAAAGGGGAAGCTACAGAGGAAACTGAACCCCAGAGAAGCAGAGGTCAAGCAGGGGTTGGGTGGCTGCAGGATGCTGTCCGTTGTGCTGCCCGCCGGGCGGGCGGGGGCTGCCTTCCTCTGAAATCGGTTCTGTCCCCTGTCCTCCTCTGTGACGCTGTCCTCCCACAGCCTTCCTAGGAATCCAAGATAAAAACCCAAAGAAAATTAAGGTTTTTAGACTTATGGAGTTGTTTTCCCCTTGTTTCGTGGTTTGTACATCTTAAAATATTAGTCCCTTAAAAATGGTGCTACTTTTTAAATCCTTGTTCCCAAACTTCAGAATTGTTGACCTATGGATGTAGTCTAATCAGGACGACGCTCCATGGAATATTGTGCCAACCAAGCGATGAGTCTGGGTGACTGTGGATACCCCCTCTCCCTTAACAGCACACAGAAAGGGGAATCTAGGACATTTAGGGAATCTAGGTGACTCTAGGAAATCACAATATTCACATTAAATCATCCAGGGCCCAGACCCTTTGGAGGAATGCAGAAACTCATGCAGTGTGATAGAATTCCCTAAAATTATTTATTATGAATGCTCTAATGGTATATTCAACAGTTTAAACATCTCCTGTGTATCAACTAATACCACCAAATCCAGGAGTGGTTCACTTAACTAAATGGCACTGTTTTTCCCAGTGGATGAGGGGATTGGAAAGTCTACAGTGTAACTCCAACCCCAAAAGTCTGTGATCTCACACTCAGTCCGATTCTGTAACCCTCATCACAGTTCTAGGCCCCTTGGTATCATTTTGGAGGTCCCTGCCTCTCCACCCCATTTCTTCTGGTGTCCTTTTGGATTACTCTGATCCTTGTAAAATTGATTCTGTTTATGGAAGGTCACATTTATTGGCTGGTTTCTATGTACAGTGTAAAGTTCTATCATTACTAAACAGCCATAATAATCTATCCGATCCCTATAAAGCAGCTGTTAGATGAGAAAGCTTCGTCCTTTTGAATGAGC